>SJOL01006418.1:350021-505542 GCA_004794785.1 Opisthorchis felineus | reverse complement strand
ATATATATATATATAACCTTCACTTTGGATTGCTTGTTTAGCTGTTCTTATTGCTTGCGATGAATTGGTTTACTTTTAGAGTTCTATTTGCTCATTAGAAAACCACGAGCTCACTGGATTTTTAGGGTAAAAATAGGTTTATCTTTCCATCCCTATCCAAAGCCCAGGGATTTTTTCGACACGTGTATACTTGTACTAGACACTGGGTAGTGGCGCGACTTTTGTTTCCGTAAAGGAAGACTGTCTAATAAGACAAATGGAATATTCTTTATTATCCACCCTGGAATCAAAAACTGGGCTACAGTATGTGACAGTTTCGTTTGTGTATCTCATCTTGTGAGAGAAGTCTAACATATGCTGAAAAATCAAGCAGCCGTGCTGGGAATAATTCGCAGAGTGCATTCCCTTGGGACCAAATGGGATTTTGAAACCTCATCACTCTCTGCAAGCAGTTTGCAGATATTAAATATAGGCCGGAAAATCCGTCCGTATACGGTATCAACAGGATTCCAATTTTAGGATGCCTTCATAATTGTACTGAAAACAGATGCACGCTGTACGCATCAAATCAACTTATAGAAGATAGAAAAATTATTAGACTAACCGACAGATCAGTCGTCCCATCACTTTTGCTCGACCGCGCGGACTTGGATACTGGTTTGGTCTCATCCAATTCCATCGGTTCCGTTACATCACTGACCTTTGAAGAGTCATCTGCGGCCTCATCGGTCAACTTAGGTTTCTCAACCGCAGATGTTCTTGCCTGGGGGATTTCGTTCGACTTGTCCAAAACTTCTGGTTTATCAACCGCAAGATCAACCGGAGACTGCTCAGATATGAGAGCGGGGTCGGTACCCAGATATTCTTCGTCATCGCAGTCATCTAACGCACGACACTTGGGCTTCAGTTCGGGAATACTCCAGCGACCGTTGATGCGTTCAAACTCTTTTACCTAAGCAGAGATGTGAAATACACAACTAAAAAAGCGACTGCATCGAGAGTGACCCCCAGAGTTATCAAGAAACACCCAACGATATAATGATTTGTTAAAACAAAATCCTCCCAACTCTTTACCCACCTTTTTTGCCACCAGCGCCATGATTCCGATCCGACTGAGAACATGCTGTGGAGCGATCCCCTCACGGGGAACGCCATCACTGAAGGTATCAGACGTAGTTGTCTCTGGCTCGCACAAATGACGCAGGAACAGACTAATGTAGGCACGTAAGACCCGATCCGGTTTACACCGAAGGTCTCGCACAGTGCTCAGTAACTCTAAGGATGGCAATCCGTATCTAGAAAAAAGACGAAAATTGTGGTAGATAACTAAGGCACCTACTTGTGCGAACGATTTCACCAAGGATGATTAAAATATAAAATATAACCAGATGGATATTTATTTAAATGGATTGAAGGTGGCCTTTGTTTTATTTCCGATTATATATATATATATATATATATATATATAGTTAAAGTGACTCCTGTGGAGGAGGGGGTCGATCGAATCATCAATTATACGGAATATCCAACTCAGCAAGTCAAATATTTAGTTTTTTTAAGAAATCTTTTGTCGAAGTTTTGAGCAACCTTATCAGTAATATATGTTCCACCGAGGAAAAACCTCGTCTGTTCATATTCTGTATTCTCTCCATTCATTTGGAGCTGTACATATTCATATACGCCGCTGAACTGCATTCTATGTTTGCGGCTGGACTAGACTAACATAGGCTGTCAGCATTTGTTTTCCCTTTTTCGATTTGCATTTGCCTTGAGGACAGAGCTTACTAGATAACTGGTCTGAAAGTGAAGTTCATGGTGAAGTTCAGGAAGGCATGCGGAGACGAAATGATTGAACAAAACGACCGTCATTTTACCCTTAAAGACAAAAACATTTAAAGACCTGGATTACCAACCACACGACCGAGCTTTCATCGGGTGATAGGGTATTCGTAGTATTCGTAGTACTGACTCGAAAAACTATACTGACTGCAGCACCATGGTGCGTATAACGCACGAGCTGTGGGGCCACCTCTTTGTACGTAAGGTTCAGTTGTCAAATTCATTACGTATTGAACGAAACCAGTATAGCTAAACGTAGGTTTTGAACATTCTAGCTGAACATAAATTAAATGACATGCCCGGTAACGGCTCCGATTCCGGATTTTTGGAGTAGTAGGGTAAAAAAAATTTTCCGGCGCGTGGACTGCATCTGCACGTGTTTCCATGCAGAACCATATTAACGACGAATGACACGATCGATCTGGGACCCCCCAGAGGATGTGCAACAGGCTGTCAGGTGCAGAAAATTCGAGCTGGCCTGAAGTAATTGGTGGTCCGCACACACCTTCAGGGGATCATCGGCGTTGTATCCATGGTCATCTTCCTCACCTGTTTCAAAGTGGTTTGGGTAGCTCACGAGTACATTTAAACCTTCAGAAAGTACGGTGGCATCTGAAGAAGGCATCAGTTGTAGAAGTGTTTGAATTTGGGTATACAGGTCGTCCTTCACCGAATCATCAATCGTTGCGTACGCTCAAATAGCGGAAAGACACCTTTCCGATACATGAGTTCCGCTCACTACGAAAGATCCGGCAAATCCGACAGTGCTGACTTTATTGTTGACGGGTGTTCATTCAGAGAGCGCTGCTATGGCACACTGGCTTAGCGCGATTCCACCACCTCTAGGACCACTGAGTCTACTCAAGGGCACAAGTGATGTCGAATTTGGTGACATCTAGAGCTCACCAGACTCGCGCCGATGAGTTTCCGCCGCAAGCTAGCACTGATGTCCATACTAACCAGAGTGCGGACTAGTGCATTTAAATGTGCACTTGCCTCAGCGTGCCGATGTTGAAGCAAGAAAAATTTGACGTTCGTCATAGGGTTAAAAATATTACGATCATGGGGTTCGGAAATTCCGGCGTCCAATGAGAGAGGTTCAAGATGTAGAGTTGTTTGCCACCTATGTAGCCATTAGAGTGAGCGTGCAATTATTTTTCTAGCTGTCCTGTCAAGTTTGTAGTGCCCGAAATGCTCTCCGGTCGCCCGCAATAATGAAAGGAATTGGTTTGAGGAATCCAGCAGGAGCCTTTGGTGGAGGGCATGAGCCGCAAGATAACAAGATGACAAGAAACGTAATTCAATGGAAGCGGATGACCGCAGTTCGTTTCATACAACCCTGGAATGGAGGCCGCTCAACCAGAACGCTCAGTGCCTCTACAAAACATACGACGTTGGGCATCCGTTCGAAGCTCGAAGCTAGGGTTTAACCAATCCCATCAGATAGACAGCCAATTTGTCTGTCAACCGAGTTATGGCGCTAAAAACCCGATTTTACCTTTCAGAGTAATGAAAACACTACGAGAAAGCAGAGACTAGAACTACTTCGAGAGGGACCACGTGAACTGCAGGTCTCATGAGATCAGTTCGAGAGGAACTGGCAACTGTAAAGCCCCAACAATGTATCGACAGACACTTCCGACCAAAATAAGGCGTTTGGAGTGTGACTTTTAAAGTTAACGGCCTTCTAAATATTCGTCTTGGATGATCCACACGTCCAAACTTCACTTTCTTGTTGGGAAGCATCGGCCGGACTCCGGATTCTCAGCTATCTGCATCTACGTCGCCATGACTATGACCAAAGTCGCTATGATATCACGCAAATTCGAATTCACTTTAGACTTTGCCTTTGGAGACCATGGATAGGTCAGCTGTTGCGCGAATGATGTTAAACCTGATATTCGATCACCGTGTCTGAGTAGCCGCCAAAAGAGTATGAAATTACCGATTCCCACGATGACAAGAACAAACACATACCGCATGATCGCATTAAGGAATGAACGCCTCTGACGAACATTGAAACCGAGAACTTCAATTTGACCGCTAACGCGTGATAGAAGAGGTGGAAGACGACCCTCACGTTCACGCCTTGTTCTGCGCGCCATCGCCAGCAGCTCACCGCCCGCAGCTGCAGTGCGTTCGTCAAATTCTTCGTCATCTTCATCCTGCGTGGACAATGTAAGCATAAAGAGCTTGAGTACCTCAGAAAAACATAGCTCTATCCGACTATGACGAAGCATAATGCTGGAGGAAAGTGACATTCGGGTGCTGTTTCAATAAGTGATTCAAACTTTCTGAAAACCCAAGTGCGAAATGGGCTAGGCACTGTGGACTTTCCCGGAAATGCAAGAGAAAAGCCAATCCTAAACTAAACCGAACACTGATTCGTTCGTCTGTTGAGCGACGAACATAGCTCATGGTAGGTTTTGAAATAAAGTAAAATCCTCTGGAAATCGAACATTCTCTTGTTTTCACCGCAATTCCCATGGTTTCTCAATGGAACACAGAAAACCAACCGCTAACCAAAATATAATCACCACAATGAATTCCCACATTGTCCATAACTGCAACTATACCGTCTTGGAAAGCACTGACGTCCCCCTAAGGGAGACACCTGAGGTCAAAAAAATAAGATAATCATTCAGCTGTAACACCCTTTCGGTGCCTAGCTGCCATGCCACCCGAAGGAAGCATGAGGGCTGGGATACTGCCAGGTTGCCCAAGACTAGACAAGGGAATTCGAGAGGCAGAGGTCGGGTTCGAACCACAGACCTTTCCGGTCAGTAAATTCGCGCTCTAGCCACTTGAGCCACAGTAAGCATGATGGCCCTAGTCTAAACCGTGAACAGAGAAGTTGCCTATCACT
The DNA here is from genome assembly GCA_004794785.1 of Opisthorchis felineus. Lineage (NCBI taxonomy): Eukaryota > Metazoa > Platyhelminthes > Trematoda > Opisthorchiida > Opisthorchiidae > Opisthorchis > Opisthorchis felineus. The sequence goes on along the minus strand of SJOL01006418.1, from coordinate 500,837 downwards.
AAATTGTCATCGAGCTCACGTCCTCAGATAGTGAGAACAATGTTGCAGCACATTAACGGTCGAAATGTGCGGGACCTACTGACAAAAACTCGCATAACTTAGATGTGAACATGTATGTTCAAGAGTTCCAACGTATAGGGACAGAGCCGGAACATCTCAGAAAGCTCCGGTGGAAGTGAAAACCAACAAAGTACCAAGCAGGCTACTCTAAGGGTAAGTACGCCGACGGCTGGAAAAAACGAGTCCTAACCTTGTTAGAAGAGTCGCTTTCATGTTCAGACATTGCCTGATTCCACTCCTCCTCTTCTTCCTGTGTGGTTGAGTAGTTCACCTGTTTGCGAATACGCTTGCCCTTGCCCAAAACACGCGACTGGTCCTCTTGGGCTTGTTCGAAATGATGCCGCAAAAGCTTCTCCCAATAGGTCGGGTCGGCTGGATCGAGTTCTTGTTTGATTACCTGAAGAAAGAGAAAAAAATGTAGGGAGATGAAGACGTATAACAAGCATACAGCTGGAATCGTGTTTCAAACTGGTGTTGATCCGTACCTCACGATTTTCGTCCTCTTCCTCCGATTCATCTTCATCTTCTTCGTTGACACCCTTCTTCTCATAGTGTGCGACTTTAAATGAAGTCAAATAGTCATTCATTTCAAGGGCCTTCTCCTCGAGACCCTGCTGGCTACGATCCAACAAACGTTGAATAGCAGCATCATCGTAAACGATGCAGTGTTCGTCTTCTTCTGGAATGATTAAATGAAAACAAGGTTCCACGTGAGGTCGAGCACAAGTGAATTTCTCAAGGTATACAGATCAGGAGAGGCAAAACTGTGACAAACCCGAGAATCCGGTCTTTTTAGCCCGATGCGTTCGTTTCGGTTGTTGCTCCCTGAGACCTTGACTCGAAAAGCCCATTTCGTAATAAAAAATAATAGTCACGCATTAATGATTTTACCGCAAACCTAGAGAAATGAATGAGCTTCGGCAGCAGGATAACACGACCCATAACCAATATCGTGCCTGAGAGCCTATTATCTACATCCTCCGTGAGAACCGCTAGAACTAAATACAACCAATGTATGAGGGCACATGAAAATAACGCCGAATTCGAATATCTTATCGCACTGTACACAACGAAGTTGATCACTTTGCCCTTGATGAAACCGAGGCAAGCAATTACTGATCGAATGTTTTGGATTGTTAAAGGTTCAACCGAAGATTGGGAGTAAAAAAGAGGCAGACATATGCTCGAAGTTAATGGATGTCAAATTGTTCGACTTTTTTTCTGAAGTGGGGATTCAGATGCCTACACATTGAAGACGAAAGCTCCGAGTTAGAAGCGCCAATGATGATGGCGGGGATAGTGTGTACAAATGTGCGCGACTCTCGACCCCAAACCGAATAAACATGTGCCACAGAGTTGAGTGAGACAGAGTCTGTATCGACGTCCTAGAGGATAGAAACGCAAGTATTCAACGCTGGCACTCCACTGCTGTACAACCAGAAAAATCGTACTTTAAAGCCTTCACGGTAGGAATGAAATAAAGGAGGCAATTCGAAATATCCACATCTCCAAAGAATTTGGACAAAACTAGACAGACAAATGGACATAAATAGATAGGTGCTTTGATTTCCAAAGCATTACCGAGCATTGCTCTGCACACAGAGCATAAACATTCATCACACCTCACTTACTCTCCTCCTCGCCTTCTTTGAATAAATCTTCAGTACCAAATTTTAGAATGTCATCTAATTCCTTTTTGGACATCTGACACGATCCCTTGCCACCAAGTCCAGGACGCACGACTAAATGGGTAAGCATCATTTTCTTCTTCGCCACCTGGGTGACACGTTCCTCTACTGTTCCTCGAGTCACGAAGCGATAGATCATCACCTAAGAAAGCCAAAAGATCACGTAAATGGCATCGTACAAAAAGGATAGACGGATCGAAATATAGAGTTGCGCACTTCAATCGACCCCTGAGAGTGGAATGGTAGTACCTTCCCCCCTCAGGGAAACACCTTCAGGAGATAGCAAAATGTGTGTTCATGAGAGGGTTGAATAGTACGGACGGGATCGCACGGTTTCTGCACCGAAGCAGAGAAACAACTTTTGTGCGTGTGTGACGGAATACCTCGTTTCACCTGGAGCAAAAAGCCAAATGTCCGATAATTTTGTACGTCTGTGATTGGGAGAGATACTAACAATGTACCGTCTGAGTGAAATCGAATAGGAACCATCAGACGCTACGACTTGTGGCAAAGTGACAACGAAAAAGATGATAACTATTCGGACTATGATGAATATCGAGTTTTCATTAATTGCTTCGTCCTGTTTTCCAGCTCAGATACTCTCAATCTGTATGGCAATTAACTACATCCACCGAGCGGCCCTGTGCACGTAGGGTAAGCTAGAATAGCCGTCAGTCCTATTCCGGTCCATCGAGAAAATCCTCCTGATATCACAGCATTTTGCACCGACAGTGCGTATGACAGCCGTTTAACGTGATCGTTGACCAGAGAATGTCGATCAAAGACGAAGGATTCCTATCACTTTGTCTTCTCAACAATATAGAAAACGAAAATGTCATCTTTTAAGATCTGCGAAGGGTTTTTTTGAAAGTCTGGATAAAAATTTCCAGACACCCAGTCTGTCCTCGTGACGACAGTTCCCTCCTAGAGAATCACTGTGGGAAAGAGTACTGTATATAGATAACGTGGTTGAAAGAGTAGGATGGCAGAGAACATCCCGTCCGTGACACCATCGGTTTTAGTCAACTTAACTGAGAACCTGTCATAGACACAGGAGTCCATGGGAGTTAACGTAGAGTACTTTCAGGAGGCAGAAATTTAAACGGAACACCCCTGATCGTCAGAGATTACCACGGTGCCAGATAAATCGACGTTGGCCATCGGAAGCCCTAAAGGTGGTCAGGCACTTACCGCAAAGCGAAGATGATGTCAAAGCATCTTCGCACAGGGTTTAACCCAACCAATTTCCCACAGGGCTTACTCCCTCAATAGCTGTGAACAAAAAAATGCTAGAGAATACTCCCGCCGCTACAGCCGCGAGGCATACGCCACAATGGTTTTCGCACGACGTTAGCGCGTCCATTTTGAATAAAAAAACAAAGCTTCCCTCGAAACCGAAAAACCTCAACCTAGCCACTATCCGATACCTGCTGATTCAAAAATAAAACAGGACTTCCCAAGTTGGAAAAAGCCTTCGCAACACTAGGTTCCAAATAAAAAGGTGACCAATCGACAGTGCCGAGGCCCCTAATCATTTTAAACTGCGTTGAATGGCAGTATTTTTCAGTCTACGAGAAAGGTACAGAAAAACATCCAGTAAAGAAAATACATTTGATAAAGAGGTTAATATGGATATTGACAAACACCGGGCCCCCACTAGTGTTCGAGCACTTACTAACCTTATTCGCCTGTCCAATTCGATGGGCTCGGGAGAAAGCTTGGATATCGTTGTGTGGATTCCAGTCCGAATCGTATATGATTACAGTGTCCGCAGTGGCTAAGTTGATACCCAAACCTCCGGCGCGTGTGGACAACAGAAAGGCGAATGATGGCGAGTCTGGGGCATTATATCGATCGATAGCGTCCTGTCTTTGCTGACCAGTGATTCCGCCATCAATCCGCTCAAATTTGTATCCTTCTGATTCTAGAAAATCTTCTAACAGATCAAGCACCTTGGTCATCTGAGAAAATATCAGTACACGATGCTTTGTATCATATAGATTACGTAGCATTTTGCTCATTAATTCGAGTTTCCCCGAAGCCTTTCGCAGTGCGTTGCCCTCGTAAGCTCCGTTCGGTAGACGAGGAGCTTCCTCTGAGGCAGACGGGAATAAATATGGATGGTTGCAACACTTTTTCAAGTCCATCATGATATTGATCAAAGACACGTTGGATCCACCACTGCGACAACTGAGTGCCTCAAAGTTGCGCGTCAAAATGAACTTGTAGAAACGTCTGCAAGGGGATGTTAAAAGATGTTAGTGGTAGGAACAGAGTTGTTTGTGTGGTACAGGGCAAAGGAATTTCAGGAGTGTACGAATCTGTGTGCCTAGCTTAAACAACAACGACTATGAACTGCGACAAAAAATCCGCTTCCACTAATAAAAGTGTAAAAGACCAACGTAACGGGCGTAAGTCTTGTGCACATTTGTAACTCAGTTCGATAGTTATTACTACGATATTAAGCTAAGCAGTGCGGGGGTGTTTGAAGGGGTTCACAAGTTCATGTCACGTGAGAGGATTGAAACGATGTATTGCACCTGTTTCAAAAATGTTAAGTCTTTGTCTATGACTGGACGTGAAAATCATTTTAAAGGCTTTCGCTGGGTATACAATGTGGCCACTACCTAAAAGATATTTAGTGGCGGAGGATTTGGTACAGCTCGACTATGCTCCGGTAGGCCCTTTCGGTAAGTGCTCCCCTATCGTGTCCCACGGTATCTCGTGGTTCTGCCAATGCATGCATTTGTTAAAAGACCAATCGAGCAGCATTGTAGGTTAAGGCGCGAACTTAGTGATCGGAAGGTCCGTGGTTCCAACCCAACCACTGTATCTCGAATGCTCCTGTCTAGGCTTGGGTAACCTGGCAGTATCTCGGCCCTCGTGCTTCCCTCGGGTGGTATGGTAGCTTGGCAAAGAAAGGGTGTTACAGCTGAATGACTTGTTATTTATTATTTTAGGTATGTTTAGTCGCTTCTGTTGGACGACGCCTAATCAGGGACGACAGGCCATCTGCCTTAAACGGCAAAAACAAAGACTTTTTGGGGGAACAGTTAAAATCGTGCGGCACGAGTTGAGGGTTACAGTATTTCTCTGTGAACCTCACCGGATAACCGCCTTCATGAAAAAAATGTTCAGCTGTAACACCCTTTCGGTGCCTAGCTGCCATGCCACCCGAAGGAAGCACGAGGGCTGGGATACTGCCAGGATGCCCAAGCCTAGACAGGGGAAGTCGAGAGGAAGAGATCGGGCTCGAACCACGGACCTTCCGGTTCGTAAGCTGGCGCCTTAACCACTGAGCCATCTCGCTGCCCAACCGCTTTCAGCCAACGTGTCTTTAAGCACCTACACCTCAGGTGTAATTTTGTCAGGTGAGACAATACGGTAAGGCCTGTAGGAAAGGGTCTTCACGAGAGCCGTTTTTGTCGGACGGGGGCAGGAATTATGAAGCGCAAATATTGCCCTGTCCAAGTGTTTTCCCTGAAGATTCCACAGAAAAGCAACCCATCGTGCTGCCTAGCCAGAAGCACACCAAGAAAAGCTATTCTATCGTCTTCTTCGACTTCTACTGTAAATCTTAAATAGCTGTGAATACTGTTGAGCATATGATGAAATTATCCCACTTAGTTGCGGTCAGTGCAGACGGTAAGCAAAACATCCACATATCGGGTGTATGGTACCAGTTTCCCAAGCATCTGGAGCTTACGCTTCAAGTGTCTGCGATCACCGGTCCCAACGGGTTCCCCATTGCGACGCTATCCATCCCTTTATGGCATGTACCGTTAAACAAAAACTGCACATTGGTTGTACACAGGCGCACAGGTATACACGATGTCAGAAATACGGATCAATCTAACCAGCGAAATAATAAATAATGTGTACCACTTCATTAACGCAACAAAAACGCCACTGACATCAATTAGCGGTCATATCTTGCAGCGTCTCCAACCAGGCGCAGTGGGGATCACGAGCAGCACCGACAGCACCCAAACATTTCGTAATCTCTTTCATACCCCTGTACCAGCTCAAGGGTTGGCCAACGCTCTGCTTCCACCACTCTGAATTAGGTACGGAAAACAGCACTCTGTTCGGCATACACACCACATGGCCTAACCAACGCAGCTTCGGGTGCTGGACACTCTCTTCAATGGAAGTCCCCGTTGCACAACCGAAAACTCGCCTTTTAATTGCCCCGTTACGGATTCACCGACACCAACCCACACAGTCGTGACAACGATTGTCGAACGCCTGAAGACATCTCAGTTCCCCTGCTCGGACAGGCCAAGTCTCACAGCCAAACAACAAAACAGTCCTCACTGTGGCCTGATACACACGTCCCTTGAGATTCAGGGATACACCACTTTGACACCATAGGTGTCTCAAATTAACGAACGCGACCCGAGCCTTGCAGATTCGTGCATTGACCTCAACTGTCACAGTACAATCAGAACTAATATAACATCCAAGATATGTAAACGGTCCACACTTCCAAGCGCCTCTCCTTGGATTGTGAGTGGTGTGTTCAGTGATGGTATGTCCACAAGCATGACCTTACACTTTGTGGGTGCAAAGTGTCCGTTCATCCAAAAACACCTGCGCCTTCTCCTCTTCGAAGACAAGAACGATGTCGTCTGCATATTCCAGATCGACAAGGTTTTCGTCACAGGCTATTTGAACATCGGGGTTTTGAGGACCTTCCAGCGTTCGCCTCATGATATCATCGGCCACGAAGTTAAATAGAAATGGAGAGTGGGCACTCCTGACAGACACCGCTTTGTGTACAGAAGCTTTTGGAGAGCTCTCCGTATACTCTCACGTCCGGAAGTCTGAGAATACAAAAAGCTTATGTTCATAAACTTCCGGGGAATTCCTTGATGGGCTAGCGTGTCAGAGAGAACAGACCGGTCAACCGGGTCGAATGCGTCTTGGAAATCCAGGAATACTAAAATTGTGGGTCCTTTGTGCTTATGGCGTTGTTCTAGCACCTGATGCAGTGTGAAGATTTGGTAGACGCAACCACGGCCGGAGCACAAGTGACGCCAGCAGTCTCGTTACAACCGGGGTTAAGCTGACCCCCCTGTGGCTACCAACCTCACTACGAGCGCCTTTTTTGAAAATACCTTCCGTAAGTTGGAAGTTATTTTGCGACTGTAAGCAGGCAATGTTGATCTCACTGGTTCAATTTTGTACATGCGTGGTATAGCGGAGCTTCTTGAAGTCAATTATTTGAGTGCGCCCTGGCCATTGAAACATTGCATTTAAGATTCCTTAAAATGGTCATGGATTATGCGTTCCACTCTTTGTATCGCGTTAATTTACACGTTATCGACCGGAAACTTGGTGGTACCTCATAAGATATGCGTCAAATCCTCATTGTAGCCTCCTCGGTTCAAGAATGTGCGAGACCTTTGTCCGGTAGCAATATAACGGGCTGGTTATTTCTGCGAAGTAGTCTCAGTTGTTGGACGTGTTGCTACTGAGACCGCCTAGTCACCTCATTCGTATTATCCGCAGGCTCTACATAACGAATATGAAACCGAGATAAACTGCAGGGTGTCCTGAGCTCACGACACTCATCACTGATGCAGCCCCTAAACTACTCCAGGTATCACAACCCAAGATATCTAGAATGCACAACTGGTAGTATTCAAGTCTACCGCGTACATGCTTGCATTCCAGGTTAACCAAACAAAAAAGCGAATCAAGCGTGATCATGTAACGAATTATCATTTAAACGTACTTTTGCATGGGACTGAGCTCCACTCGAACGATAAATTCACCCTTGGACGGCATGTTTTGCAGCACATCCGCTTTCAGTCTACGTAAGAGATGCTGACCCAACATATCATGCAACTTCTTAACCTGTTCCTCCTTTGAAATATCAGCAAACTCATCCAAAAAGCCTTGCATGTCGTGGAACTTTTCAGGCGTCATAAAATGGAGCAGATGAAACAATTCTTCGAGATTATTCTGCAGCGGTGTGCCAGTAAGTAGGAGTTTGTAGGCAATTTTGTAGCTCGCCAGAATTCGGAAGAATTTGGATTGATTGTTTTTTAGTCTATGTGCTTCGTCAACCACCAGCACTTCCCAATCAATGGAACCTAGAAGGGCTTGATCTATACTGATCAGTTCATAACTTGTCAAGAGGACATGAAATCGAACTGCTGTGCCACTCCTTAGACGCATGGCCTTCGAGCCACCCCGAACGGCTCCCTCGTCAAAGGAGAACTCGTGTTGGCGGATCACCGTACGTGAATCTTTATCACCCACATATGAGACGACATACAAGTCCGGCGCCCAAAATTCAAACTCACGCTCCCAGTTAATAATGGTTGACAAAGGAGCGGCAACCAAGAATGGGCCACGAGAATGCCCTTCCTTGTATAGTGAATATAGAAACGAAATGGTTTGGATTGTCTTTCCAAGGCCCATTTCATCGGCCAGAATGGTATCCACTTTGTTGCCATAGGAAAATCGCAGCCAGTTCACCCCTTCAAGCTGATATTCATGTAATTGTCCACCAGTATCATCGAGATAATCCGGCTGTGTCATATACTGTTTTTTCAGATCAGTCAGACAGCGGTCAGGAGGGAGTTTACGTAACAATTCCGGTCTGAGTTTGTCACCGAGAATATCCTTGGCCGAACGGCGACCAGGTTTGTGTTTCTTCGATGTACTGACCAAAGTTCGGGTGCCATCCGGTGCAACAGAAGTACACAAGTTACCCTGAAATACTTGACGCATGGTTCGATACTCCTGAATCGCACGGTCCATATCCAATACTTCACCGTCTGGTTCTTCCCAAGTACATTCATCATAAGACAATTCGCGCCATTTGACCAAGAACCACTCACGACCACCTCTGCCGGCCCGGTGATCAATTATACGTTGAATTTGTAGCCATTCGGGTCGCACGCCCCACTTGTAGAATCGCTCCTCAAGATTGTGCGGATCGGCAGCTTTCTCACGAGCTCGGCCTCTACAGAAAACGAGGTAATATAAATTTTAAAGTGAGCAGCAGGAATATTCAAATGGTAAAAACACTAAACCATCGGGACTTATGCGGTCACACTTTTAAGGTGTCACAGGTATCCCATCTACGGCGATATCTGTCTAAAGTTTGTCATGAACAGCTGAAGGGTAAATAAAAAGATATAAACACTGTTTCTCTTCGACGACCTACTACGGTGTGAGGAAACCGAAGAATCTCAGTCTCGTTTTGTCCCATGAGAATTTTCTGCTGAATCAAGTCAAAGTTTTGATGGTGGAATGAAAAAGCTACTGACTTTAAGACGATGAAGGCAAGGTTACACTTTCAGATGATTTAATGTGCCACAGTGACTAGCACAGCGGAAGTACTTTTGCATGCCATGGGGGGGGGGGGCAACTAAAGTGAAACTGACAAACAAATGCTGTGAGAAAATAAACCGGATAGGACTAGATAACCACCTCGACCAAGTACGGCCTTAGGCCAGACAAATCCACTCGTTAACAAAGCACTTGCAAGAAATACGGTACGGTTGATAATGCTCGACCTATACCCATAAGTTAAGTAAGCATGGAGTTTAGTTACCTGTAAGTGCTTCCATCTTCTGGTAAGGGAGGTTCTTCCATGTCACATTTTTTGAAATAATTCCGCAACATGATCGGGTGATGAACATCCAGTTGGAGTTCACTAAGCCACTCGCAGTGCCAATAGGACAAATCTACGTACTTCACGAAAAACTCTCTCGTGGGACGTCGAATGTAGCCCGGCCGTGGTGCTGAGTTGGATGGAATGCCTTGGATATCGCTCGACACGCGCGCTACTGCCTGTCGTGGTGCACTGTCTGTGTTGGATGTCTTGGGATTCGGTTCATCTCCGTTGGATGTCCCAAAAAGCACGTACGGTTTCACATCGCCATTTTCTATGTTGTCACACACCGAACCATTCTCTGACGGAGGAACGGTAGCTTTATTGTCTACACTATCAGTAGGTTTTGTCAAAAGCTCTTCGCTCGTTGTAACCATATGAATATGGTGTGTATGGTCCAATTCATCGCTCTCCTTCGGCGGTTCAAACCATCGCCACGTGAGAATTTTGGAGACTCGGGCCTTCAGAGGCTTGCAACCGCAACGTGGACAAAGCCACACTCCTTCTGGTATGTTAGTCAGAGGGGGAATTAAACAACCCAAATGGTAACTGACAGGGCAATTTTCACAACAAATCAGGTCACCTCCATCATGACATTCCGTACAAAATTCCTGATGTTCATCCTTCTCGGGAGATGCAGCGGCAACCTGTTTCGCACTTTTGTCCGGTACCATTTTCGTCCCAGTGGCTTTCCCTTCAACCTGAGAACCCATGGATATACCTTCTTTTTCACAGTGAGGGCATGACCAACTTCCCTCTGGAGCTTCTTCTAGTTCCGGGTCCAAACACACGAGGTGATATGCTCTAGGGCATGTGTCACAAAGCATGATTTCCCCTCCCTATAATAGGAAAGCATATTGGCAAGGTGACATTAATACCAACAGCAAGTACCAGTTGAGACCGCGAAACAGAAAGGCACTGGGAATACATACCTCAAGGTATGGACAGCTATTCTTGGATTCATTGGAACAGAAACTAGTTCGTAATTACCGTCAACTGCAGAGCATAATCGGCTAATACGACACCACTACCTTCGCCAAAAGAGAGAATGAAGCAGAGTACAAATAGGGAAAGCTGGCGTCGTGTGAATGGACAGTCAACGTCAAGATGCTTTTAACTCGCGGACGGCTGAACATTATCATTGCTATCGACAACTATACAATCATCACGAATGAAGGCAACATGTGTTGAACACCGAAAGTTCACCGCCGATTTGTTCAAAGCAGGTCTTCTGCGAAAAAAACGAGCGAAATAGGGGAAACAAAGAGAGGAAAAATCTGGGTTGTGTGTGAGCGGTCCCTAAAGTTATATGGACATGCCTGTTTGAGAAATGAGTGTAGGCCGCTTCTGGGTACGTGATAGTTCGCTAAGTCCACGGTGAAGTAGATTACACAACTGTCTTAAAGCACATAACACGTGACGGACCTGCAAAACGTGAACACTGGGATACTGTGCGAAACAGTGCTCACCACTTATTATCCATAGGCCTCAGAAAGAAAATATCATTAGGAACCAACAGGTGTTACAGTATGAGCGCTTTGAACCGACTGAGTGGAGGAAAACCTATTAGGCCCAGTTCGAAGACGTGTCCAGGGAATTTCGTATCAGTTGAATTGGGACAACTGAGCGAAACCGGTCTGATGAACTTCACAGTACCTGTTCGTGAACCTCAATTGCTACACTTCTGACAATATGGTTCGAGTGTTGTCCCACGAAAAAGTGGTAAAGTGGTAACCGCACGCAGGACATCGCGTCACTCGATTGAGATGGCATATTTTCGTTTCACCATCAGTTCATTTCGCCACAAAAAACTCCCATCTTGGGTATTTGTCATCTTGTTGCCTGCACATTCTTCAATGAAATATTGAAAAATTGGAAGCCACGTCCTATTACGTACTAAAATGATCCGGTTTTGTGGAAGATTTGGTCGTTGATGACGTCATCAACCGGATGGGATTCATAACAGATCACACTGAAAAGACTCACAACTTACACTGAATGGGCATCTTCCTATCAGTCAAAAACTTAGAGCAAATTTTACTGTTGTAGTTAGGGGAAGCGACTGGCAGTTAATCACTTGCTCTCACGTCACTATTGTCATTATGCAACTCGGCAGTTGATAAAGCGTGAATTCTGCCTCTGCAAGAAAAAAAACGGTAAAACATTGGAACAACACATTTCGAACAACACAGTTCCCAGTTGTGAGGAATTACAACGAACTCCTGAAGCCCCAAAAGCCTCTCTGGAAAAGAGGTCGAAGTTTGCTAAACTGCAAACATTTTTGTTGTAACATTGCATGAAGACCTTAGGTGGCACTATGATAAGGTATTTAGTTAGGTACAACTTTTTCAGGGTGTGAACGAGTGCTAATGGTGAACAACTGGATTCCTCTTTGGGTGTTACTGTCATCCCCACAAAAATAGCACCTCTCTTGTCATGGGATGGTCTGTCAGACAATCAGAAACAGAGGTTCATCGCTAACAGTTAGCCAGGCCGGTCTATCACGTTACCCCTGGTCGGATGGCTTCATCGAATTCAGGTTCCTACAGGTTGATAAAGAACGAATTCCTACATAACACCTCAGTGCAAACATGTTTTCTCTAGCTTTGTGGCTGATCGAAGTCTATTCCAACTTTCAACGGTAGGTGGTTAATGCTAGTGTAGCTGCTTGCATGAGTCCAAACTCTTCATATTTTCTCTATTTGCGCGAATAATTATTTTGCATGGTTATACATTGATGTCACTGCTGATCGCTATCACCACCAGACCAAAAGCATGCATAAATCACATGGTGGTTCTGCCTAACACTACCTTGACCGTGAAGTTCAGCATGGAACAACATGGGTGATAACGATTAATTGAGGGGTAGTTTTCACTGTACTTACCTGCTGACAAACTTCACAGTAATCCTGATGATCAGTTTCATAGCCTTCTTCCTCGCCAACCTTGTCGATTTTTCGGGCAACCAGCGGAAATCGAGCGGTGGTTTTTTGGTGACTATGACTTTTTGTGGTGCTAACACTGGCGCTCTCTGAACCGGGTGTACTTAAAGCAGCCATATTAGTTAGAGAGCGTCTACTGGATCGTTTTCGACGATCACGTTCTTCCTCCTGAGCAATTTCAGCTTCCTCCAATTGGCGTTCAAATTCTTCGTCGCTAGTATTATTGCCAGTAAAAGCACGCTCCTGCAACAACAAAGTGATACGGGATACTAAGATGGGGGGGAAGGCAGAAATACGCCAAAAACAAAACATCCATATTCAGAAGCACTGAAAGTGAATAATTAGGCCATGGTTAATATATGACTGCTGTGAATGAAGCGCTCACGCAGAGGTTCGCCACGTCCAGTATTAGGCGACACGCATGTATAATTTACATTCTAAGCGGATTGAAAACTCTAAGGAACCACAGCAACAATGATGATCGAGTAACCACCTGCAATAGGTAGGTTTGGAGCCAAACTTCAGTGGTATGCGCTTAAAGAAACAGAGGTGGAGAGGCCACCTCGGACGGAAAACAAAACAGTATCGGTTTACAAGCATTCGGCAGAACATCAGGATTCAAGGTGAAATATATATATATATATATATATATATATATACGGATGCGCCTGCCTGATGAGCCCCAAGAGGTGCGAAACCGGTCGTGAGCCGTCGAGTTCTCAACAAGCTTAGGAGTAACGTGTTAAGTCTAGGAAACATATTGCGATATCGAATGTCGTACCAGCTGAAATATGCGGCGTCCTGGTGCAGCACATCCAGGCCAACATACACGAGAGGTTCAGCTGATTCAGCTACGCAAGTGCCCGGAAAAAGGGATAAACAAATACGGCCGCGTTACCAAAGTTAATTTTGAAAAGACGGTCACAACACTCTAATGTGTCAATTATGCCATATTACAAAATCGTCTGCACGATCGTCTAGTCTTGGATGCTAAGACGAACCTTAAAATGAACCTAATCGGAACGTGGTGATCTTCAAGAATTTGTGCCAAGTCATTTGTTGGTCTCCTATCAGACCGAGCAGAGTTCCAGATGTTCCGTAAAGGGAATTAGTGCAGTTCGGCCTTCCGACTGAGTGGCAAGTTTCATTTGACGTCCCACAGTTCGTCTGGCTGAACTGTGTTTGGGACCTGTGGGAACATTTCTCCGAGAACCAAGCTGTTTCGTTTTATATCCAGCCGGCGGTGCCCTGCTGCAGGCGGAATTCCCAGCATTATGCAGATGTGACGATCTCGTTCCAGCGCGAACTGGCATCTAACCATCAAGTAGTTGGAAGCGAGTCCAGAAGATAGTCCCAATAAACTCGTTTGAATTCAGGACCTGCCGGCCTCAGTTGCTAAGCCAATAGTCCGCCGCTTGCGCGGCCCAAAAAGCAGAGGGAAGCGACTGACTTCAGATGAGCGCAAAGAATTACAGTCAGTTGTTGATCCGTGTCATCGGTAACTGACGGCGATGTGACCAATTTGGGTACATGGTTAGTACACTGTTGAAGGGTCCTATGCAGTCAGACGATTGCGATTATTTAAAAAAACCGTCTGATATCAGCACATAACTTAAGCAGTCGTTCGCCGTTGTTCGTACCGAGTTCAATTTAACTCGACCACCAAACTGAGTCTCGGATGCGCCTACCGGTGCATCGGGATCCAATGCAACCTCAATGATATCTGAGTCTTTAGTCCACGGGGGCGAGATGGTTCAGTGGTTGGAGCGCGAATTTACTGACCGCAAGGTCCGTGGTTCGAACCCGACCTCCGCCTCTCGACTTCCCCTGTCTAGGCTTGGGCAACCTGGCAGTATCCCAGCCCTCGTGCTTCCTTCGAGTGGTATGGCAGCTAGGCACCGAAAGGATGTTACAGCTGAACTATTTTTTTATTTTTTATTTATCCGGTGGGACCGCAGTTGCCAACGCAACTCAGTTGACTGGTAAAGATAGCTAACAGAGACACAAAGGTGAATGGGTTCATCCGTCCCAAAGGATGGGCCTAAAAAGGGGCGTAATAATGGAGTGGGAAGGATGAGGGAAATTTCGTGTCAGCAGTAATCAACCTGCCCTGACATCGGCATCGGGCTGCAATGAACCCGCGGTCTACACTGACTGACTGGAACTTCGTCCCACAAGCATTCCAGAACGGCCTAGAATGGCTAGAATAAAAGCAGCGAGTACCTGTACTACAAGCAAGTGTGGTACGGAGCGGTCTGGAGTTTAAGTCGTACTGTCCACTGCGACAGTGATGTGAAGGTTGTCAATTAGCATATACACAGTTACGGAAGTAGCGATGACGACTTCTCTCAAGAATGAGTTAGAAAATGTCCGCCTTAATGAGAGGCTGGTAGATCCCGAAGTTAAACAACCGCATCAGAACCGTCTTCTGGAATCCTCCAACTACTACGCCATCGGATGTCAGTTCTTACTTGAAACAGATTGACACATCCTTGCACTGCCGGGGGTTCCGTCAGTGGCACAGAGCTACCAGGTCCGCTCAAACGCTGGATATCAGACAGAACAGTGGGATTGCCTGAATCTCCGAGAAATATTCGCGCAGGTCCCGAACACAAATCAGCCCGCCAAATTATCAAACGTGCGCCGCGACCATGAAGCCTGGTGGACACGGTTTGCTGCAGAATCAGAGGCGAATAACGCCGGAATTATTCCAGGATTGTATAGACTGATCAGTGCGACCGGCCCTTGGAAATCATGGCTGAGCGAAGTGATCAAGGACCACCTTCAATTAAGGACACGTCGACCTCTGGGTCGAGTACTCTGAACAATTCTCGTAGCCACCGGCTGCTACTCAGTCGGATTGTCGAACTGTTCTAGAACCCTGGACGGTAAACCTGGAACCCCCACTGCCTTGGAGGCTTATGACTGCATGTATCCTCTCAAGCGACACCGAGCTCCTGGTTCGGATGACCTACCACCCGCGTTGCTAAACGATGGGGGTGAAGTCCTCAGTCTGTTTACATCCATCTGGGAAAAGAAGACTATCCGGAAGTGAGAGTATACAGAGGTCACTCCAAATGCTTCCTTACACAAAGTGGTATCTGACAGGGATGCCCACTACGTTCACTTCTATTCAGTTTTGTTATCGATGAGTCAATGAGGCGAACGTTGGAAGATCCTGAAAACCCGGGTGTTCAAATAGCCACTGACGAAAACCTTGTTGATCTGGAATATTCAGACATGGTTCTCGTCTTCATTTAGGCTGGCTTGTCTACTCAAGACAAGCGAATGTCTGGCACAATGCTGTTGGATTTTCCGGACAGAACGCTGCACCGAATGCTCAATCTTCCCGCATGGACAGCCATCATCATTGACAGCGTGACATTAGCACTTAACATTGACGCTTCGCTGCCGTACTGCATGGACAGTGACCTTCTTAGCTCCCTTCGCATGGACCCTTGGCCTGCTCTTTTTATACAGCGTTTTCCAGGATCAGGGTCATGCACTCAAGCGTAGATGGCTAAGGTGGATGGTTAAAGCACACCGGCTAAGCCCAACGGCATGCCGGAAAAACCTACCTACTAGTGCAGCAAACACCAACAATGACACCCGGATAGAAAACCTTGTGCTTCTGGGCTTAAGCCCCTAGGCTGCAAACCACAAGGGAGCAGCACACCGTCTTCCATGGATGTCGTTTTGCAGAATTCATTAATTTGAGGGGGATATGGCGCGGCCATCGCGGCAGTCACCAATTTCACTTTGCACGCTCTCCTGTTGTTCCCTGTGCATCCTGGTGTCCATTAAAACTGGCGCCACTTCTTCGTGTAGTGCCTCAAGGTATAACGGGGCGGGGTGGCTTAGTGGGTAGAGCGCGAATTTACCTACCGGAAGGTCCGTGGTTCGAACCCGAACATCGCATCTCGACTTCCCCTGTCCAAGCTTAGGCAACCTTGCAGTATCCCAGCCCTCATGCTTGCTTCGGGTGGCATGGCAGTTAGGCACCGAAAGGGTGTTACAGCTGAACGATTTCTAGAAAAATTTTCAAGGTATAAGTATGCGCACATCAACGTTTTGAATAAGGCACTCAGATGTACTCAGGCTTTTGGTTTCCCTCAACAGAATCGATTTCTTCGTTGCATCGTCATCTGGCGTCTCCTTTGTCCAAAAATTTCTTTGGGGTTGGTCCAGCTCGCGCAGGAATTGTTTAGATCACATAACTCTCCTTAAGGTATTGTAGGCTGAATATATTCATCTGGGTTAGTTCAAACGCAATCTTTCAGGTAACCTGATTGGGCTGCTACTATCGCGTCCCATGCACAGATACCCCCCGAGCGATCTAAGAATTTAAGGTGAATTATAAATCACAAAAACATCAAAACAAAGAACATTGCTTTTGATCCTGTGGAGACGCCACAGAGGGCACAGTGAATAAAAGAGCCCCAAAAGTTTGTGTGGATGGCGATCACCATAATCATTAGCTGTATACGGTGTGCACCTTGTAAAGTGGTTCTAGCCATCAATTTAGTCAGCCGATGAGACAAAGCCGTTCCATTTTTTTCTCGGCTTAAATTGACTACACAGGGCGTTGAGTATCTGGGTCACCAACAAGTAACTTGCCATATCTAGTTGAAAAAATCGCAGTAGAGGGAAATCTAACTAAAGTGAGGCCAAATCCCACGGAAGCCAACAGCAATACAGACCGAAATAAGTCTAGCAGTGTATCACACACAAACGCCAGCGATCTAACGACAATATTGAACCAAAAGTACAACTTCATGTACTTACCTCTGCTCTTTTTCGACCACGTTTTTTCTTTTTCTTGCTTATTTTTATTTTGATTGGTGGGGTTGGTGCTTCGTTTATTACTGCAGGGGACGGAGGAGGCGACTGACTCGCAGCCTCACTACCAGCACATCCGGAAATTGGGGTCGCATAGCCGGAGCTTAAGGTATTCGCACTCCTTCGAGCAGGAATCCGTCCACGTTGTCGGGCACTCACCCCGGGCGTTCGAATTTCTGAAACATCATCTTCCTGAGTTTCTGTGTCCACATCGTCGAACTCGTCGTCCAAATCTGAGGACCATTAAAACAGAATGCGAACAGTACCCTCTTCACCTTTGGGTATATACGGATTCATTATAGCGAATTCCTTCCACTTTGCATCCAGAACTTTTTGAATATCGTCTTTGGAGGCCTGTGGGTTCTTTTGAATTATCAGAGGTCGGACATATTGATCAAAAAGCTTCTGTATGGTCCAATTTTCAAAGTCTTCAGTGGAATAGGTTAGCTCAACATCTTCAATCCCTAATTCATCGCATAGCTGGTCCACCGTTTTCTCTTTCTACTACAATGTCAGATTGGGAGTCAGCCTAACCTTTGAGACACGGTCCGACTTCCGTTTAGAGCTAGACGCGTTTGCCTCATCACACTCATCCTAAACGCAACATATATAACTTATTCCAACTAACTCTTATCCGCTTCGTTTTATTGCGACGACGGCCATCCATAACGGACCGAACCAATGGCGCCCCAACCTTGAATTTTTGAGACCTTGAAATTCAACTCAAGTCAAATCAGCCTAGATGATAGACCCGATGGATTCAGTAGGTTTGTGCACGAGTGAGAAGTCAAAAACTTGTAGACTCTTTCGGTGGGTTGCCGCTTCCGGTCAAAGATTTGTTTTGCGTGGGTGAAAAACAAATGGAAAAGATCGTGACTTTACCACTTGTGATGGACTGTTTTATTGGGGCTTGTGGGATCGACTGAAAACCAGGATGGACAATAGAAACGGGTGCGTAGCTAGGAGCAAGTGAACGGTTAAGGGGTGTGGTGTTTTGTACCTGTCTTTTTCTTTCATCACAACGTTACGTATTTCATCACTTGCATAAACGTTTTTTGTGTGAATAGGCAAAACCACAAAAACGCGCATTTGTACAATTTACATACAATACAGGCGTGGTCACGTGCTCCGACTTTCTCTTCTCATTTCGCTCGCGCTCACGGCGGTCATTCGTGAGCTTCATGTGTTTCGTCAGTCGCTTGACGAAGGCCACCTTCCCTCTTCTTGGAAGGAAGCGATTGTCACACCAATTTACAAAACTGGTGACCGACTATCGCCTGGCAGCTGCAGGCCCATAAGCCTCACTAGCGTGCCATGCAAGGTGATGGAACGCATTCTCAAGCGAGTCATCCTAGACCACCTCACCTTCAACAACTTGATATCTCCAGTTCAACACGGCTTTCTCCCGAACCGTTCTTGCATGACGAGCATGCTCGTATTTATGGACAACCTAATCCAACCTAAGGAAGGGGGACTCATAGTGGATACCACATTTTTCGACTTCTCAAAGTCATTCGATCAAGTCCCACACGTCCCGCTGCTCCACAAACTCGAGTCTCACGAGATTTAAGGGAAAATTCTACACTGGATCAAGGCGTTCCTATCAGACAAAACATTCCGAGTGAAAATAGGCTCGACCTACTCTTCTCTGGCGCCGGCCTCCATTGGAGTTCCTCATGGCTCCGTTCTGGGACCACTGCTGTTTCTGATATACGTCAACGACCTTCCAGACGTCCTTTCAAGTGCATGTCTACATCTTGCGGACGACTTGAAATCCCAGAGTTCCAATGCCAATGCCCTCCAAATGGATGCAGACGCTGCAAAACAGTGGTCGTTGGACTGGCACCTTCCTCTGAATGACGAAAAGTGCGTCCATATGTCATTTGGAGGAGACTCAGCGAACGCCTATGTCGTGCATGGTGAGAATGTACCGGAAGACATCACGAGGATGGATGCCAAAAAGGATCTTGGTATTTGGCTGTCACCGCACATGTCCTTCTCACTACACAGTGAGAAGTGATTCGGCGCACCTTCTCCGTGTTACTCGCATGGACTTCCAAATGAGACCTACGTCGCACCGTTTCCTGAATATGCCAACCAAGTTGTCTACTCATGACGCAAGAAGTTCTTAACCCCCATTGGGCGTGTCCAACGAGCTGCTACGAAGATGGGTGCCGCCCATAAATCCCGGGACTGTGAAACGCACCTCGCGGTGCTTCACTTCACTCCCCTGGGGGTATCCTCACCTACGAGGAGACCTAATACTTACTTATGGCAAACAGGTTTTTCACCGTTGGCCCAACAAACACACGGCGGGGCATGATAAGATCTTTGAGCTCACGTTTACTGGGCAACAAGTTTTATCATTTAAGGTAGCTGGTGCGTAAACTGACCTTCCTCCGATGTATGTTCACGCTGCATCTAGTAATCAGTTCAGGGCGCTTTTCAAACCTTTTTATGTCAGTTCGCTTGCTGCACATAGCTGAGAACTTAAAGACTAGTGCTACACCTTTTTTGTTTGTGTTTTTAGGTGAACATAAACACCTGGACGACAGGAACAAACCAAACCGGAAGACCTGTGCAAAAGCCTCGGTCTTGCGAAGCATTCCATGAAAATCCGTGAATCCTCGAGTGCACACACAAGCAGGTAGCTAGAGGCTCAGGCAATCGCACCGTTAATTGTTCACCTTTGTAAGGTTGGCGGCTGTCCCTGACCGTTTCGCAGTGCTTAGCATGTTGAAATTGACGGTATTGAGCGTGGCGTCAGGTAGAGAAAATGTACCGGTTTTATTAAACTGTAGGCAAACGTGTCTGGACTTGCGCGGATTTTGGAGAATTCAGCAAACGTAGGTCGAACAGTGATAAAAATGGAGGACTGGATGCCCTCCTTTTGTGTGTGGCTATTTCATTAGCGCGGATAAAGTAGGCCAGCAAACTTCTAGTGAAATGACAGCGGTCGAGCTATGCGGGCCCAGGCAGCATCACTGTGGAAATAAGAAATCTTGGGGGGATCATCAAGCCGTAAGTATCAGTACTAGTGAAGGTTCAGCTGAAATTATTTTAGCTGCATTTTAGCTGCAACCTTTTAGTGTGTCCTCCAGCTCGTACAAACCTACGCCACTACTTCTTTCTAGTTTACTCTGCTCGCACCTGGAACAGCCTTCCTGAGCGGCTGCAAAACATCATGCATCATTATAGTTTTCCTCAGTCCGTGGACAAATTCCTTACCCGTGAAACTGCTTCCGCCTTACTTAATACCCAACTACCCCCCGACCTCCCCTATGAATCGGGTCCAATGCGCATTTGAGTTTAGCGACAATACAGTTAGTGGGTAAGAAAAATATCCTGCTATCATATATTCCTATCCTCTTGACTTGCTACAAGCCACCGTAGGACTTAAACGCTTACTTAACCCTAGTATGATGTGGTACTGGCCTGGTTGTTTTTCTTGTTTTCCCCCAGCCAACTTATACCTCGTTCTAGTCAAGTCACTACCCCGGATTACTCTATCAGCTCTGTCTAGCTATTGGTGCTCTCGGCCTAACTCTAACTGACAAAAAAACCAGTCAGCCTTTTTTCTTCATTACTATACGCCAATATATATGTATATATATACATCATATCCATTTGACGATTTGCTCCACAGCTCACTAAACACAGCATCGCGGAACGCCTCTGCCTGACATGGCAGCTCACCAATGCTCAGTCGCCGTTCAGCCATAGTGCATTCGCCCTGAATATCACCATTCCATTCCTATTGTCCCGCTAGCAACTGTCATTTCACTTGGCTCCTCCGCGACTTGCCAGCCAGTGTCTGTTTGCCGTTTGCTTGTTCGAATTGACTGAGTTGTTTCTACTGGCCTTGTTTACCCTCTGACCAAAAAACTGGTAGCTGGATTATTTTTTTAATGCACAAAACGCATTTATGACTGCTTGGATGGTTTTCCACCTTGCAGCTCTGGTAGCACGCACGAGGGATGAAAACCTTGTGTGGTGGACGGGTACGCCCTGCAGGTAGGGTCGCCCTGTTACGTTGCACCATAGTGCGTTCGTATACCCGCCACCCCTCCAGTAGCACGGGTGCATCGCCCATCGCCGGTGGTTCTGAGCCTGGCCTTTAAATTCAGGAAATTAAAAAAAGAGCACTGCTGTCTTCCGTTTGTTGCTGCTGGTGTTGGACTCGCCTCGGTTGAGTTGTTTATCTGGCAAAGCCATAAACTACAGATGAGAAAAAAACAGGCCTTCCGTCTGTAAAAAAACTATATACCAGGGATAACCTGAAGATACTCTGCGATGCCCATGGCCTACATCGACGTGCATAGCTGTAGCTGCCTTCGGCAGAACCGAGACTACACCGCACCAAAATCTACCTCGTCAACCAAACAAAAAACACCTACCAGCTGCTCTAAGGAGTGGACACATACAATATAAATATAGAGAGATTCCAAACCCTCCACTACCAGCGTCCGAGGCTAGCGTCGAAAGTGTTTTTCGCCATGCACCACTTTTAGACTGAAGCTGATAGTAGTGCTTCGGGGACTAGTGACCATTCCCCTTGAGTTCACCTTCCATCGTAAATTGTCCCAGTATTGTCCAACTCACTATTAACCTCCATGAAATCTAGTCCACGTACTAAGAAGTTCCACCCACGCCAGTCCTAAAGTGTTTGGTTTCCCTTACCACGCCGACTCTCTCCCTACTTACATCGTACTGTCCTATGTCTCAGGTAGAATAATAGCACATATTGGAAATCTCAGCTTGGCATTGATGACTAGACTACTGAGTGCACATCCATTCTTATCCCCTCACGTTTAAAAACTTGTCGTCAGCACCCTAACTGTAGGAAACGTTCCGTTTTTTTTAAAGGGCCATATACTCCCTGATGACTCCTATAACTCTACAGGCCTTATTGATCTCATCCCATCTCATCTGCTTCCCAAGCTTCGACCTGCGGTAATACGTTCTACGAACGTCCTGTTTGGGCGTCACCCACTCCACCCGATCAATGCACTACACCTGAAGGGATCCCCGACTGGACACAAAACAAACACTACCTACGACATTACATTGGTCTTGCTCTCCCCGCGGAATCCCTTGGCAAACCCACATCCAACTGCTGACAGAACTGCACATCGCAGCCCAACTACCTCAATCACGACGTCCGTCATGGCGCTGTCCAGAAGCTGCAGTATCTCAGTGCAGTGACGGCACGCACTGCCATACCCAGTTTGATAGCATACCCGCGACTGCTCACTCCCTACTTTGACTGCGCCCTCTCGCCCACTCGTCCCCTTACCTACAACCACAATATAAATCTTCCTCTGGTCCCAGCCGCCCCCGGGAGGCGTTCATTCCAATCTGCTAAACCTTCCAATGGATCTAAACATCTCGGTGTCTTTTACTTTGTATTCCTCACCAAGTCAGTTATTTTCCGTGCAGTTCGCGTTCCTTCTTGTGTGTTTGCGTGAACTCTTCTCCCAGGGAACCTTTTACACCCGACCCCGCTCCAGCAGCAACACTAGTGTGTCTCTCCAGTTTCACTGCACACTGTGATTCCGAGTTTCCTACTACCATTTATCCGTACCGCATATCCCCCCACTTACGCTTTTCGTGACTCTAGCCATACGCCCAACAGCCCAAGGCTACGAAGCCTCAGTAACGGTTTTAGGCTTCAGTTCAAATCGGCCGGTCAGATCGTGTCAGTTCTGCTGCCTCTCCTGATCCGTTACTCTGGTTCCCCTTATTCAGCAGATTGAAGTTTTTCTTTTATTATTTTTATCACGTACCAGGCGGGAAGCCTCTTGCTATGCTCTCCCTCGTATTGATTTTGCCCGCCACCTTCAAATCTTAACGATAGTATCTTGTCTCATCTGATATGTTCCCCGTTTCGGTTCCCTACTCATGCCGCCTCAGGCGTCACCAAGTCTACTTCGGGTACTGCCCACCGTTTATGTCGCCGTCCCTTTTCCACGAAATTCCCGACACCCACAAAGCCTACCAGTCATGCACTCATTCTGACGGTAAATTTATGATCATGCCTGAAGGTATGCTACCCACTAGTTGATAATAACTATTATTATTATTACGTATAAGCAAAGCGCATGGTTTATGGGAACTGAAGGATTGGGTGGGGGTGAATAAATTGGTGTGGATATAAAGCCTGTTTGTTGACCAGACTTGATCTGGCGCGGGGAAAAGGCTGGAACAATTGCAGCTGCACTTGACCAAATGCATTCTGTGATTGTTTCATTGCGCCTTGGGCAGAGTCCTTAGGTGTCAGGAATGGAGGTGAGATATATTTGTGGAGCAATAACAGTGGGCTTGAAGTTCGGTGGCAGATGAGATGTACCACAAACGTTACGCCTGTCCGAAAGGTGAGAAGACACACATGACGGGGAGAAGGCCCAACACTCCTATCCTGGCTGCTTAATTGTTTTCTGTTATTCGGATAATCCGACACGCTTCCACTGTATAGTCCATTACTTTGACATTTGAAATTCCCCACGTTCCTTGTCCCCATTTGTAACCCGCGCTCCACTTTTGTGTTTAGTGAGTGCATATAAACTGGCTTTTGTTTGCCCTTACCACTTCACCCTTTTGGCTGTGAGGTCATCCAGCCATTTGTGGCCGACCTTAATCACGTGTGACTGTTTCACGTGAGAGCCCGTCTGCTCATTTGGTTCGTGCTTTTTGTAGTCCAAGTGGGCCATTTGTTGTTGACGGGTATCTACTGTCGAGATTTGTACATTTTGTGAATTGATGTCTTATGTTAATAGTACCGTATAGACACCCAGCTCCTACTTTGTTTTGCCTTCCCGGAGGTTCTGGTATTACGCGTCACTCGAAGATACCGTTCGCTCGTTACATCCATCTTATTAGCACTGGACTTCTGGGTACCCCGCGGAGTCTACATCAAAAAGCCCCATGAATGCATCAAACAAATCTTTTGCTCGGGATGAAGAAGGGTCGTCTTCGCTCGGCTTCTCCAACGGGTTAATAGCAATAATAATAAAGATTATTCGTAACTGTTGGGCAGCGTACTGTCAGGCGTCAGAGTAAAGGCAAGAGGAACGTTAGTTGCGGGTCCCTGGCTATGTGTGGAAGTAAGGTGGTCATATAAAAATGAGCGTTGTTCAACACAGATGGAACGTACTAAAATTGGCAAGATCAAAACGCGGCAGACATCGGTGACGGTGAAATACATGTGGCGTAGCGGTTTTGTGGTATCAATTTGGACTGAGTGGAAACCCGCTATTGAGATTATGGGAGTGACAACAAAATGGAGCGGTATAAATCGGACTTGACAGACTTGATCTAAAGCTGGTAACTTTTGCGGGAATGGGATGAACCCAAGGTAACAACAATAGGTGTGGTTCCCAGGGACCATCAGAAGCAAAACGAAATTAATTTTACGGAATCGATGGGATTTCTAAGTTGAGAATTCTGCCTGTAGGTTTAAAAGACATGTCGCTGATGACGTTTTGTTTAAGCGAACAAACTTTCAAGCTCACCAACACTGCCAATTCGCGTATGCTTACCGGTTTTCGAGATAAAGCACAAATGATAGTCGTAGAACTTTCTAAAGTTCCGCGGTGTTCTTCAAATGGGGGATAACATTTGTAGAATTTTCAACGTAAATCTCAATTGGAGAGATATCTGAATAACGGTTGGCTACATTATACCAGTCAGGCAAAGCAGGTTAGTTGAATTTGTTTACCGTACTTCGGCACGACACTGTTCGTGTGAAGCTCGCCCTGCGTGCGTTGTCGTAAGTAAGGATGGCCTGATGCATCGTTTAAAAGTGATGCGATTACGCACCTCTGTGAAAGCTCCCCATTCTCAGTTACGCGAAACTGGTTAGGAGATAATGTAAACTTTCCGGATAAACTACACCTCAGTTACCACAATCCTGGTGCAAGAACTCCCTCTTTGGAAAGCTTAACTTAACTAAGCTTGATCACGTTTCGTGACGCGCAACTCACTTTCTGGGAACTAAGGCCGACTATTGTCCTTCGTCATGAAGGCTCCATGCGTGTTCGCCGAAATTGTCTGCTTATCGCAACAGCTGGGCGCCGCGAATTATGAGGCCTCATTTGTACATTATAGCCTAATCCAAGGCCCAACGACGCACTTCGTAGTCATAACTGTACTCGTTGTCGCTTTTCTTGGCTACTTATCTTAGCTGCTAGGCCCACAACTATGCACTTTGTAGATTTTAAGGCCTCAACTGTGCATGACAGCCTAATCCAGCGGCCAACAATGTTACTTTATACTGACACATGTTGCCCATCCGCTATGCCGACGACTGAAAAATACACACCCACCTCCGGCGAATTGTGCTTTTATTTATTGGTTGCATCGGTATAAACGTAATGGGTGGTCACCCTGTTTATCGTCCTCCGGAAGTTGCTTTTGGTTGACAAGGATTCTCAAAGAAACAAATATGTAATCAATTCTATTTTGCTCACATCTTTTGGCAACATCATTGATAACTCCTTATTAAAAAAAGTTGCTGAGGACAACTCACCAAGTGCTTAATAAATCCCTTTGTTGAAGATGCACGATCGGGTTGGAGAAAAGTTGAAGCTAGCAGCAGCAAAATGAGGCTTGGCCCTGGACAGGGCCTGTGGGACAGTCGCTCCGTGCGAAATCGGACAAAACTGTCGTAACCTCGGGATTCAAAAACAGGGTCTAGAACATGTTAGCTGGTTATTGTGCTAACATACTGGTCTCCATCTGCTCCAAAGTTGGACAGAATAGTTTTATTGCAAAAACTTTACGGGAAGCGCTTCTGTGGGCTTCCAGTTACCGGTCGAGGTCCACATCATGCCCTCTTGGCTAATTGCTTGATGGTCTGCGGTGTGCGTTTGCGCGGCGGACAGGCGACTATGGAAAACAGCATCTTTGATGCGTGCGCACTCACTTGTAAGCGCGCCTGCAGAAACGTGCCAAACCGCGCTGTGCATGAATGGCTTTCTTGCGAGTAATGTACAGCAGCTAGTTATGAGGCATTATCTGTGCCGGATTGCCAACGATGGCCCTCCATCATCATAACGGTACCTGTTGTCGCTCCGCCATGGTCACACTGAAACGTCACAAAAACACCACAGGCTGGTACAGCCAGAATTGGTTGACACTCCGTTTTGATTTCCTTGAACCACTCACTCAACGATGAGTCTGAAAACAAAAACGCATTTTCGACGTAATCTTCTTCATATCTTCGGCAAAATTGTTCCGACATCTTACTATTATAAAAGTTAATCTACGGCAGTCTCAATTGGTCCCATTGTCGATAGTGAGGACCCGTGTGAACATCGATGATGAAACATCAAGATTTAGTGATCAAATGTAATATTGGTGGCTTCATTTCGACTCTTACTAGGGCTCGTGGACAGCTCCGTACATGAACATCCAGTGTGTCATTTGAGGTTGTCAGGAATCGGGTAAAGTTAAAACCGGCATGGATTAAAAACATTCTTGGGTCCATCCTTGGCGCTGCGTGCTTCCTTCCTGCCATTCAAATGAGCCATTGAGACAGCCAAACGTAGAGTGGGGACTCACTGTGTTGATCCGTTTGCTGCGAAAGATTCACCAATAGTTATATTGTCATCAACCAGAGTTAGTGTGGTAAATTATGGAGCAGAATGTTCAAAAGATTCCAATGCATCCGTTGAAAGGTTTTGGAAGTGCACATTTGAGTCACCAGACAACTTACACGTACCCACTCGGTGTCTATCATCCAAAAGACGGTTCACATACCGTTCGCCCAAGCAGGCTGAAACAAGATAAAACTGGAGGAATAACAACTCACTTTGTGTTAAACGGAACATTCAATTCCTTATTGGCGGGATTACACCGATTAACTATCACTGAACTGTCCAATACCGTTATTTACTACCCAGATCCAGCTGACACGGAAATGCCTATCCCCTGTCCGATTGCAGCAACATTGACGACCGTTACGGGGCTGTCCAGAAACCGAATTATGTTAGTGCAATGATGGCTTTGCACTGCCATACTCAGTCTGGTGGAACTCCCGCAAATATTTTCTTCAGAATATCGACCACAGCCTCTCGCCCACTCGAGCCTGTGATTGCAACTGCAAACAAATTTTTCACCCGGCCCCAACCGCCTAGTTCCAAACCGCTGGGCCCATCGTTCGGATCTAACGAACCTAGTTTCCTACAGCAATTTCGGTTTGCTTCTTCCACAGGTTCAATTGCATTTACGGTGTTTGTTTGGCCCTATGCATTGGCACCATCTCTCCATCAAAACTATCCTTTACTCTTGACTTCCCCACAACAGTGACACCAGTGAGTCCACTCAGTTTCATTTTGAACCATCTTTTTGAGACAAAACTTGCCATTTGTCTCCAGATCGAATGCTTCAATCTCCATCTCCACTTCCGCTTTTTGTGACCCTAACCATTTACTCGACCACCCAGAAACGGCTTTCAGCTTTAGTTCAGGTCAGCCGGCTTCATCATTGAACTAGATGTACCTCATGCCCATTGTCCACCTTTTTTCGGCTCTTACAACTGCGGTGACTTTTCACGTGATAAGCATGCCTCGTTGGTTGTAACTTCTTCTCCGTTGTGTTGTTTCCTGCCGCGCTGAGTTTGTAACGACCTGATCATGCCTCAACCGGCATGCTCCCCACAAGTTGGGAACTAAACCTATTATTATTATTAATGCCCACTGTTTATGACACTGTCTCTTTTCCGCAAAATCCCCTGTACCCACAAACTCTGCCAGTCATGCTTTTTTATTCTGACTGTAACATTATGATCATGCCTGACGGCATGCCACACACCATTTGGGAATAAACATTATTATTATTATTGCATATGTTGAAGGCAGGCCATGGTGAGGTAGAGGAATTCAAGGCAAGGATAAATGGTGCATAGCATCTCGGAAGTAGGGTGTAAACTGAAACCAAATAGACTCACTGGTATCACTCTTGGAAGGGATTTAGGGGTAAACGTTCTCTGGGAATGAAATAGTAATAATAATAATGTTTATTTCCAACTTGTGGGCGGCATGCTCTCAGGCATATTTGTCAGGTTAGAGTCCGAATAAAGGTATGGCTGGCGGGGATTGTGGGTACAGGGGTTTTGGGAAAAGGGACAGCGTCATAAACGGGGGGCATTATCCGATGTAGACGTGGTCATCACTAAACCGGCACGGGCAGGGAGGCACAGTTACTATGTTTTTTTGGACAGAACATCGAGCAAGATCAGGTTGGTAGGATTTGAAGGTGGCGGGCAAAAACAAAGAGAGGGAAGGCAAAGCACAAGGCTTCCTGTTTGACACATGACAATAAAAGTGTAAGTGTTTGAAAATGAGGAACCAGAACATCTGATCTGGTGAAGCAGCAGAGTTGGCGTAATCCAGCTGGTCAAGTTGAACCTAAAACTACCGCTGAGGCCTCCTGGACTTGGACTGTTGGGCTCATGGCCAGGGTCACAAAAAGCGTAAGTGGATTGATGAAGTGGAGAGATTAGCAAAGCCTATAGATGGTAACAGGAACCTCAGGATCATGGCGTACAAGGAAGCTGTAGAGACTCACTGGTGTCGCTGTTGTGGAGCCGGGCATAAAAGTTCCTTGGAAGAGTGAGATGGTGCCAACACACGAGACAGAACGCGAGCTGTATAGAAAATTATTGATTTTTGTTGGGAGCACAGACTGAAAGTCCACCGAAATGGTCAAATTCGAACAACAGGTTCAGCAGTTTGAAATGTACAGATCATGCAGGCATCTGGGGCCAGGTGGGGAGCTAATTCGTATTTGCAGTTAATAGAACGAGTGGGCGGGAGGGTACAGTCGAGAATTGGAAGGAAATAGTTGCTGGTATGCTATCAAACTGGGTATGGCGGTGCCGTGCCATCATTGGCCTGATATTCTTCGGTTTTCGGACAGCCCCGTAACGGACGTCACATAAAAGGTCATTGGGCTGGGATCTGCAATTCTCTGAGCAGCGGGATCTTTTAGAGTTTTTTCGGTCCAGTTGGGGATCCCTGTGGGTGTAGATTCATAGGTTAGGTGGAGTGGATAACAGCCAACCAGGTCGTCCATACCTGATATTGTCGAAGTTCTAAGCTTAAGAAGACAAGGGAATGGGATGAGGTTAGCAAAGCATGGTGAGTCTGAGGAGACATCAGATGGGATAATGTGCATTAATATATATAGAGAGAAAGACTTGACATCTACCGCTATTAGGGTGGTGACAGTGAGTGAGTATGTGAGAGTGGATAGGGATGGATTTGCACTTAGTCAACTAGCAACCAAGCAAGGGTTGGGTTTGCTAACATATGATATTGAATTACGAGAGATACAGTGCAAACCGACATAAGCACGCAGAGAGGTAGTGTGGTTGGGGAAATCAGAAGTATAAGTACTGACGAGGGTTAACTTCCGAGATGATGGGCTAGCTTATCTGGCATTTGTTACTTAAATTGGGCAGCAAAATAACCTAGGAGAGAAAGTAAGCGTAGGTAAGAAATTGTCACCAGTCCCAGAAGCACTGCTATCAGCTTCAATTTAACAAGTGGTGCATGGCGAATAAATAGTCTTTGGACACTCGTCTTGCATGCTGGTAGCAGAGGGTTAGGAACCTCTGTTTACATATATTTCTCATTGTATATGTTCGCTACTGGGAGAAGCAGGTACGTGCGTGTGTGTTGTTTGGCCGACTAAGTGGGCTTTGGTGCGGTACAACCCCAATATGACGAAGGCAGCTGCAGCTCCGTACATCGATGTAAACCATGGGCATCACAGAGTCTTCAGGCTATCCCATCTGTGTTTTTTTTACGAATATCTTTCTCCTTTTTTACAGACAAAAGTCCAGTTTCTTCTCCTTTTTTTATATTCGTCTGTAGCTTATGGCTTTGCCAGTTAAATGACAACCGGGACGAGTCCAGCCCAGCGGCAACAAACAGAAACAACAGTCCTCTTTTATTGGTTTCCTGAATTAAAGGCCATGCTCAGAACCACCGGCGATGGGCGAAGCACCCGTGCTACTGGAGGGGTGATGGGTATACGAACGCACCATGGTGCAACGCAACAGGGCGACCCTCCCTGCAGGACGTACCGACCACCACACGAGGTTTTCATCCCTCGTGCATGCTACCAGATCTGCAAGGCGGCATGCCACTATGCAGTCATAATTGCGGCTTGTGCAATAATATGAACTCCAGCTACCAGATATTTTATCTAGTCGGGGGAAAGCCAGGCCAGTAAAACAGCTCAGTCATTTCGAACAAGCAAACGACATACAGCCGCTGGAAGAGGCAAGTCGCGGAGGCAAATGAGACGGCAGCTACCATTGGAACAATAGGCACAGAACGGAGATGTCCAGAGTGTGTGATCCATGGCTAAACGATGACGGAGCGTGAGCTATCGAGCCAAACAGAGGCGTACCGCAATGTTGTGTGCGTGTGTTGAATGGGTTGCGTGGCGTATAATACGTCCTCAGGTATGACAAACTCTGTTCTTTCCTTGGTTTATGTTGGGTAGGGTTAGGCAAGACGAGGCACCACTCATTAATCAGAGCGGATAGAGTAGTCCAGGGCAGGGACTTAGCTGGGAGGAACGTGCTATAAGTTGCTTCAAGCAAGTCAAGAGGTAGCACAGTATAGTAAGGGTGCGGCTTATTTTTTAAATTTTTTGTTTTAACTATTTATTTATTTTTTGCGTCCACTAAATATACCTTCGTCAAACTCAGAGGTGGTCTGGACCCCGTTCATAAAGGAGATCAGGGGATAATTGGGTATTGAGTAGGGTGGCTGCGGCTTCACACGTAAGGAAGTTATCTACAGACTGCGAAAACGTATGTTGGTGTGTGATATCTCGAAACCGATCGGGAAGACTGTTCCAGATGCGAGTGTAGTAGACCAGGAAGAAGTAGTGGCGCAGGTTTGTACGCGCTTGAGGGCACACTAAGAGGTTGCTGGAATTACGGATTTTATAGCGCGCACATAATTTTACGCTTGGCCTAGCCTCTGCTATAAAAGCTTTTTGGTGCAAAAGACGGTGTAGTAGAGTTAAATTTAGCTTTAACCGTCTGAGCCATAGTGGCTCAAGGCCTAAGATTATACAGCGGGAGCGGTAGGAGAGAGGACTAGTCCGTGGGAATAACTTTTTGGTGAATGATCGTTGGACGTTCTCGAGTGCCAGCTTACAACTTTGGGTATAGAGGGAAGAGAAAGCAGGACAGAATTCCACAATTGGTCGCACGCATAGCTTGAAAATTGCGACCTTTGTGTCTCGAAGATGGAAGGAGCGTAATATTAGAAAGCAGAACCTACGTGCCCGGGCAACCTGGAACTGGACTTGATGAGAAAAATTAAAGGTGCAAGAGTATCTGAGACCAAGGTCTTTGATCTCTGTGGAATGAGCGACGGGGTTCCCATTAATTGTGAACATATCAGCTGGCACGGAGCAGCGGCAGAAAGTTATATGGGACTTGGAAGAAGAGAAGTTTAGGCTATAGGCACTTGACCAGCGAGTCAGAGAGTCTAAGTCTTGTTGGACCTGGCGGAGGGCAAGATCTTTAGCAGAGGGGGGAAATGTGTAAGTGATTTTTATATCGTCCGCGAAAAGGAAGGGTTTGCCATGGGATACGGCGTCGAAGACGTCGTTGATATATAGTAGGAAGAGGATGGGACCTAGCACGCTCCCCTGAATGACTCCACTGGTGATCGGTAGTGGGGATGACTGTTTGTCACCTATTTGTGTTATCTGTGACCTATCAGATAGATAGGAGGTGAACCACTGAAATAAGGACCCAGTGATGCCAACAGAATTAAGTTTTTTCAGTAGGGATGCGTGAGGGACCTGGTCAAAGGCTTTCTGGATATCCAAATAGACTGTAACAATAGAGTGTCCGGCATCATAGGCTGCTGTGACGGTCTCAAAGAAGTGAAGTTGGCAGCCATTGACGGATCTCTGAGATAGGAATCCGTACTGTCGATCATCTATGGCATTTGTAGCTAGGAGGAACCTGATTAACGGGCCTTTGACCAGCCGTTCTAGGGTTCGCAATTAAAGGGGGGTATGATGGATCCCTCTGTAGTTGGAAGTAGTTTGCCTCGATCCGGATTTAAAAAGGGGGCGAACGACAGATCGTTTCCACTGGGAGGGGACGATTCCACATTTGATTGAATGATTAAAAAGATTTAAGACAAGGGTTTTGACATCTTGACCGCCTTGACTCAGGGCACGTGATGGTATGCCGTCGGCCCCCGGCACGGTGGAGTCCTTGAGGGTTTGAAGAAGGGCTGATACATCAGCTAGGGAGATGGTCATGTTGCTAAGTGACGGGAGGTTACTCTGTTGTGGAGATGTGAAATGTGCAGCAGGGCTTGTGGGATTGAGTTTGGAAGGAGAGGGCAAGTAGCAGCTGGCAAAGTAAGCGTTCAGGTGGTCAGCTATATTTACAGGATCGGTGATAAAACTACCGTCGGTGGAACGCAGACAAGTAACTGAGTGACTGTTTGGGGTACAGCGCCCACGGAATAGGCGGCTCAGTAACTTACAGCGAGACGGGTCCCTGAGAGTGGTGCTCTCTTCACGGCATTCGAGGGATACCCGTAAGGACTCTCGGTTAGTTGAAAGTTTGCTGATGAGGAGTATTAATGAGAAGTCCCGAGTTTTCCGATATTCTCTGCCAGCTCGGAGGATTTTATTGTCCAAGGTTTTCAATAACTTATCATGGCGGGAGATATCAGGGTGAAAACTCTTAATGGGAGAAGCAAGGTGAAGAGAGGTCAATAGGTTTCGGTAGAAGATATCACAAATGCGTTGTGTGTTTGTCGAGAGAAAGAAGTCGTTCCAGTCCCGGGAGGCCAGCAGGGATGAAAAGGCCCGCAAAATATCCGGAGTTAGGAGGTGAAAGAATGAAGGACTCAGAGAAACAGTTTCTCCATACCTGACTGCGTTGCACGAAACGACGCAGTGATCGCTACCTGGGAAGCATGGACCAACTGCGGCCGTAGCCAGATGACCCTCGTTTGAGAATATTAGGTCCAAGGTATGTTGGCCACGAGTGGGGCTGCGTACAATCTGGGACCAACCCTCTACACTAAGTTGGGCAAGCAGCGAGGCATAACGAGTAGGACCCAAAATAGGAGACCAGGAAATATCCGGTAGGTTGAAGTCACCCAGCACGAATTTAGACGAATGGGGAAGGGCATATGCAGTGGAGATAATACGGGACAAGTCAGTTATCGAAGCGGGGGAGGGGGCCGGTGGTAGATAGATACAACCTATTAGTACAGGTCGTTTGGTCTGTTCTACGGAGATCCAGATGGCCTCTGGAATCCCTTCTAGACTGGAATCATCAATGTGGGTTGCACGGAGTTCCGATTTGGAATAGATGGCACAGCCTCCACCCCTTGAGTTCCACCTGTCAGAGCGGTGGACATTATAACCAGGGATTGAAACAGCCGTGTCTGGAGTTTCAACTGAGAGCCATGTCTCAGTCACACAAATCAAACTTGGTTGCGCAAAGGCGATAATGGCACGGAGAGTATGGACTTTTGGCAGCAGTGAGCGAGCGTTGAACAGCATCATTGATAGGTCCACTGCCGGGCACATCATACTAATTAGGAATTTACTAATCTCGTTTATGGTGGAGTTTGGTACTAGGGAGAAATGGAATGGGGGGTTAAGGGTACACGAAGTAGAGTTGACTAGGCATGTGTCCGGAATAGGTCGAAGTGCATTCACCACTGGGGGCAGGGGGGTGAATGGTGGGTGAAGTAGGTTTGAATCCACGGCAGAAGATAGAGTATGAGGTTCATTATGGGGTAGGGAATATCTCTGGAAGGCTGGGGTGCAGTTGGAAGGGTTTGGGAGTCGGGAAGGGTTTTGGGACACGAAATCATTCGCATCGGCAGGATGTGTGGAGAGTGGCATGGTGCAGAAAAAGGCGGTGGGTGTGGGGGGATGGGCGGCATCCGAAAATGGTCTGCAGTTGGGACGGAAGTGGGTGAGCAGGGTGGTGGAAGCACATAAGGGTCTGAGCTGGCCGCCGGTATTTGGGGATGTGAGGTTTTGCCAAGCTCGCGGTACGTGCGGTTTGAAGAACTTGCCATGTAATTGTGGGGAAGCCGGAGCAAAGTCCAGTTATCTTGTGAAGAACAAGGGACCGATTCTCCAGGTTGTAGTTGAGGGTGCCTCACGTATCGCGACCTAGACGTTAAATGTTTCAGTCCGAAGGCGTATTTTGTCGGAGGTGGAACGCGGAGAGACAGCAGGTCAGGAGGTCTGTGACGGGCCCCAGTGCTGTCATTGTCTGGTGTAGTCATTGCTCTGGCTGGGAGACGTGCCGCGTCAGTCGTCAGCACCGCGTCAGCACCAGGAGGGAGTTCTACTGGGTTGACGGGGGCATTTGCAGTTTTCGCGGATGGTGAGGCAGAAAGTCCATTTGTAGGAGCGATGGAGGGCTCAGGGTCTTGTAAGGCTGTGAAGCAAGAAGCTACCGGATAGTTTGGTGTGGGCCCAGTGCTGGGAGCAATCACAGAGCACTGAGAGTATAAGGGTTCAGTGGGGGTGTCAACGTACGTACTGGTAGTTAATGGCCCAACGGGTTTAGTTACGACAGCATACGAAGGGTCAGATTTTCGGGGATGCAGTTGAGGGTGCGTTACGTATCGTGGCCTCAACAGTAAATGTTTGAGACCGAAGGCATACTTCGGCGGAGGTGGAATGCGGAGAGACAGCAGGTCAGGGGGTCTGTGACGGGCATAAGTGCTGTCATTTTCTGGTGTAGTCATTGCTCTGGCTGGGAGACGTGCCGCGTCAGTCGTCAGCACCGCGTCAGCACCAGGAGGGAGTTCTACTGGGTTGACGGGGGCATTTGCAGTTTTCGCGGATGGTGAGGCAGAAAGTCCATTTGTAGGAGCGATGGAGGGCTCAGGGTCTTGTAAGGCTGTGAAGCAAGAAGCTACCGGATAGTTTGGTGTGGGCCCAGTGCTGGAAGCAATCACAGAGCACTGAGAGTATAAGGGTTCAGTGGGGGTGTCAACGTACGTACTGGTAGTTAATGGCCCAACGGGTTTAGTTACGACAGCATACGAAGGGTCAGATTTTCGGGGATGCAGTTGAGGGTGCGTTACGTATCGTGGCCTCAACAGTAAATGTTTGAGACCGAAGGCATACTTCGGCGGAGGTGGAATGCGGAGAGACAGCAGGTCAGGGGGTCTGTGACGAGAACGTGTGCTGTCTACAACTGGTGTAGTCATTGCTCTGGTTGGCAGACTTACCGCATCAGTCGTTTCAGGAGCTGGTGAGAGTTCTACTGGGCTGATGGAGATATTTGCAGTTTTCATGGGTGGTAAAGCAAAAAGTCCATTTGTGGGTGCGATGGGGGGCTCAGGGTTTTGTAAGGCAGAGGCTGCTGAATAATGTAGTGCGGGTTCAGTGCTGGGAGTAATCACAGAGCATTGAGAGTCTAAGGGTACCATTGGAGAGTCAACGCAAGTACTGCCGGTTGATGATGCAACAGGTTCAGGTAACTTCTTGGTAAGCTGTCTTTGCATTCGAGTACGGGCAGCTTTAATTTTTATGGTTTGGAATTTTTTGGTAGAGGACAGAAGAGCCTTGGATGTTAGCGGACGCGCGGCATCCTTTTCATCTTGGAATTGCATCATTATTGGACAGCACATGGATGGTTTCAGCTTTCGGAGCCGTCGAGCTGTGCACATGGTGTCCAGCATGCCACATGCAGTCAGGATGGCAGTTTTAGTATGTTCAAATGGAATTCGATCAGGTGCATTGAATATTAGGACCTGATGCCGGCATTCGACGTGTTGACAGATCTCAGACGTAATCGTGTCAGTAAGAATTGACGCTTTTTCTAGATTGGTTTGATCGCGTGGTGCGTCTGGATTTAGCAGACATGCAACAGACTGTATGGTTCGGAGGGAGGACATTTCATTTCCTATCGTGTGCAGACGTGTTCTGAGATTCTCCAGGTCCTTCAGGACCTGAGATCCTACTGGCAGCTGTGAAATAAGAGTGTTGCCAGGTTGAGGAGGCAACGATATATCAATTAGTACCACTGAACAATCTGAGGTTGCTTGGAATACGGTCTTTGCTGGCCTCAAAAGGTGAGGGGGTTGGGAGCTGGGTCTTCCGGCTGTGAGGCGCTTCTTTGAACACACCAGGGAGGTAGATGATGGGGATTCGGGGTCTAGCAACCGCTTTTAGGAGGAAGACGGGAGCGGTGTCATAATGTGATAACCGGAGCAGGTTGAGGAATAACTGATTTGGGAGAATACGGTTGAGAGCTTTAGGGTAGTAGGAAAACTCTAGATTTTATTGCGAGGGTCTCAGTCAATCTTAGCCACCTATGTGAGCTGGTAGTTTAGATAGGACTGTGGACGCGTGGGACAGTGGCAGCACGTCAATGGGGACGATTATGTAGATGAGGACTAGCATGCTCGACCAACTGGGGACCAACACTGACAAGAATAGGCCTACTGAAGAAGGGAGACCTGTTGGCCTTTGTGATCGCAGCTCCTTTGGGGACCACCGTAAATAAATGGTTATCTAGTACAAAGAATGTTATCTAGTACAAAGACCTATGGATGGGCTATAATGCAAAAAATTCTACAACACCTGACCTTGAAATTTTAGTTTCCTCGCCAATCGATGTCCCTCACGGTAAGTACTAGCGCACAGGACCGCAGAAGCCTCTTAAAATAATTCATTCAGCAGGTAAACGGGACGAAGTGATAGCAAAGCTCAACTCAGAGATGGTTAAACCCGAGAAAATGGCCCAGCGGATAAGAACAAACTCGTTCAGAAACGGTTGTGGCCCGGTAAGCAGTATTCCGTAGTGGTGGCAAATGAGGGGCCGATAGGACGCAAGCCACAGATGGCAACAGATGATGAAACACATTCAAGCCCATTGGATACAAAATAGGGTTTCTACAAAGGGAGTATAGGTTCAGTAGAATAGACTCACTTGTTCTGGAGAGTGTGGCAAGCTATTGGTCGGGATTATTGCGGTAATAATAATAATGTTTATTCCCAACTAGTGGGTGGAATACCTTCAGTAGATCAATCTTTGGTATTGCATGGAACCAGATGTTCGTTATGGGGGGAATAAGCGGGCTTACAGGCAGAACGGGCAGACAGCACAATAAGCCGGCCAGTGCTCTAAAGCTGTGGCACAAGTTCAGCGGATTAAGACGGTCTTGTTGGCACATGTAACATGCTCGGTAGGGGGGTAATGGAGATATGGTAAACGACCGTCAAGTAATCAGGCCGGGTGTGCCCCTCGCGTTGCCATCACTGTAACGTCGCACTTGAGCGTTTGGATAGCCCGCACATGAACGCCTTGAGCTGACTGGTTGGGGCCATTAGGGCAGCTAAGCATCGCAATTCCTGACAGGTGCTTTTGTTGCTGCTGGGAGAAGGTCACCACGGCCACATGTGCTTCACCAGATGGCAGCAGATGGCGCTGTTCCGACGATTCTCAGATGTAGCAAGTCTCGGTTACACATGCTACCAAGCGATTTGAGTGAGCCTCTTTAAGGCAACTAATGTCTGGCTTGTAGATGCAAACTGTACACGTTCCTGATCATAGACGTAATGGGTACTGGGCCTCCGGTTATGTATGTCCCTGTAGAAAGAAAGCAGTTTGCTCTTAGGCGCAATCTGTTTGGATTGTTAGGGGCATGATGAGTGGATAATAACAAGTGGAGACATTCGTCATGGACAAAACGGCGGCGCAAATGCGGGCAGCGAGAGTAGTTTCTAGCTGCAATGTTAATCTGTGCTACTGCCATTTTCGTAAACTAATCAGAAAGCACGCATTATCATATAAAATCCGTGTATTTTGGTTTTAGATGTTCTCTGTGAGCAACGGACACATATTTCAACGTACGACTGACATAGGCAATGCCATTCAGGAGGTTTTCTGTGTGCCGTACTGCTAGCACACAGATTCCTGCAATACCTGTGACTGCTGCTTCAAATGACTCAAGTCGTCTCTTACAGCAAAGCTCGCTGGCTTTGCATCACCCGCAATTAGGCGGTGGACGCACACTCCGGGATGGTCCAATTTGTGACCATCGACCGTCTGCAGAACGCCAGCGGTTGTCTGAAAAAGCAGGCACACCACTCAGATGCTCCCGAAACATGCCATACGGAAGGTGTCCCTGCAAGCTCACACGAGAATATAAGGCGCATACATGGTAACGCTATGGCTATAAGGAACTTAAAGAGAGACGGCTACGTTTACAACGTGGTCTACATGGTCTACGTATGCGTCCTACCATGTTGTGAAGCCCTTGGCACACCCCCAAGAATGTCCTATCATCGTGTTGGAACCGATAAATGAGATTAATCAATGTTAGCTGAGTAGCAGTTTTCGGTGCTAATCCCCAAGTGCCCCTAGACGGTTGACGTTTGTGCTGATAAATACACGTACCCCTTCCACTAGGCTATGCATTAGCCTTGGATCAACTTTTTTGACGAATTGAAAACCGATCCGTTTTGAACAGTAAGAAACGTTATTCAAAAATGTTCTCCCGTGTCGCTTATCATCCATTAGTAGTGGTTGTTGAATTATAACTTACCGGATTAAGGGATGCCAGTTGCGCTGACACATAGTCAACAACCATCAGCTCTCGATGGCCTGCGAAAAAATTCAACCGGTTGCTGGGTAAACTTTAGCACCCGGAACCCAGGAAGGCTACAACCATCGTAAAGCAGTGGATTATTCAGGGGCAACTCCTGATATTTTACGTCTTTGATAGTTTACCCGGCGTCGATTGTCAAGGATACTGCACCGTGACCCAGATGAAAGTCCAGGGACACAGAATCAGGCTTTTGTGTACTTTGTGACCTACTGACTCGTCTCAGTGACTGCTGGTGTGTAACAAATTTCTTATCACCTCACGCCGATTCTTGCGATAGTGAACCTTGCCCGATGTGAGGTGAAGATCTTCAGGTTTGTCCCCATAGTGTGTGCGCATATGATTAATTTATTTTTACAGCCTAGCCCCCGGCCCACCCAGGAGGCTTGTGGGTGGCTTGTGCTTGCTAAACGGTCCGCAAAGAAGGCATGTCAAGATTTTGACTTGGAAAGAAGCATAGAACCCCTGCACAATGTGTCCAGGAGGTCGGTGCGCGTCCGTATTTGCAGCTTTAGGGAGGAGCCACTTGACAGCCGTGAATTATTTGAATAATAACGGTACCAATGTTGTAGAGCGCCAGCTGGGGGAATGAGACAATGGTGATTTCATGTGATGCATGTAAGGGCCAACAGTTCTTCGTTTAATGAGGTCTCATGTATTTCGGATATCTCGAGGTCCTTGACGCCTACTACTCAGTGAGCATTGGCTACAATAAGAATCAGCGTTTCAAAATCACGCCGTTTAAGCACTGTCCTAAGAGACTGTCACCGCTGAAGTGCTCGCTTTATAGGGCAAGAACTGATGAAAGTTTGTCAGCCGCCTATCTCAGTGATACTCCGATGGAGTAACTTATATCTCTCTCCCATTTCAGGACCTTATTCGCTCGATGGGCACTACGCACCAAGAAGGCGGTACGCTTCCTGCTAGTATATATGTAAAAATAAAAACTCCCAATAAAATTCAACTGTTCATCAAGTCTATATTGGACCACTGAATTTTCCAAGTCAAGACGGATGGGACGCTTTGGTCGTGTAGGTGAGCTAGGTTCGTTAGGGTGTCCACTGTGACGGATGTTGGTTACCTCTAGCCAGTTGACCCCAAGCCGCATGCTAGTAGTGTGCGTCGGCTAGATTCTCATCGCTGTATTGTGCCAGCAACGACATAGTTCTCGGTTAGATTAGGACTCGGTGGTAAATCTCTAGCCGCGAACTATATAGGAACTCCCATGACTTGGCTACGGAAAATCCTGTTATGTTTCACAAATTGCCATGGAGAATTCCGCTGTCAGTAAAACGGGCCTCGATACTCCCTGGGTGATATCAAGCAGTGTGCTAGAAAAATCGACCTACGGGGTTAGGTCATCATCATATGCAAGCCTTAAGTTCTTGAATAATAATAATAATAATAATAATAACGTTTATTCCCAACTAGTGGGTAGCACACCTTCAGGCATGACCATAAAGTTACCGTCGGAATGAGTGCATGACTGGTAGGCTTTGTGGGTGTCGGGAATTTCGTGGAAAAGGGACGGCGACATAAACGGTGGGCAGTACCCGAAGTAGACTTGGTGACGCCTGAGGCGGCATGAGTAGGGAACCGAAACGGGGAACATATCAGATGAGACAAGATACTATCGTTAAGATTTGAAGGTGGCGGGCAAAATCAATACGAGGGAGAGCATAGCAAGAGGCTTCCCGCCTGGTACGTGATAAAAATAATAAAAGAAAAACTTCAATCTGCTGAATAAGGGGAACCAGAGTAACGGATCAGGAGAGGCAGCAGAACTGACACGATCTGACCGGCCGATTTGAACTGAAGCCTAAAACCGTTACTGAGGCTTCGTAGCCTTGGGCTGTTGGGCGTATGGCTAGAGTCACGAAAAGCGTAAGTGGGGGGATATGCGGTACGGATAAATGGTAGTAGGAAACTCGGAATCACAGTGTGCAGTGAAACTGGAGAGACACACTAGTGTTGCTGCTGGAGCGGGGTCGGGTGTAAAAGGTTCCCTGGGAGAAGAGTTCACGCAAACACACAAGAAGGAACGCGAACTGCACGGAAAATAACTGACTTGGTGAGGAATACAAAGTAAAAGACACCGAGATGTTTAGATCCATTGGAAGGTTTAGCAGATTGGAATGAACGCCTCCCGGGGGCGGCTGGGACCAGAGGAAGATTTATATTGTGGTTGTAGGTAAGGGGACGAGTGGGCGAGAGGGCGCAGTCAAAGTAGGGAGTGAGCAGTCGCGGGTATGCTATCAAACTGGGTATGGCAGTGCGTGCCGTCACTGCACTGAGATACTGCAGCTTCTGGACAGCGCCATGACGGACGTCGTGATTGAGGTAGTTGGGCTGCGATGTGCAGTTCTGTCAGCAGTTGGATGTGGGTTTGCCAAGGGATTCCGCGGGGAGAGCAAGACCAATGTAATGTCGTAGGTAGTGTTTGTTTTGTGTCCAGTCGGGGATCCCTTCAGGTGTAGTGCATTGATCGGGTGGAGTG
The DNA here is from genome assembly GCA_004794785.1 of Opisthorchis felineus. Taxonomy (NCBI): domain Eukaryota; kingdom Metazoa; phylum Platyhelminthes; class Trematoda; order Opisthorchiida; family Opisthorchiidae; genus Opisthorchis; species Opisthorchis felineus. The sequence goes on along the minus strand of SJOL01006418.1, from coordinate 459,528 downwards.
GGTGACGCCCAAACAGGACGTTCGTAGAACGTATTACCGCAGGTCGAAGCTTGGGAAGCAGATGAGATGGGATGAGATCAATAAGGCCTGTAGAGTTATAGGAGTCATCAGGGAGTATATGGCCCTTTAAAAAAAACGGAACGTTTCCTACAGTTAGGGTGCTGACGACAAGTTTTTAAACGTGAGGGGATAAGAATGGATGTGCACTCAGTAGTCTAGTCATCAATGCCAAGCTGAGATTTCCAATATGTGCTATTATTCTACCTGAGACATAGGACAGTACGATGTAAGTAGGGAGAGAGTCGGCGTGGTAAGGGAAACCAAACACTTTAGGACTGGCGTGGGTGGAACTTCTTAGTACGTGGACTAGATTTCATGGAGGTTAATAGTGAGTTGGACAATACTGGGACAATTTACGATGGAAGGTGAACTCAAGGGGAATGGTCACTAGTCCCCGAAGCACTACTATCAGCTTCAGTCTAAAAGTGGTGCATGGCGAAAAACACTTTCGACGCTAGCCTCGGACGCTGGTAGTGGAGGGTTTGGAATCTCTCTATATTTATATTGTATGTGTCCACTCCTTAGAGCAGCTGGTAGGTGTTTTTTGTTTGGTTGACGAGGTAGATTTTGGTGCGGTGTGGTCTCGGTTCTGCCGAAGGCAGCTACAGCTATGCACGTCGATGTAGGCCATGGGCATCGCAGAGTTGCTTTAGGCTATCCCAGGTTTATTGATTTTTTATATTATTTTGACAGAGAGAAAACAAGTTTTTTCTCATCCTTAGTTTATGTTGTTGCCAGATAAATAACTCAACCGAGGCGAATCCAACATTAGCAGCATCAAACAAAAGACAACAGTGCTCTCCTTTTAGTTTCCTGAATTTAAAGGCCAGGCTCAGAACCACCGGCGATGGGCGATGCACTCGTGCTACTGGAGGGGTAGCAGGTATATGGAAGCACCACGGTGCGACGTAAGAGGACAACCTTCCCTGCAGGGCGTACCCGTCCACCACACGAGGTTTTCATCCCTCGTGCATGCTACCAGACCTGCAAGGTGGAAAACCATCCAAGCAGTCATAAATGCGGTTTGTGCATTAATAAAATACACCAGCTACCAGTTTTTTCCGGTCGAGGGGAAAGCAAGGCCAGTAAAAACAGCTCAGTCTATTCGGACAAGCAAACAGCAAACAGACGCTGGTAAAGGCAATTCGCGGAGGAGGTAAGTGAAATGACAGTTGCCAATGAGACAATGGGAATGAAATGATGATATTCAGGACGCGTGCACTATGGCTAAACGGCGACTGAGCGTTGGTGTGAGCTGCCATGTCAAGCAGAAGCGTACCGCGATGTTGCGTGTGTGAGTATTTAGTGAGCTGTGGAGCAAATCCTCAAATGGATATGATATATATACATATATAGGCGTATAGTAGTGAAGAAAAAGCTGACTTTGGTTTTTGTCAGTTACAGTTAGGCCAAGAGCACCGGTTACTAGACAGAGCTGACGGAGTAATCCGGGGTAGGGGCTTGGCTAGAACGAGATCTAAGGTGGCTGGAAAAAAAGAAAAACAACCAGGCCAGTAACACAACATATTTAGACCAAGCAAGCCTTTAAGTCCTGCAGTGGCTTGAAGCAAGTCAAGAGGATAGGAAGATATGATAACAGGATCGTTTACTTGCCCACTAACTGTATCGTTGCTAAACTCAAACGCGCATTGGGTCCGATTCATAGAGGAGGCCGGGGGTTAGTTGGGTATTAAGTGAGGCGGCAGCAGTTTCGCAGGTAAGGAATTTGTTCGCGGACTGGGAAAAAATACGATGATGCTTTATGTTTTGCAGCTTCTCAGGAAGGCTGTTGCAGATGCGAGCATAGTAAACTAGAAAGAAGTAGTGGAGTAGGTTTGTAGGGCTAGAGTACACACTAAGGGGTTGCAGGAGTTACGGAATCTGTACCGAGGACGAGTTATCCGAGCATTACAAAGGTGTCCATCGCGATGATCTCTCGGAATAGCAATGTTCGAGGTCTCAGAGCACGGAATCCGGTATCCGTCTAATCAAGTAGAGGATACAAGTTAAATTTAGCAGCAAGAATGGTACTCCAGCGTATTTTGCGTCGACGAGTACAACGTAGGCTGCAGCAGGTTCCACAAACTGCCATAGCTTCTGGACTAGCTGCAACGTCCTTGCATTGTAAGCGATTCAAGTTTTACCACAAACCGCGATACTTAATTCCACTGTTCTCCAAGCCAAGGTATTTGAAAACCTTAAAGAATCGCTCGCTTGAACACGGCACCTATACAAGCAATTTGCAGAAAAAACACATTGGACATAAACATTATTAGTTATGAAATGGTATCTCAAAAAACAACGTATTTTCCGAGAAGTCGTTTACGCCCGCCGAATACCGATTGGCATCGGAGAGATACCAAAAGGTATAAAGAAAACTACATTTGCTGCTCTCGGTCTGGCTGTTATCCGTTAGCCTTCCTGGCAGGCTGAACATTGCGGGATGTTCTATCAACCAGTGTATACTACAGTTTCATGGCGGTACGTATGCCTGACTGCCACATCAATGTTGCAGCACAGTCTTTTTTGGCCCCCAAAGGCACATAAGAGGCGTTCAACACGTGGGAAATCCGGCGAAATCGTCGTCACCTGGGGACACAAAACCAAGGTTCGGAACATATGTGCAAGTATTTAGGTTTTGACGTAACATTTTCTATCTGCTTCAACGTTGAGCAGAAAGGTCATATAGTAGCAGCCTTACGGGGCACGCTCACTTAGGCTTTCGTGGACTGGTAGAAGTTCATATCATAGCATGCCATCTGGGATAATCTCTTGATGGTAGGCGTGATACGTTTGCGCACTGAACGGCGACTAGGGAAAGTGGCACCATAGATTCGTGCGCACAAGCCTGGTGAACGCGCCTGCAGATCTTCTCCTAGGGCGGACAGGGCTCGTTATCACAGCAATAGTCGTGATGTGGTAATCGGTTCCGTGGACATCAGCAAACAGCTGGGTCAGTCGGCAGGCCAAATAAACCAAGGCGGACTTCGTCTGTTGGTGCAGGCCTCACAGTCCCCCATCACTGGGGGCTGGCTGCTCAGTCCAGTGGTCGGCTGCTGAAGTAACATCGGTTGCTTTTGCACAGCTAGATGCTTCATGCAGTATGTGGCCTCGTGTGTCTCCAGAATCTTCAATCAGCCAACCAAACTTTCAAGCTTCTCGTGCAACCCTTCTGCGAGTGACCGCTACGTCTTGGGAAACAGAGTTGTACCTCGCTCCGGTAGGTTGTGTTCAGCTTGCTACAGTTATTGGATTTGAAACCGGCGTGGGCGATGCATATGTACTACTTAATTTACTGTATGATAACCAGTGGCCTGGGAAAGCCGACAAAGGATATAAGCAGGGTAGCCACGTCGTACCCAAAAAAAGCAGCACAATCGGACTGGGGCGACATTTCTTCCGCAAATGTACATAATAGAAAAAAGAGCTAATGGGTGCTTTCGGGGAGGGAGGACTGTGGGTATTGAGTGGAATGAGAGGGCTGAGATGGCCTTCTGGAAGGTTTGGTGCGTGCGCCTTTTCAAACGCCCGTTCACCTTCTCAAAGCGGCTGTTGGTCATATTTCGGAAGTGTAAAACCCACGCTGTGCATGAATGGCCCACCTGCAAGTGGTCTACAGCCCGTGTGCACTCAGACAAAAGATAAAGTCGGGGTTGATTCTACGAAACTTTCTAATCCATGGCGCAATCTACCTGTGAAGGGTGACTTACTCGACAGAATTATCATATTGGGTCATGCGGTGGAATATGTACCGGCTGCGTTTGAAACTAGTTGATACAACGCAAGAGCCCTTTGATGGCTTACCGTACGTGAAAATGGCACAGCCTTGCGTCGCAAGTGAACACGGCTTTGGTAGCCCGAATCTGTGACGTTATCTTATCCATGACAAATGTCTTGATGTAGAGATATTCCGAAAAGCTGAACGGCTTACGCAAAGGTGCAAAATGCTCGCTTTTGACGGTGATGTACATGACAGGTCGTCTGACCCTCATGCCATCCGTCACAAGAAGCGTACAGCTTTTTCGTACACAGTGAATCAGGTGCTCCAAAAATTAAACAAAAAGATTCATGGCGTGTGTAGGACCAACGTTTTTGACGCCTTGGACACGTCGAAATTAAGCTATCTGCTACGCCAAAAAAACCCAGGTGTCTGAAACGACGACCGTCCCATTTCACCACCAGTACACGTCTGCATTCGCGAAGTTTTGCCACAACCTACGACCTGTCACCCACTCAGTAAAGAAAAATTAGACACCCACTTACTTGACGGTGGATGCCGGCACTTGATGCGGTAGTCGCAGATACCTTAGGTGGCCAGTTTCTTCCGAAGCTCATCTAAAGAGTTTTGCCAAAGCTCCGATAGCGGATTTCCGTACTTCAATAGTGTACTTTTATCCCACCGACGATCGGACGCTCATTAGTGAAAATCTGGCCCAGAGATGTGGGCCCTTTTCCGCGGCAAAACCTCTTTGGGCTGTGGCAGATTTAGTGTCACACAATGAAGGAGATTGCGACCATACTGATCGAGTGAAGATTTGTGGATGGCGTTGGGCAACCCCCGGTCAATAGCTGGAATGTTGAAGTCGATAACTATTATGTAACAAATGTAATCCAATAAGGTGTCTGCCGTGGAGAATACATTATCCATGAGAGTGAACAAGGGAAAAAGACAAATAAGGCCAATTAAGAGCCGGCCACTGTCCTCAATTTAGGAAAGAGACGGAGCCTTTCGACGGCAAAGACAGTAGGTGGGTAGATGTGGCTTGGAAAACAAAAGTGCTACAGCGCGAGTATAAATACATGCATCACCAATGCGTCTGTGAGGGGTCGAATCAGGTAAGCTCGCAGCCCGGATATGCTACTTTGTAGTACCTGATCTCCAGGGGCAACCAGGGTTCCTGTACTGGGGATGTGCAAGGTAAACCACTTGGTTTTCGTCGCTTGCTGATGCAGTTACTGTAAGTATGAGTGTGCGTAGCTTCGTACGAAAACTGTTGGAGGTCTTGACCCGTGCGGTATGCGGTGAAGTAAAGCTACGGGAGCACAAGCACATGATCGAGGAGTTATCTCTTGTGCCGGTGGTAGACGCATTTAACCCAAGCGGTAAAGAGGGCGGAGGAGGAGCTGTGGCATTACATGCGCTCGAAAGATGTGGTTGTGTAGAATCTGGATGGAAATAGGGTTCCGCATAAAGAAGTGGGCAAAGGGACCTGGGTGCTGAAGGGGACCGGTGCATTGCCGTCCTAATGGATAGATCGGCATTGATGGACACGGTGAGTGCAGGCAGCCGTGTGTCAAATGAGTTTGGGTGGGTATTTAGCGGGCGCCGGTGAGTGAAGCATAAGACGTCTTCCCATAGACGCAGGCGCCGGAGAGCGGGTTCATCCTCGGAGTCTCGGTGAAAGTTCCTCGTCCTGGGGAAAGATTTGGTGGAACGGCCGTTTTCGTCTGATCGCAAGGTGCGGGCCGTGAGGGGACACGCGCTGTGACCAAAGTACTGAGACAGGTGTCTCAGTATGGACAAGCGAGGCCATGGATTTACCTGCGATAATGGGCCCTAAGCTGTTCGGAGATGAAGCGCGTCTTAGGTCTCGCAGTGGGAAGCACTGAAACGCCGGGCAAATGGAACTGCAGCTTACTATCATCTGTGTTCTACTAGGAGATTCGGTGGAGCGGAAGAACCTATGTGCCGTGGCCGTGGCGAAGGGAAGTGGAATCCTGCCTTGGAGCGAGTTGCTCCTAGTTATGACCGGAATTGCTAATCATTAGATACGGGCATCCAGTTACCGATACCACTAAGGGACGGGGGACAAGACTATGTCCTGTATCCTGCAAATAACGAGCGGCTGGTAACCGAGTCTTTCCTGAATAATCAGAAAGTGCTCTGGATGCTCAGGTCTCATGGATTAATGCGGGATGCGTAAGCATTGCCTTCGAGGATGAATAGCAGAGATGGGGGGTTGAGGTTAGTTGCATTTCTTCGGCACTCTGAGTTGCAAGAGGGTACCGCACGATGATAAATGTTGCTCTGGCTAAGGCCTCGTCCTGGGCAAGTGAGGCGTCTTCGGTGAAACGGTGCGGGTCTCCTGGTCCGCCGCACGGCGCGCTAGACAAGTGGAGCGGTATACACTCATTTGAGCATAGTGATTCGGCGCCCCAGGATAGAGCAGATAAGTGAGCCATCTGACATCCGTCTGGGCTGGAATACTTGCGGTAGTAGAGGCTAGAGGAATGTGAATCGATAATGCGGTTAAAGTTGAGGGCGGGAACCTTATTGGCATTGGGTCATTTTAAAACTTACATGTGGGTGGTGGTATTAATGACGCCTTGAAGTCCATGGATGGATCAAACAAGGAAACATACTGGCCTACAGGGGGTCCAGTACAACTTCCAGTGAAGTATTCAAAGTGGCCACTGCACTGGGGAATGCTGATTATCTGGCCCCACAACCATGATGCAAGAGGGTCTAGAGATACTTTCGGTGAAGATATCAGAATGATTCCGCCCGCGCAGATATTTAAAGGACCGAAACGCATCTAAAAACGATAGAACGACTGGGGTCAAGTAAAACCCTGGCGAAATTTAAAAACGTAACGTGCTGGTTCAAAAGTTGTATCATGTGCCACCTCGGATCCATCGGCTGAATGCTCGGGATTCAGCGAATTGCATGAGAACTGGGCAATTAGTGGTGTTGCTGCCAGGCAATAGTGTCTCCGGGGGAAGTTTGTGGAGATCGGTGTCTACAAAACACCAGAACCCGTTAGCCCAGTGAAGTGGTACGTTCGAAATCGGTTTCCTTTTCCCCCGTGTAAATTTGTGAAAGAATTCTTTCACTGTTCAGTCTATTCACAGAGTTCACACGTGTCATTTTTTGAAATTTTTTCACTCTAACATAACATTTACGTGATGACCTCCGGTATTTCGCACTCAGTTCCTATTTTGTACCCATTCTAGATTATGACCCAAATCAGTACAGGCTACTCTCTACAGCCATCGATGGACCACAGCAGATGAGGGTGAAATGGGTCTCCGTCGAATGTGAGACGTGGTATGCAATGCCACAAGTGCAAGGCTTAGTGGCACTTTAAATGCACGGGTTTACATGACGACCAGGTGAGCCACCTGGCCAACTCTCCTGACCCGTTTATCTGCGCCAGCTGCCTTTACTTTAGGGGGCAATGCATTCCACTACTAAGAAGACGGCCACCAAAAACGGAACCAAATCTGCACCGCAAAATCGAATAGGCCAGTGTGACTGTTCCGCTTTAATCGGGTCACTCGAAGCGAAACTGGAGTTTCTTTCCAAAGCTCTGGAGGATGCAAACGCAAAGAATACAGCGATATGGGCGAAAGTTGATTAGGAACTTTCTTCGCTGAACGAGTACATTGCGCTATCCATCCCGGGTCCGCTGGCTGCGAAGAAAGTCATCCAGCTCTTTGATGCGGCAATAAAGACCGCCACGGCATCTCTAGTGGACAGCCGCGTAAGGACGAGCAGGCTGATTGTCTGGGGGTCGTTCTTCAGAAAAATCACGACAATGAAGCAGACAGTCGTTCCTTGGTAGTGTCACCACGAAGCCCGACCACGAATTGCTCCACGCAGATTGGCTACGTCAGAAGAAAAGCAAGCGAACACCTGGGCTCCTGGTCACCCTTTCCTCCCGATCTGCCGTACAGAAGCTCTTGGAGCGTGCTGTCAGCATTCAAAAGACCTACCCAACGATTAGGCGTATATCAGAGGATCGCCCTCTAGAGGCGCGAAAGCTGGGCTACAGCAGTTCTGGGGGAGAGGTGCGAAACAGGTTTCCGCTTGGCGCCAGTTCGGCCGGCCCCAAACTTGTGGCGAAACCGCGCCCCTTGTGCTCCGGAAAGCACACCGACATGACCGGCCGCGACCCCGGATTGCAGTTTTTACTCAACCACCGCAGACCCCTTGACTATCCAAGGCAGCGATGCTCTGAAGGAGGCAAGCCTCACGAGGACGCGGCGCCCAAAGTACGTAGAGCTATCAGCGCTTCTTTCCGTAACAGGCGATAAGGGTGCAGCAGCGAACTCTACACCCACGTCACAACTTCTGAGCTGGACTGGGTCGGACGTGCGGAGACAAGCGGCAAAGCCTACCGACAAATCAACAATATGCGTTAACCTTAACATCGGGGAATGCTGCGGGAACCTTAAAATCACTGAGAATGTGAAGCCGCCAATCTCCAGCTCCACTCCGTCGAAATTGGCCTTAACGATTGTGGATTCAGTCGTCACCCAGGAACCCGACAGCCAAAGCCACAAGCCTGACCACAACAAGCCGGATGGTCTCTCGTACACCCAGTTGACGACGCTGACCGCGGGCAACTTGGGGGTTCACACAAACGCGAAAGAAAGGCGACTGCAGCCAGACAAGCCACATAAGATTCGCCAAATCAGAAAACTGCTGGCTGGCTTTAAGGTGCAGTCCTCTGCAAAAACGAGCTTCATGGGAGCGCACCAAAAGAACTACTTCTCGGTGCTGCAACCCAGCGCTCAGGGCCTCACAGAGGCACCTTTCTGATCAAACTGCGCCAAAATGACCAAGAAACCAAACAGACTCAAGTTTACCTCAAATCCTTAAATAACAGCAAATCTGGTCGTCTAAAAGGCGGTAGTGAAGGAGCTACAAGTAGCAGGGGTCAAAATTTTCGCGCATGGGGAAAAACTTCGCCCCCAAAGGTAAAAGGCCCGTGGAAACCGGGCTTCCATAGGGCGAAAAAAACCTACAAATGAAAAACAGCCCTCGAAACCACCAAGACAGGAAGCAGACCAGTATGCCGCAGAGGCCTCTTCGGAGCCTTGGACTCAAACCGGACATACAGCTATTAAGTCTGCTAACCTCTCTGGTTGCACACCTCTCAACTCCTCACCCTCGGAGGCAGCAGAGACAGTGTTGAAATGCTTGTTCACAAACTGTCTCAGACTTTTCAACAAACTGCGATATTAAACAGTCAGCTAGCCCTGAACAGCCGCCCATAATCGCACTCACAGAGACCTGGCTCACAAAAGATGTCTCTGACGCGGAGATCTCGATAGAGGGCTACTCCGTTTTTCGTTCTGACTCAAAACGAGGGAGGGCTGATCGGGTTGCTTTGTACTAGCATAAGGCCCCGCCCATCCTGATTGTCCTCTCTGATCCCACTCCCGCAGCTTTTTGCGATGCACTGTGAATTCAAATCCCGCTGCGTTGGTCCAATTCTCTCCTTCTCGGTGTGGTCTACTGTTGCCCCTCGAGTCCACCGGAAGATGACCAATTCCTCATACGAACCCCTCAGCAACTTTCCTCTAGCTGGAGGAAAGGACGTGACCCTCATTGAGCGGAATATCGGAATATATCGGAATATCGTCGCCTCCGAGGGGACCTACTTCTTACCTATGCCCTGTTTGAACAAGGTTTGGCCAACAGATTTTTCACCGTTCATCCAGCTAACACACGGCGGAGACATGGTAAGAAGAATTTCAAGCTCAGAACGCACACTTTCATAAGTCAAAATTTTTTCTCAATTCGTGCAGTAGCTGCATGGAATAACCTTCCTCCGACGGTTGTCCACGCTCCTTCTAGAACCCAGTTCAAAGCACTATTAGACGCCTTCCTTTGCAAACATACTGCCCCGCATTGAGAACTTAAAGAGCAGTGCTACAACTTTTTTCGTTTGTGCCTTTTTGGTGAACGACAGCCGCTGAACGACGAGAACAAAATCAACCAGGGAAATTTGGGTAAAAGCCTCGATCCTGTGTATCAATCCGTGAATCCATGAATCGGTACGTCCCCTTGTAATCGTAGCGTGACAAAAATTGTCACGGTAGCCAGCAAAAACATTAATTTTCGAGACCAAAACCAGTTCCGTTTATTTCACATAACCTGCTGTGAGCCAACGGTTTTACAGAACCACTGGGTGAAGACGCTTTCAATGTCTGCACACCACTGGACATCGCAACTCAAACTGAAGCCTGGAATCGTGCGTCGAAAACAGTGAAGTGACCTTGACACACAGTCCAGACGCTGCTTTTCGTTTACAATCGGGGCATGCCGGGTTTCGGTCTCTTGCCAAAGGAGTACAACGTGCGAATCCATGGAGCCTATTTTCCTGGATATTTTTATGGCAAACCGGACTCGCCTATAATGGATGTTAAAATTGGGGAACTCCCGGCGTGGTTCTCTCGACGAAGTCGTAATCCTGCCGATTGGGCGCGCGCAATAGCCCGCTTTGGTTGGCGGTACACGTTCAAATGGATAGCTTGTAAACGACTAACGTTTGCTCCTGTTTTTCAGGCTGCCGTTGTAGTGGGCGCGATCCGTTACTTCCAGGATTACGGCGAGCATCAAAACGAGAAGCACTCGAAGTACCACTGATCGACCGACTAGCGGCATTCTCTTCTATAGCTAGTTAGTAGAACACACTGTTAAGCTTCTACGGTTTATTTGAGTATTTTTGAGTGGTGAATTGTCAGCGACTTCGATCGCCATTTTCTCTTTTCGCCTGATGGACCTGTGGAGCCCGCCCTTCCAAACGTTTGACGTAGTACCGTCTTTTGCCAAAATGTTGGCAATTTACGCGAAGTTTCTGAGTTCTGTATGCTCCCATTGTCAACTATAGCCTTTTGAAGAAATTTTGAGCGTTACAAAATCCTTCAGTGGTGGGACGGAGGGGGTGGAACGTGCAGGTTTGCAGCAAAACACTACAATGACTGCATTAGTATGAGAACTGAAAACCCAGGAGTTTCGTGCCCGTACGATGGCTCCGCTTAGCAGAGCTGTATCGATCAGTCTTTGGCTGGGAAGCAGTTAATGAGGCCGAAGATAGAACCTCATCCATTGTTTTGCGTAGCTGATTCGATTGATGTGAAAAATGTTAAAGCGGGTGCTGCCTAAGCATAACAAACTTTCAGATGTGTCAGCCTGTCAGCCGCTGACATGCAGACCGTAGGGGGCATGGGAGCTGAGACACTGCCAGGTCGCCTGAGTTTACACAGAAGCGATAGAGTGCCCAGGGTTGCGCTCGACCTTTTTGGTTAATAGCTTCGCCCCTTGACCACAGGTCTATCTCGAACTTAGCTAACGACTGAGTTATGGCAGCCTGACTTCAGGGGATGGCCGAGAGGGCAGTTGGTGGCGTGAAGAGTACAGTGGGGAGTATTCATGAACCTAACGGGGAGTGAAATATTCTCTTTAGCAAACCAGAACTACAAATGGACCTGGTGGTGTCAGATCCCTTGGGTGCTACATGGATTCCACGGAAAAGTCCCAGTCAGAACGTCGGTGTTCGGAATAAGGCGCAATAATCCTGGCATTTGGGTTACCACGAGCAACCTTTCTTAAAGACTCGTACGATCAAAATGGTTACGAAACTGTTATGAAGCCTGATTGGTGGGTCCTGTCCACTGCTGCCGCGCAGATATTTTTCGGGCGTCTTCTGTGCTCGCGTCCACCAGTGTGACCTACATGAAGAGAAGAGATGGGGGTTAACACCTATGGAGAATTGGTTGTTAAGAATGAGGTATTTTTTGAAGGAAACTACTCATAAGGCTTCTGAAAACCCTTCGACAGCCCACGACCGGTTTCGCCTCTCTTGGGGCTCATCAGGTGGACACAGCCCACAGTTTCCGTCAACCTTATGTTTTCCTTGGACCCGAATTGCACAAACTTCAGCAAAAGCCTCGTGCACACCAATTTGGTTTTCACGGGAGACTCACCCTGAATCCCAGCTGGGATGTTATGCATAGTTCTCACCAAGGGCGTTCGACCACTTATTGCGATTCGGTGGATGGTTCCGGTTAACTGACCGGCCCTCCATCTTGTCCGTGTCCTGGGGGCGAGATGGCTCAGTGGTTCTAACTCGACCTCTGCCTCTCGACTTCCCTTGTCTAGGCTTGGGCAACCTGGCAGTATCCCAGCCCTCGTGCTTCCTTCGGGTGGCATGGCCGCTAGGCACCGAAAGGGTATTACACCTGAACGATTATCTCTTTTTGGTAAGGATCCTCTGCACGGTATCTGGCCGCCCTATGTGTGGTGTCCTAGTGTATTTCGTGAACAGTAAAACAAGGACTACTGAAGCGTGGCACTATTAGGTAATAATCCAAGTTGTGCACTAATGCTTCCCAAGAGAGACCCCTCATGGGGAATACTGTCCTTGAGTGCACAGATAGCGTTCCCTACCATGTATTTTGCGGCTCTTGTGAAAAAGACCTATCCAAGGAGAGGCCTATTCTGTTTTCCACTGATAGCCTGTCCTAAAGGATTGCTATGTGGAGGCTAATCGCCAATGTTCTGTCCGGATTTGGTGGGTGATTATTAGCTTATAGATAGCGGACCAGGTCTAAGCCTCCCAATTCCATAAATGTGGAGTCTGTTTCGGCTTACTACAGTTTGATCTGTCTCCACCAAGTGCGAAATTGGAAATGAAATAAGCGGTTTCAACTTTTTTCACTACTGTGAAGGCAAAACCTGTACTTCGGTTTGCCGCACCTGCTATAGCCTCAAATGAGCGGTATCACTCCTGAGGAACACTGGCCTAACAATGCATTAGCCCCCCAGCGGGACCTAGTTAGAATAAAACCTTTTCGTCAGTATTGGTCACGCCTCTAGTTTTGTGTAACAATAGTAGTCCTGGGTTCAAATGAACTGTAATTTTAAAAAATCTGCTAACTTTTATTTTTAACTACGTTCTTTGAGGCCATTTGAGGTATAATTCTGCAATGAGAACTAAACACGAGGTACTTCTCGGGGCCGAAATATCAGTTTTTTTTTTCGCGGGAGGTCATTAATTGGAACAGATACTGTGCGGTCTTCCCTACGTTCTCTGAATCGGTTTGCTGCGCGGTCTCATCTTCCTTTGCTCTGTTGGATTAGTCACCCTTATCTGTCTATCAAGCAAAGAAAGTCACCTTTGGCATGCAGTGACTGGGCCATGTGCTATGCACGCTGAAATGCTGTCTACAGAGGCGAATTTGATGCCGTCCACCATCCAGGACGGGGTTTCCGTGACCCCTCCTGTGCTTGGCAGAGAATGTCTCAAAAAGTACTGGTTACTCGATGTCAGTGACACTCATGCTGTCAGGTTATTTTTAGGCCGCCTGATTATTTGAGCGTTTGGATGTGCAAGCACCTCAGAATGCTTGCGGCAGGGTATTACTGGGTCCTTTCTCCGTCTGTTCATTTTTTTCTCGCTTTAATTGTGGTTGTAGGACGGTGAAGTATCAGCGTCAACGCTGATGTTGCTGTCTTTGATGATAGTGATGTAGCACTGTCAACGTCTTGAGCTTGAGGTAGCTCAGTGGTAAGGCGCAAACTCACCGAAGGTCCGCGGTTGGAACCCAACCTCGGACTCTCGATTGCTTCGGTTTAGGATTGGGCAACCTGTGAGTATCTCAGCCCTCTTGCTTCCTCCAGCAAGGTTTACCATGACAGTGCTTTTTGCTAGGTGAATTGTTTCGCTAAATCTCTATTGATGTGTCCTCGGCGCCAGAACTACTGTTCGTTTGAACATGGGCCGTTACTGCGAACGGGTGCCGGTTCCTATGTTGAATGGTATTGTGCCTGATTGAGCTGGGTCAGTTGCTAACCGTGCTACCATGCTCCCGTAGTTACCAGTTTATTGTTGGGTTCGCCTGAAAACGGAGTTTGTTTGCCCAGAGTAGCCTTTAGTAAGATCATTGTGTAGACTCTTCAACGGTAAGAAAAGAAGTTTGTGATATGGCAGGAGTGACGTTGAGCTAGGTCCCGCTTACAAAACGTCGTATCTCTTCGTTGCAGGATGGCAGGTGAAGACAATCCTGGACTATAGGGTTGTTAAGTATAAATAATAACATAATAGTAATCGTTCAGCTGTGACATCCTTTCGGTGCCTAGCTGTCATGCCACCCAAAGGAAACACAAGGGCTGGGATACTGCCAGGTTGCCCAAGCCTAGACAGGGGAAGTCGAGAGGCAGAGGTCGGGTTAGAACCACGGACCTTCCGGTCAGTAAATTCGCGCTCTAACCACTGAGCCATCTTGTTAAGCATAGTTTCTTGCCTTTTTCAATACCTTACTTTGCAAAGAAAGCTTTCAGTGCGGTTAACAAATCGCTCTGTAGTGTCCAAGCAAACTCAACACCTTTCAGCTTTTGGGTCAGATTCTTTCACGGCCACCGTCAGGCTGCTAATAATATAGCGATATCTGTTCACCAACCGGCTCACGGCATTAGCTATGATTTTTCATGTGCACACTAACAAGGAAGAAGAGTTTTCGGCTTCCCTCTAGGGTGATCTCTTTCAGAAGGTACCTCTTGGGCGGTACTGTTCCATACCATTTTGTTGTGCATCCCTAATTGTTCTTTCTATACCAGCCAAATACGGGACATAAAATTAGGATAGAAGATGGTGTCGTGCAGAAGAAGCTGGGGAAGGACTCGATCAGCTGAAATTTGAAGAATCATCATAGTTTTGAGAAGTTGGTGGCCGATTCCCGTCATGCAGTAGCACGCCTCTTGTATGTCAATTAGGTTATCGGCACTGGAATTTGGTGACACCGATGTCTGAATCTGCAATCTGTTCTAGCCAGGTCTCAGTTTTATTCACCATGACCCCATTTAGCAGCTTTTGTAATCCCATGTGGGTCTTCCGATTCTTCTCGTCTGTGGTTATCCAACTGAATGTTAGTCAAAACCAGTTGCTCACAGGCACACCTCAGTAGTATAAACGATAATGATAAGGCAGGTCCCATTGACCCCAACCATATCAGGAGGGCGCATACTCACTGGACGCTTCTTCAATAAGCCACAAATAGTGGTCACTATTCTGATGACATCCTTATTTTCGTTCAAGGATTTAGTATTATTTTGTGGCGAAGCAAGTTGGTTCATCACCCCTTACTGTCGCTAGACATTACCGCACGCAATGCAAGCGACGCCGGACAGGAAAAGAAGTTCTTTCGGAGTGGAGATGCCGATGCATGGAAATACACTATTTGGATGCCTCTAGAGAGGGAACGTTTTTAAAAAGAGTGATTTTGTCCGGTCCAGGTGGAGTTCGCTTTTGAAGGCGATTATCACGCTCTGTAGCGTCAACAACTCGTATAGCAAGACTAGTTGGTTCCAGGTTCTACAGTGTTCGTCCACTGAGGATGGGGAAATAAGGAGGCGATCACTTGGTTGGTTCAATGACTTTAAATTGTTCCGTTTGCCTGATTAGGCCGGAGTGGTAGGCCTGCACACTGAAAGCGATAGCTTCGATGTGAGACTGTCATGTGCTGCGTGGTTTAGCCTTGTGTGCCAGAGTCATTAGTGTGTGTCATTAGTGTGTCCCCTCCCTGGATTTCCATTTGGGGAGGGACAGTTGCCAACGCGGCTAGTTTCACTAGTAGGGGCTTTTATGCTTCGTTGCTGAATCATGGACTGAGCATCACTGTCTTCTCCACCCGGTACTGCAGGGCAAGCGGTCCTCTGGCCTCTGATTTGTATGATCTATCTAACGCAACTTATCGAGTATAACCAGCCGCTCTATCGCGATGTAGTTAGGTTTCCTGAGAAAATTCTGCCCTACCTCAACATTACTGGTGTGGTATTCCCACCACAATCATGCGAGGCTCTGGGGGCGCTGCTGGTTGAACGCAGCGGCTTAGTTACCCATACAGCAGGATAGAGTGCACCGCAACAGAGTACGTTCTGCCCCTGGCAGCCGAGTTGCTCTGTCAGCGCCACAGATGTCGGAGGTTGGTGAACGCTTCTCTGAGGGATGACTTTGCCTTTCGACCGGATTTACGCAG
The DNA here is from genome assembly GCA_004794785.1 of Opisthorchis felineus. NCBI lineage: Eukaryota > Metazoa > Platyhelminthes > Trematoda > Opisthorchiida > Opisthorchiidae > Opisthorchis > Opisthorchis felineus. The sequence continues at coordinate 443,700 of SJOL01006418.1, read as the reverse complement.
CTGTCCGGATAAGTCAGTCTACCTACCACAGTGATGGTTTCATCTGAAAGTATGTTTGACCCCATTTACTCTTGCATTGACACTGTGCAGGCGTGAGACGCATATCGAACTGTGCAGCGGAATGGTTCAGCTTGTTTAAAATTCTTTGAGCTCCTGAAGGGTCTGTTATAAGGAAACCAATTTCGTCAACAGACTCAACATATGTGAACAAACGACTTGGAGAAATTTCTTTTCCCATGGTGTTAGATGCAGCAAGGGAGATTCAGTTTGCATTTCGATAACGAGGTTGATTGGAAAAGCAAGAGTGAACGGCTTTGTCCGCGTAGACGGGAGCCGTGAGAGCGAGCTTCCAACGCCTTCATAAGACAGGACAGTTTTTATCACCATGGTGTCTAACGATTAATTTGGTCAAGAACAACTTGTAGGTCGGGAGAAGCGGTTGTCGGTCGCTTCAAGGAATGGCAGTTTTTGAGCACCTGTCGCAAAGTGAAGATGTAGATGCATCCCCAGCTAGGGCGAGGCTCACCTCAGTTCTTATGAGCCTGACTCTTCTGGTTGCGAGTCAGCGTCCGAAGTGTGATATCACAGAATACCTTGGAAGCTATGGCTATCGAACTGATTCCGTGCACGTGTTGGCATTTCATCCATACTCATGACCATCCCATAGTCAATTAGCGTTTAAGATTCCTCAAGGTGTTCATCTCACAGTTCAAAACAACTCATGAATGCATGGTCGATTTTTCGTATATCATTTATGTTTGAGTCGGATAAATTTTACGGTGTTGCCCTCCACCTCCCGGGTCTTTGCTATCCACCAGCGCCCTGTGGTGTGGGTTCTTCACCATTCAATGTTTTAGAATCACGCGTATGCTATCATAGTCGCTTGTTGTTGGCACATTTTTTGACATCAAAGAAAGCTCATGATCGTGATGTCCTTTGGGGTGTATAGGTGTTTCCAAGCAGATGGGTTCAAAAACCACAAGCGAACGATTTTCGAATTTTTTCATCCGACCTCCAACTCAGTGATCACCGTGTTAAGCTGCTTGTGCAACCCCCTGAACCAGCCCATTTGGATGATGAATCATGTCCTACGTCAACCACCGTGTTCCCGGGAGAAGGCGAATTGATAGATGTGGACTCAAAAGGACGCCATTGGAGTCGAGATGTGCACCACAGAACGAACTGCAATATCTAATTAAGGCTTTCTGCCGCTACCGGTAGCCAAATTGTCCGATTGAGTTCACCACTGGTTAGCTTCATCAATAATTATCGCCAGCTATAGGCCATTGTACGGTGGTTCCAATCGACACATTTTTGTTCACAGATGGACACTGTTGGGAGGAACTGCGTACCCTAGGTGACAGCTCAAACCTTGAAGTGTAGGTCTGGTGTCGTCTGTGTTGCAAAATGTCCCGTTAGTGTGGGGCTCGATGAAATTGTGGAGCTTTGTGGAATTTAAATGCAAGGACGCATTTGGGTGCGATATATGCTAGTGTCTAATAATTGATGTGGTGCATTTTCGGTCTCCATTCTTGGTAGACGGCACTCTCAAACGCCACCGAGTTTGTTGGCAATGGCTTTAATGTTTTACTGGCAGTTAACAACTGACATTCACTGTACCGCCTGGATTCGGTGAATGGTTGGGCGAATGGAGTTCGGTGACACAGACAGCCTCGAATTCAGAACACCCGGAGAAGCCAACGCTGATTAGTCATTGGGAGCTGGATTTCCTGGACGGAACCCATTAAAAAAACATGTATTAGTCGGTACTCACCCTACTGCATCTCTGGTAGTGTAATTTTTAAATTGGGATTTCGACAATCCAACCGAATCAGAGGTCCGTTTGGACTAGTTCTCCTGCATGTTGGAAGCTGAGGCCGAAAACTCAGAGGCGAAGAGTAGTTCATTTTCTCATTGGATTTCATTGGTCAAATTGAATCATAGAAACGTTTGAAAGTTTCGCGAAGACTTCTAGTGCAACAACTAAAAGGACAGGAAGACACGGGGGTAAGAAAAGTATAACTGTGAGCCAGTATATGTATTAGTGACGTAACGTGTACACTACTGTATGACTGTTTACCAAGCCTTCTGAAACGATGTAAACTACCCGCCAAACAATGCTTGTCGGCCTTCCGAACGATTGTTTTTTGCATGAAGATGATGTGTTCGAATGGGGTTTACAGCGACTCCCGGTCGGATATTTCGGTTGACCCCATAGTTAAACACCCACATTGTCAACCAGTCATTTTAAAAAACCATACTATTCACAAATACTTAAACGGGTTCAATATGCTATTCGTTTCAGTCCAGGTTACTATTCGCCAACAAATACACGTACCAGCTGTCGGTGTTGCACTCTGAAAACGTGAACTGGACATTACGTCGAAAGGCTGCATGGCTGGGTCGTCTACTAAGTCATGGTTAACTGCTTTTGGCGATTGACAAGGTGAGAAACGTGAACGTTTGGGTCTGAGGACTGTGGAGAGAAGCAGCCTGATCATAGTTAAATTCACGAAGGCGGTGGCACACCGAGATCTCCCATAGTAAACTGGTTTGGAACAGTCGGTTGCGACATACGAAGGGCTCACTCTTGCGTCCGACGGACCGTACTACGAAAGTACACTTTTGGCTTGACTACAGTTCCATAGTCTTCCAAGCCGCATAGAGGTTGAGTAAAGTGACTAGCCGGACATAGTTTCAAATCACTGTACGGACGTGCTGCAAACCATGTACACACTAATGTTGAGTTTCCTCTGCATTTTTGACCGAGTGTGTGCAAGGCAAGTTAAATGTACTTCAGGTGCGACATTTGTCTTACGTTTCACAGTTCGTAGCTTTCGCCTGGAGTGAGAGTTTCATGTATCTTTCGAGGCTAATTTCCGCGTGCCAATGTGGTTTAGCTTCATGTGATTTGTAACCGTCAAGTGATTTTGCGCAGTTCCTCTGAGACAGCCGCTCGTCTGTCGGGCGATGTACGGATCAGCAGCAAACTACTTGAAGCATTTCAGTAGTATATCGTTACAAGTCCGCAGTTGATGCAATTGGATATTTGTGCACCCCAAGCCCGGTTTCTGGCTTAAAACGTTCTTTTGAATGCGTGTTAAGCGTTCCGACAATATTTTTGTTTCATGTCACGTAAAAGTGCTAAAAGAGTTGCACTTTGAAGCCGCTCAGATTTCCTAATACCGCTTACCCACGATGGCCAAATATGGATAAGATGTGAATCACGCCCGAAACGCGCTGTGGTGTTTTTTTTTGAGACTCATCCAGCTACAGCAACCTGTAATAGCATAAGTTTGGACGAATGTGAAACCGGTTGAGATGAAATGTGCGCAATTCACGATTAAGGCGAATTTACATATGTGAGCTAACCTAGTGATCTCAATGACTCAACCAACTGCATAGATCTGTTTTATCCTAAAGGACACTCCGATAACCCAATACGTGGAAACTCACCTTCGAGCTGCCTTGCCAAATAACTGATGATTACACTTCTAAGGGGTTCAACCACGCAGACGGTGCGGCTGTACTGAGTGGAGGCTAGTGCACCGGACTTTGCAAATGAACACGTTCAATTCTCCATATATGTACGTCCCGCATGAACCGAAAGTGAACGTTCATGATACACGGGAAAGTAATGCGGACTGTCTCTACAGTCGACCATGATATGACTTAATTTAGCTAACTGCGACTGGCAACAGCACTCACAGTGGTATCTATGCTTGCTAAACTGCCGTTACCGAATTCCGTCAATCTATTTGCTGTGCCACATGAAGTTGGTAAATACCACGGATGGCGGCGTATTGTATCGCTGTCTTCGCCATTATGCAAACGAATGAACAATAACGAACCAAACCAAAACGGCATGTAGCCGTCATTGAAAGTGGTCACTCAGGACCTAGCCGATAAAATGTCGCTTGCAATCTAAGTAAACGCAATTTGAAGTTACACTAGGCTGGTTTGCTGGAAGGTGTTGTCGTTGTAGCAGTAGGTTAGGTTGTAGGTTTGTAGGAACCAACTGTAAGCAGTTGCATTTGCAAATTTATCATGTATTTCTGAAAACGAAAGCTTGTTTAATGTATAATGAGTGTTTCTTACTGTGTCAAATTGTGTACTGTTATCGAGGCACATGTTCACCATGTGGACGCTAGCACTCAAAACAAAAGTATTAATCGTTTCAGGAGGGCTTAGTAAACAATCGGTAGATAACCGAGCCCTTCTGAAACAATGACTTCTCAATCGGATCCAAACTTCCAAAAGTATCAATCGCTTCTCCATAGTTAATCGTCGGTTTCCCATCGTTCCTCCGTCTCTTCAAGCTATGATCTGGTGTGGTGTGAACTCGGTAAAATAATTTTTGATCTGACGCACGAGAGGCTGACACTGATCGACGAATTTTACAAAATATTCTGCGTATTCATCTGGGTTCGTGTGCGATTGGATTTTTTGTGGATTTCTTATCATCATTCCGAAATCTGGTGATAAAAATCCCACTCCGCCGATGCAAGCAACGCCGAATCACTTAAGAACTGCTCTCCCTTGGAGGGCCTGAAACAGGAAATTGTCATATAAGGGCGAAGTCTCGGTTGGAAATTTCCAAATCTCTTCACACTACCAAAAAATGAAGAAATGCGAAATGAAAAGGTCAGGCGCTTCATAACAGAGAACCACAAGTCCGTTAAAACGTTGATCCACCTGTGAAATGTGTAATCAGATGCGCTGGTTTACATAAAGGGAGTCTTTTCTCGTGATGCCGTGTTTGGTCAGAGCCACAAATTAACTAGTTTAATCCACTTGAGGGCTGTTCTGTCAGTACACAATGTTTTTGGTTTTTTAATTTCTATGACCAATACCTGTTCCTCTAGCTCTGAGGAGTTGAATCTCTCGGGTAAACCGAGCGCCATTCTTGCATAGACTGTCATTGTGTCTGAGGGTCACAACTTTGTGCTTACGCTTCGTCAATTGAATCGTGTTCCGAAATTGCATTTGCCAGTGAAAACGCACTGTAAAATTATACTGAACGTGCTTGACGTGTGCTGCTCTTAGCGGGCATCTGCATATTTGAGTACCTACTTGACTGACAATTTCCAGATAACGAGAACAAATGGAGCGGACACAGCTTGTTTTATGTGAATCTGTTCTCCTTAACTAATGCATCACAAACTTATATGAAACTGCATAAATCACGTACGAGGTTAGACAAATTTCAAGTGGGAAAAAGGAAAGGGTACGCGGGGCATTTGGTCACGGAATCAAATGGATGACGTCGCAGTCAAACTGGGTCACACGTATAGAATCGCTAGTGGGTTATCAAGGGGCGTACAAATTACTTCCGAACACAGAGCTCTGGGTTACATAGTCGATTGCGGTAGCTGCTGTAACCGGTACACGGGATCGTACTGTCCTTGACCTGTTCAAGGGCACCTCGTATAGGACTTGGAAAGTGAGTTTCGAGTCCTTGACATGAGCGGTTTCGGCCAAATGTAACGTGATTGCACTCGAGTAGACATTTTTCCAAGCGTCACTCAGGGACACTGGGTTTTGTTCACTTATCCTGTCTGGGTAACTTCTTGTCGTATGAACAAAATATGTTGCCTGATAGGAGCATACAAGAGTTTCACAGCCTGTATTTCAAAAGGGTCCCGATGGCATGCCTGGAATTAAGGTTAGGGGTCACGTATGTCGCGCTACCACAGTGGTTTAGCCTCCTGTCAACTAGTCCTGCAGTCAAATCGTCTTTGGGTGGAACATCAATATGAACTCGCGCTTTTCTGGTGATTTGCTGTTGAGGCCTCCGTTTTACAGACTATATAGTTTTGAGCGTGAATGGCTAAGTCCATTTGTTTCAAAAAATGTGGTTCAATGGTGTTAGTTCGCCGTCGATACACTCAGAACAACCTATAGTTATTACCCACTCACGCAAGCGTTTGATTAGATTTCGCTTCTCTTGTGGTGGTACGAAACTATCAAAGTAAATATGCTGAACCATTTATATTTGCTTAATACAAACTTTTCGCTGTGTTGTTACAACCGTTTTCAGGATGGTAGCATCGAGAAAATCTAGCTGGCTGTTGTGTCTAGGTTCAAGGATAGACTGCTTAGTAAGGTGAACTGAGTTGAATTTGTCCAAGACGTCGGTTGGACTGATATAATTATCAGAAAGTACAAATATATATATATATACATATATATATATATATACATATATATATATATATATAGCACGTCTAGCTACCTTACAGTGCGGACTGCCTTCGGAGCGTGCTTAGCTGTCAGGTTTCGAGTTTATCCATAAATCGGTCCGTCAAAATTGAACCCAAAAGAGACTGCATTGCATCTTCGTCTTCTTTTCAGTAAATTTCATTGTTGAAGCTGAACTTGAAATCGTCTGTGCAGAGCAGCAATAGTTCCCTTACATCTAAGACGGGGATGCCAATGTATTTGCCGCTGCACTGTACCATGTCACAAATATGGTATGTCGCCTTGGTGAGCGACAGCATCATGACAGCAGGAAGGAACATATGGTGTTCATCAGCCTATACGTCTTGTTTACGAACTGAGATAATTTTTGATACTTCTAATTGGTTGGCCATTTGGTCGCGACCTGGAATGGAGTATTGAGCATGTTGAGAATAGGCCTAAGGGTTGAATTATGCCCTTAAGAGAGCCATGTAATCGATGCATTTTTGTGCTAGTGGGTCGAATTCGCTCGAAAGTGTTGGCATCGATGCTGGTTGCCTGCTTCGAACGTAACGTTCTTGTATTACCTGTGCCTTCCTATAGCTAAATATGTTAGACTAGATATTCATCGTGTTAATGTGGTCAGTCTTATTCATCAAGACAATTCCGACTCTCTTATCTGGCTCAGATTTCAAAAACTGATCTTTCGCCTGCAAACGTTTCAGGGCGTCACAGTACTTCTTTCCCAAGATTTGTTCCAACCTTAGCTTACAATTAAGGTGATCTGTAACATGAATTGACCAAGGTCGAATTATATTATTCTAGTTTTAATTCTGAGGACAGAACCAGCTCGGATAACTGATCATACAGCCTCCAAAACTGGACTTCAAATTTAAGCTGAGTACTCTCGAGACTAGGGCAACAAAATTTATGGCCTAGTGACAATTCTTCTAGCCTTAATATTCACAGATCAACAATGGCTGCTGCATCCCGCGGGGGAAGTTTACCCCATCCGTTAGGTGTTGACGCTCCGCACCTGTTAATACACTCAACTGAACTGTCCAAGATCCTGAATTTATCAACATGTACATTATATTGACAATTTATGAAGAGTCTTGAAAAATATCAAATGATACTCACCCTGATGCCAGATAAAGGTTAAACGACAGTGTGAGGATAAGAACTAACTCAACAGTGGATGTGCACACCCATCTACGCAACGCTACTCTGCACTACACAACAACACCATGACGATGCCACCAGGATTGACGATGAACAATAAAATCTCTGTCGAGCGAACAACTAGACCACCAACAAATATGGGAGCTGCGAAGCGAAATTCAGGATTAAAGTTGGCCATAATTGGTACGTTTAGCGAATACATAAGTATACCAACTCTCAATGAAAAACTTGTCTCAAAAACAACAGCACTTGTTGATTCAATGAAATTAGGTTACAGAAATTCTGAGACTGATTCAGCTCTATCTTGTTTATAGGTCTACTGCAAATTTGGTTCCGAAACCTCCACGGTAAAAGCCTGCGAACAAGTTCCTCACGATTGGGCGTGGTGGACACCCACTGTTCAGTACCTGAAATACAAAAGGAATGTATTTCTTTCGAGCTTCGCGGGTGAAAATTTTATCATGCTGTTTAAGTGTTACACTTAAGAATTACAGGCGAACATTAACATAATTCATCAGCGGCCGGGAACGGCATCAGACCACACCGTTACGGATTCACGAGTGAGTGCATTTCGTAGATCACGTTCAATTTGCATTCGAGTAGAACAAAAGTTTGACGGAAACTCGGAGATTGCGCCTACCTAAAGAGTCCAAAGGAGGGTAGAGCTGGTTGTGGACTGTCGAAGAGTTCTCGGCAACTTTATGAGTAGCGTATTACGTCTCAAAAATGCACTATGAAATAGACATTCACATCTGTCTGGGTTATCTCCCCCCATGCTGACCCTCCTGTCAATTTGTTCCCAAAGGCAGACTGACATCAGTTGTTTAACATTTAGATGATCTCGAATGTCAGGGTTAGCTGAACTGAATCTACTCTTCATCTCGTGTGCTGCGTCTTTTGGGAAGTTACACCCCCATTTTATGGATACCGTTCAACACAACTGGTTCTACTGTGACTGTCCACCGATTTGACGATATATATAGGAAAAGGCACTTTAATTTTAAGTTTTGATTTGCACTGTTCAGAACCTTGCAATAAATGGCAACTAAGCTATAGATTTTGTTGACGTAGGCGGTGGCATGTGACATGAAGGTCATGGCCAGTGTGGACTAAATTCGCAGATGCTGGTCCAGGCAGTGAGATGTTCAGTCGGTAGAAGCTAGTCCATGTGGATCTTGCAAAGGGTTATATGAAACGGAAAAAGCCGAGTGTAAATGACCACAAATGGTCGCCTCTAATGAGCCAGTTGCATGTCCGTGGATGAAAAGCAGCGTAAGCTTATTCCAGAATGTAAGTCTCCAGTTGTTCACTGAAAATACTTAGCTAGCCAGTTGAGTGTAGTCACTAATCTGACCGACAGTACACGACAACTCTGATCTGCTTAGAGCTTCGAATGTATCTTAAAACTCACCTAGTAAAACAAAACTGACTTCAGGGCGTCCTACCTCAATCAGCTCTATTTGGAAACTCACGACCTTTGGAACAGTGTTCAAAATTAGTGTGTAAAACTTCCTAAGAGGCACGGCTTGCTGGATTAAAAGATGACCTTCTGGCTCACCTTGATAGCTCTGACGACAAAACACTTGGAATCATCTGAATGCTCAGCGCTGTTGATGCATTGTTGCCATGCCTCTCGAGGAAAGCACACACAGTGCTTCACTCTGCAAGCCGATAGACGAGCTGTCTTCGTTTGATCTGAATTCCTCCATTTTGCATGTGCTGTTTGTTCTATCTGACCAGGATTATGAGTATGGGACAAATGATTTCAAACTACCTCAGCTTCCGTACACTGGTCTGGATTGTTCGGTAATCCACCGTGCACACAAAACGATTGCAGTTATACGAAAAATGAGAGCGGGTGCGGTATCGGCTAAACCAGGGGTCCTAGTATCCGTTCAAATGATGAGTGTGAACTTCCTGGGAGCGCAAACCTATTTCCCTTGTGGGCAGCAACACGACAGATACAGAAAACGTCAGAAACTCGTTTGTCGCCAAACAGCTGGTCCTAACTGGGGGAGGGTATCAAATCCACTACTCTGGAGCACCATAAGTGCAGCCGTTGCTACGCGAAGCACTCTGGAAACTCAGAAGGGTGAAAAAACTTTTCAAGCACAACGGACGTGGCCATATTTCAGAAGCACTACTGAACGAACGAAGAGAAAATTTAATTGTCTGACTCATCTGATTATGTACCGCTCTGGAAGAAATGTGTTCATTCGGCCCACATGTTGCATTCTGACCTAAAATGAGGGTAATATTGACGGAACGTGGCAGAATGGATTTAGGACATGTGTGCAGCATTTCATAATTCGCACTGACAGCCCTCAGTCTGGCACAGATTTGTCACGATTAGTGCTGTACAGACTATTAAGTGTAGACTCTGAAGTTCAATGTTTCTTCGGTGCGTCTAGGGCCTTCGTGTATAACTGAACCAATGTGGCTCACAAGCGATGACAGTGGACCTGAGGTGACAGATGAAGAATTAAAATCTAACAGTATAACCATAAAACACTGTTTGACACATACGCTATGATAAATTTAATGATAACCTCCAACATAAGATCTGCAACGCTGACAAAGTTTAACTTGACGTTTTGTCTCAGCGACCAGCGAAGTGATTTTTCGGGAGATGCAATTGAATTTGAGTTCTAGGTGTATTTATCATTAGGCATTTGATCAAACGTCATTTCGCTCGTGTCCCAAACAATCCAGATCAGTGTACGGGAGCTGAGGTAGTTTGAAATGATTTGTCCCATACTCATAATCCTGGTCAGATAGAACAAACAGCACATGCAAAATGGAGGAATTCAGATCAAACGAAGACAACTCGTCTATCGGCTTGCAGAGTGAAGCACTGTGTGCGGCTCGTCTCTTCGCTGTTCAGTCACCGCTGCATGCTATTACCTTGCCTACCTTGGTTTGCTTTTCATGGTGGAAAAGCAGACAGTTGACCAGCCCTGCCGACCCTGTTCCACTATCCGATTGGCTAGTCGTGTGGCCTGTCGCTATCTGAGGTGGGGCCTGGCGGTGTAGATACTGGCCTCGGTTGCCAACCTTGTTTGCACGGGTTACTTGGTTTGAGTAACTAGGCCGCTGACTGGTAGACTGGTCAGCGGGTTCTCCCAGCGTGAGCGACAGGTACGAATTTCATGCATTTCATTGAATATGCGGCTAACCAGCTGTCTGAACAAATTGACACTAGAAAAATGTGCACAGGGAAGGTGTGAAATTGCACGCACTGAAGTCGTAAACCTCGGGGTTCAGAATAATTGTACATGGGAGCTCCTTTATTCTGATCCCGAGTCATTTAGAGGTGGAATCGGTGAACCCATATTGAAACGTCCCACAAGTGATGGCCATAACGCTTGATTATTTAGGATCAACTTAACTTGAAGATCGCACAGTTACCAGGTTACATATCGTTACGGAGATTTTATTGAATTGCTATTCTGTAAACCCCGTTGTCTATCTGAGGAGAACTGCGCATTGCTAGCCGAAACGTCAGCGTTCATTTTTCTCGAACCAACCCTGTCAAATTGGTTTTCCAAATTTGCCTGGATTTCGACTGTTTCCCTGGTCAAATTCTTTGTCATCATAAACGCGCAATGTGGACACATTCATGTATCAGAAGCATGCACGTAGATTTCCTCTTTGAACTCTCCATCCAGTTCTAGCCTCATTTATTCTAGTGACTTATTAGAATTATCCTACATATTAAGCAACACATCTGTTCGCGTAGGTACTCATCTGGAGTGGTTGTTACAAACTGTCTTGAAGCACTGCTCTAACTCGATGAGCCTAATCGGATCCGTTATCAGAAGTCGTAGCACATGGCTTGTCAATCAGCATTTGATCTTACCGCAAAGCATGTATTCACTCACAGCAGGGGAAAAGGTATGAAGCTTCGATTCGCCGGAGAGAACGATCATTGGACCCCTGGACCAGCTGACTGCAGTAGATATATATCACTATAAATCACCATATATACATATATGTATATATATCATGGGCTGACATCCGTTTCTGGATTGGCTTAACAAACTGACCTAAGCCGATGGAGCTTGGTGCACAACAGCTAGATGCACATTCGGTTCGCATTGAGCTGTATGTGTAACCACTGAATGCCCTGTTTTCGATGTAATATCTAGCGAATAATTCTGGAGGTTCTACAGGAAGAAGTATTTATAAAGCCAGCAACACACCCAACCGGTGGCCCATAGTTTTTATAGTCAACTAGGAACAACTGGACAGTTGAGACCCACACTGCATGGGCGCACTACTCATAAGACATATCAGAGGCGTACAACTATGGATAGCTAATATTAGCCTCTGTTCAGCCAGGTCTGCAGAACGACGGTCACAGAGAGTCACTTTTGGCACTGTTGTAGGTTTGACACTTTGTAATGTCCAGAGTACCACGGCAGGTCACGTGCAGTTGTACATATGAAATCGACATCAGTTGAATGAAGTAGAAATCAACGCGAAACATAGCCAGAAAATATATGAGTAGGTAATGGAAGAACAGTTTAGCAACCCATGCAAGAGTCTTCCAATTGCAAACCGTGTGTCCCTATAGGCTTGGGTGACGATAGTCCATCGGACCTTAAAGAAGGCTTGTGTATAAACACATGCGTTTCAACCAAAAGCTGCTGCCTAGTAGTCGAGCTTCAGGGCTACAATGGTCCTTGATGGAACTTTGCCCCAAAGTGTTTTACCATGCAAAGGAGGCTAACGGAGAGCAGCCCAAGAAAGAGCAACAAGTCCCCGTTCTCCAAAAATTATGACACATGGCGTTCTGGAAGTAAATTACTGTTCGCTGCAACACGAATGTGAGAAGTGTGAACTACTTTTCTTGGGCAATCAGGATTTCTATACTTAGGAAAGCAGCGATTCTGCCTTCCCCGAGTAAGGATGAGTTGGAAAACGTCAGTCCTAAAAACTACACACTCCGGCCGACTAAACAAATTGACGGTAACCACTGGCACACTGGTTAGCACCTTTGAGTTACTTCTGAAGCCAGAGTCGGGCGTGGCTCAAAATGCATCCACTGCGAGGAGCAGCATTACCAGTCGGTCTAGGTTAGCACCCAAATCATGACGAGTCAGACGGTCAAGCCATTCGGCTCTTAACAGCTGCTTCAAGAAGAGTGAATTGGCTGTCCGACTGTAGCTCAGACGGTTGAGCCAAAGGACCAGAAACAGCTGAAAAGCATTGAAGATTTGGAAATGGCACCTATTGGCACCAGAAAGCAAGTAAGACTGAAGGTGCGCTAACCCTGTCTTGGAATTTGAATAATTGGGGGAAGCGACGAATCCAGATGGAGTAGTGCTCCTTGTGGTCAAGAAGCTGAAACGCTATCGCATCAACCTAGCTGTTCTCAGTCAAACTTGGTCGGGCGATCAGGAGAGATTACAGGAAGCTGGATTCACCTTCTAATGGACTTGAGCTTTACAAGATAGTTGACGGCAATACGAAATTGGATTTGTGTTGGCTGATTATATGAATCGAAAAAATATTGGATGAACAGAACCGCACCAATGGTAAGATAATGACCATGCTGCTGCGACAGTCGAGAGGATTTTTTGCCAGTTCTGTCAGCTTGTGTCTTCTAACGCTGCCTCATCGGAACGTGAGCAGAAAGCATTCTATAGGCATTCGCCAACTTTCATCGCATCCACTTGGTCAACTGATCGCCTGTTCCCCGTGCGCGGTCTCAACTCCCCAGTAGGTCATGAGAAACAATTGTGGAAATGGAAACGGAACTGCAGCCATGAACGCTGGCAGTCGGCGTCTGCTCACGATGCGCATGACTGTGGAGCTTGCCATCACCGCTGCATTACTCTGCTGCGAAAGCCCATCGCTAATTAAGTGTCTCTAAGATGCGGACGTGAACATCTTTTGAATTATGTCATCGCCTGAAAGGCGAGTCTCAATGAAGTTCTCATAACAAGGTAATGTGCAGAGCCGACTATAACATGGATCATGTACTGGTGGGATCCAACGTGCAAGTGGTTTTGGGGTAGACTGCTTGTTATGGATGGAGTTACTGTCGACCAGGCTAAATATCAAACACCTGTTAGGTCAGCCGAAATTACGGGATTTCCGAAGGACCATTGCTGACAGCTCGTTCAGTTCACCGGCCATTAGAAAAGCCAGCGATTAGGGCAAAAAGCACTCCAGCAGGGTTGCTATTTAAATCCGAAAGACTTCAAGGCCAGATTTATGAAGACGATACATTGATATTTCCCGTTTTCGATGAGAAGACTACGGGTGTGACCAAGACGCTCCATCAACTGTCAGATTCATGAGCGATACGATGTGATGTGGTGACCCATGATTGAAGACTTAATGTGAGTCAAAAACAGCCAAGAGATACAACCATTTGCAGAACGATGATGTCAAAAATAATCCTTTGGAGAACTGAAATAAACCCGTAGAAAATGCAATAACCTCGAAACCTTCAGGACACGGGCAGATCAAACGCTTAATAACTGTAAAGACAGGATGTTTGGAAGGTTCATGCAAGGTATAGTGGGACGATCCCGGACAGGTAGCTCTGGTCCCCCGTGAAGATGAACCTTTCTAACCCAAAGACTGAACTTCGAAGGGTGATAAGTGAACTGTAAAACGGAACGTTTTCTAGGGAGAATACAGTGCCTTCTAACGTATTCAAAATGGTTTGGCCAATATTGAAATGCGTACTTTCTCGTCTGGTATATACAATCTGGGAGGCTGGAATCTTCTGACAAGAGTTCGCGGACGACACAATCGTATCACTATTCAGATGGAAGAGAAGCTGGCAGACAAAGAACAGTTTTCGAGGAATCATTGCTTTGTGCGCTGCTAACATGTTTCTAGCGCACGTTCTGCTCAACCAACTGAATACTGGTGTCCTGAATAGAAGTATCTGTGAAGAGTTTTGTGGATTCCAAAGTGGATGCAGTGCTAGTAATCTTACCTTTTCAGCTTGTCAAATGCGGGAAAAATGCCTGGGATAGCACCACTCTGTGAACGTTGCTCGCAGGATTCATTAAGGCCATCGATTCATTGTTCAAGAGGCGCTGCGGGCCAACCTCAGAAAGCCCAGCTTTCCCGAGAAATCTGTCAGCATCATCAGCTCCCTCCACCGCGATATGAGTGCCCTAGTATGTAGGCGTAGATCCATCTTTGTCGATGTTTAAATTTGTACGGGATTGAGGCACACCAGTGTTCTAGCTACAACCTTTGTTTACTCTCTATTTGATTACGATTTATCCATTTTGTGCGAACGCTATCCTGATGATCCGGAAGATGTTGTGCTGAGCCAGTATCTTACGGAGGGTCACCTCTTCAACTCGAAACAAATCATGGTTAAGGCAAAGTTGCACGAGTCAAATATCCCTGTGCTGGCTTTTGCGGAGCAGTTTTATTTGAACATCCGGAGGTGGAATTGCCGTGAATGATAACAACATTTGTCCCGCTTAGTGTGTTTTGAAAATTTCTACCACTCGGCAGTACTCTGTTCACAGACTAGACAGATGATACTGAACTATATACTCATTTTTCCAAGGCAAGCACTACATTCGGTTGCTTAAGTAAGCGCCTTTGCAGCAATCAAGAGCTGTGAGTAGATACCATGTTGACAATGTTTGAAGATGCCGTACAGTCTGTATTATGTGATATCCAAAGACCAGATAAATTTCGCCTACAAAACCTGCACAGGATATTCTAAATTCAATGGTCACGTTGAATCCTGGACACTGAAGTTCTCATACGGACCAAGATCACTGGAGTCGAGTGGACCTTGATACGCATCCAGTGACGCTGGGTAGGCCACTTAAGACAAATGACCGAAAACCAAACACAAAAATAAATTGTTAACGGTCAGGTGGAGAATTGAGTGCACCGGTGTAAAAGAGCTGAAATTGATTCTCATTGCTGACGTCACCCTTTTTATGTGGACTGACGTCTCCCAATAAATCCCTGCGTGTTTGCTCACCGACCTTAGTCCCTCGGGTTTACATAAGCAGCGGTGGCTTGCATTCAGCACCACACCTAGCTCTACACAAACCAGTTGTGGTTTATGTACTATGTGCAAACGTTCAGTGGATCAGCCGTCGTTGAACGGCAGGTTCATTCGGCATTCTGTCTAGTCAAATACATACATACATACATACATTTTATTTGAAAAGGGATAAATATTCCTATTTCAAGTGAAAAGGTGCCCCACTCAACCATTTTGTCGTCTACCTTCACACTCCTCACTGCTCGATTTAAACTGTTACTTTGTTCTTAGTCAATTAGGCACGTTAAAAGAAACCGATTTCTTCCGATAAGCAATGAGGAGACAATTTTCCCTGCAATCAACAAGCTATTATCAACTGTCTTGCCTACACCACACTGCTGATAACTCATCATTGTTTCGTTTAAAACTTTTCATCCTTTTCACTTAATCAAGTCAAAATGCACAACTTTCCGCTGACCAAAAAATGTAGCCCTGTCTGGACTTGTATGGCTCGTTCTTTTTCCCAGCAGTCTCGTACAATCAAGAGAAGCGATCCAATGTTCGAACGACAAAATTAATCTAGGAGACAAAACCGGTAATTAGTTTTCCAGGAATAATTGTGTCATTGGATTGCTTCACGGTGAGCGGTGAGTTCGGCTTATCAATGCGTGAACTAAATGGTCAGAAAATGAATGTGTCATTTTACATTCACACCAACTGAAGGCGCAGACGAAACGTCCTCTCTGCATTGTTAATGGAAGTCTGATGAATCGGAGGGGAGTAATAACATGTTCGGTGATTTTGATGTATGAAAAATGTTTGGTGTCACTCGAGAGTGGTTGAGATTAGCGTCATTTGGAAAACAAAAGTCACATCATTTATGTGCAACTGGGGTACACAGATTCATAGAGAATCAAACAAGCCAACACCTGCATAAGCCACAGACCTCTTGTATTTCTTAGTGCGCAGTATCCTTTCGATTGAGACAAACACTTTCCAAGACTTGCTTTTTTAATCCCATAGTTTATTAGCTGAAGTAGAAAGGCATCCTTATAAGGACGACATCTGTACCACAATTACACATTTTTGGGTTGAATATTCTTTCTCTGGCAAACTAAAGCACGTAGGATATCATAATCGCCTGTCAGTAGTATTATTTTATTTGGTTAATGGCTGTTTCGGGTGCGGTAATTATTTTTCTCATGTTTCCGAATCTCCAGAGCACTGTGGTATACCGGGTTGTATCAGTCGGTTGGTGACTGGCTCACCAACTGCGCACATTCAGTAATGGGTAATAGTGGACTCTTGTTCTTTTCCACAAGGCTGCTTATGCTGGCTAATCTGGGGTAGGGAACCAATGATGACAATCAGACAGTTCATGCTTTTCCTTCTGAACTCATCTACCCCACACTTTTCCCCTGGTTCGGCATCATACGTCCTGTAACTTTTGCAGATGGTTGCGGGACTCGTAGAACTGACGTTCACATCATTCTCGTTTGAACAGTCCTTCTGCCCTGGCGCAGTTATTCTGGTGAGTCCACAACAAAGGGGAAAGCACTGGACATGTGAAGTCTACACATCCCACAACTGATCAAAAACTGTCCAGCAGTTTTCAAGCCTGAGTGGGAAGTCCTAACAGGAGAGAGAATTGATCGGCACAACCAGGACAGTAACTGGGTCGTTGCTTCAATGCCTCGGGTAAACCAATCGGATTGCTCAAGTGTGAAGAGGTTCGCCTGTTTAGACGTGAAAATTCAAGTGGTCGGATGGGTCAGATATCCGGAGTTCAAACCCCGGCAAGGCCAGGGGTATGCACTGCTAAGAGCCTCTAATAAGAGCAAAACTCGAGTTCAGTACTTCCCATGCCTTTTGGCGTGGACTCATCAGAATGAAGGGGGACATGGGGGAGACTGTTCACAGGAGAATGATGTGGACGTGAATCCTGACTGATTATGGTCGGACAGATTGAGAGTGAGGATGAGGTTGGGGCTTAGTAGGATAGTGGAAACGGGCTGCTCTCTCACAGTCCTGTTTAAAGCATAAATAATAAACCGCTCTGCTGACCGAAGCGGGCAGGTAACAAACCAGGGACATGCGTTACAGCGAGCAGGATAACAATTCTCTGCACTTTGTTGCTACATTCAGCCGTTGTTATTCATGTTAAACTATGCCAAAATAGTGGTGATGGGATTGTGTGCCTTTGGACTTGCCTCTGACATGTCTTCCTTCCACTGTAACTTTTCTATTGATATCCTTGATAACTTAGACAACAGCAGTCGAAAATCCAGGATTGTGTTCGAACCACGGACCTGCTGGTCAGTAGATCGGCACCCAAACTGCTGAGTTGTATCAAGCTCGGCTCATTCGAAAGCTTTTGAGATGCAGCGTGTTTAATCACCTGATAAATGGATAACGACACGGTATCTACTAATATTTGGCAAAAGGGATGACTGCCTGATTGTGACAATACAATAAAAAGAATAACTTGAGACGAAGTCACAAGGAAACCATTGCAGTCTTTTAAAGAACATCATGAGATAAAGACCAATTTTTGTTATCTCGAAGATTGTTCCCAGAAGGTATGATCGTCTTTCGTCATTGCTTCTCTTCAACGACCCTGAAAAAACAAGCGGACGGATATGCAATCGCGCATTAATGATGTCTTTCCGAATGCTAGCTAGTTGCCGAACTCAGCGAACAAGGCAGCAACCATCCGATCAGCAACAGTCGGTTTATATTGCTGTGGCTGGTAACGAGAAACGGCCATTTAGAATTCATTTTCCTTTATGAGTGCCATAATCAACACCCGAGGCGTTTGCCTGGTAAAGACGATGTGATTTAAGTTGTCATTAGGCGTGTACAATGTGACGAATAGGCGTCCATTCAAAATCACTGTCTGTAACCCAAAAAAGGTTGTGGATTTACCAAGTTGCACAATCATTCCGGAGTGCCTGCATCTCAGACAGGCGCTTCATTGTCTCGCCGATCACGAAATCAAATGGGAATGGAGAGGGTAGACAACGTGATCAAATGCCATTTGTTGTAAGGAAGCTTTTGGAGAGTTACTCATATACTTGCACACACCTGAAAGTTCAAGAATACAAACAACGTACTATATTTAAAAAAACTAACCGGAAAATTACCACTGAGTATACGCGCCAAAGAGAACAGAGTGACCAACAGAACCTAATGCTTTTTACAAATCAAGGTATACCAAAACAGTGGACCGATTCTTCTAGCACCAGAAGGAGTGTGACGGATGTGTGATCGAGTGTGTTAATGTAATCCTAAAGTTCCCTTTGCTGCTCTCTAATCAGTGCTTCACAGTCACCTTGAGGTGACAGAGGACAAGTAATACAAATGTTCTTGTTACGACCAGATTCTTCTGTGATCACCACATTCATCACCGGCATTTTTTTGAAAACCGATATCATTACCGATTTTGTCTAGCTTTCCGGGACAGCCTCTTATTCCTAAATGGGTCTCCATCCCCAAGTAGATCATACGGGCACTGACCGAGGACTCCACTACAATACTCGATTACTGCGGTTTAGAGGTCATTATTAATCAGCATCTCAGTGCCGCTTGAGAGAATATGTGCACTCATAAGTCTCCGAGGCTGTGGGGGTTCCAGGTCCACCGTTCAGAGTTCTAGTACAGTTGAAGAATCCTACAGAGTAGTGGCGATGGTCACAAATTGTTGTATAAAGTGCTCGTCTCAGCTGTCGAAGATTACTTTTTTATTGGAAATAGTCGCACCGGTTTGATCCCTGGTGGTTTCACTCACAGGTAGTTAAGGGCGACCGGTCGCAAGGATCAACCGAAATAATCTTTGGCATTCTTTGCCTCTTCCATTTCTTTAGCCCTTCATGTCCGTCAGGCATCATGGTAGGCAAACAAACCGAGTTTTACTTGACGTCAGATAATTCGCCGGGCTGAATTATGCTCCGGACTGACGGGAACTCTTCTCCTCGATTCAAGTAGCACCACTGTTCTGTCAGATATCCAGTGCTCAAGCAGACATGGTAGCGCCGTACCACAGGCGAAATTAGCGGTATTTTGCACGGTTGCGACGATCTCGTCCCATGAGGAATTGAAGTATGTCGGTTTATCTGTTGGGAGAGAGTCCAGAGGAGGATTCTGATAAATTTGTCTAACTTCGGGATCTGCCAGTCAATGAGCTGCTGAGCGAGTTATCTGACAATTACGAGGACTTGGAAAGTGAGGTGAGTCCGGACGAGTGCACGGTCATAATCCACACAAGTTTTCCGAGACGAGTGGCAGTCGGTTTATGATCCGTGCAATCTATGACTGTTAGCGACGTGATCAGTTAGGGTCAGTGTGTAGTTCACCACCATTTTGCCATATCATTTCGCTTATACTGGAAGTTAGTACCGCATAAAAACTGTCTGCGACCGGCACACAGCTGACTCAGTCATTCACCGTTATCTGTATGTACTGAGTCCGATCCACTAACCACCTAGTTCAGTCCAAGATATACTGAATCCTCCCACTTGTGCCTTCTCCGGTAACCACAACGATATGTAGCTTTTAGCCCGTCGTGACGGGGCTCTACAGGCGCCATAAAGGTTATCGTTGTTGACGTCAGGGTTATACTCGGTTACGGCGTAAACACACGCGGTAAACAGTCAACGACCAACTTCTCGCTCATGATATTCTATCACGGACGTTAGCCAAAGAACCGCACAGAGAAAACCATCAACGAGTATCTAGTCAAGCCAAGGTCATTTCTTCAGGTGAGTTGGGAAAATGCCGATCCCTGCACCGTCACAAAAAGACTGGACCTTACCGTGGTGTGACGGTTTGTGTGCCTCGGCGACCCATTGAGCTATACTGGGAGGTGTCCCGTGACACTCACAGAGTCTCTCATACCAGGTTGGTCAATGGTTAGAGGTCTGACAAACACAGTCTCCTGATCCTCCAGGTTGGGGGTTGGAACATGTATAACGACGTGCCCCGTAAAAATGGTAACGCACTTGCATTTCCCGCCAAACACCGCTGCCCTGCGGTTAGGCTTTTGAGCCAAAGGCTTTGGTTGAGGACCCTAATCGTCCTCCTGTCTAGGTGTGGACGCCCTGACAGTATCCCAGCCCACGTACAACCATGAATCGCACATATACAGATAAACTTATGCCACATCGGCCGTCGCGTGGTGCCATCAGCCGGGTCGCCTTACTTGCTGCATACAGCAGGGCGGGTAAGCGAAAACAGGCTACTGCTGACGCCTCCCTTCTTTCTATTTCACATACTTTTTCTTCCCCCTCTCCCTACCCCATTAATAACTCTACTCTTGTAGGCCCAGCACTTAGGACTGATGACTCCGTTCGTCTTGCATCGGTTTTGCGTGCAGCATCTGCTCGTCACATGGCGCCGACATCCTCAGGTATCTCCAAAACAATCTTTAAGCCTCGACAGCCAGTCTATCTGGCCGCCTTCAATGTCCGCACTCTGAAGCAAGCGGGACAACAAGCTGCTCTTGCTCTCACGCTGGACTCGCTTGGCATTGATGTGTGCTGTGTCTCAGAAACAAGAATTCAAGATGCAAGCACAGTGATTGAGCTAACCGCCCCATCACTCTCCACTCGCTTCCGGCTACGCACCTCTGGTGATCCAGAGGCTGCTGCGGCGGGATGTGCAGGGGTTGGTATCGTTCTGAGTCAGCGGGCGGAAGCATCCTTGCTTGACTGGATACCTGTTGATAGTCGCCTCTGTGCGGTTCGTCTGGCAACGTCTGTGAAGGAGTCTCACAAGCGGGAAGTTGAGAGATGTCTGTTTATCGTGTCTGCTTATGCCCCAACTGACTGTAGCTCCGACGCCGTCAAAGACAGGTTTTACGACGCCCTGAATGTCCTGCTGCGGCGAGCTAAAAGCTCAGATATCGTGGTGGTTGCCGGAGATCTGAATGCACAAGTGGGCAGGCTTAGCGTATCTGAGACTCAATTAGGAGGTCGACATGGATTGGACTCGGTACGTACGGACAATGGTGAACGACTGCTTCAGCTGTGTGCTGATCGCAGGCTGTTTTTATGCAGTACCAACTTCCGAAATAGCCGAAGTCGTCTGGCCACATGGTGTCCTCCAACGGCATGCCGGTCACAAACTCAAATCGATCACATTGCCATCAGTTACCGATGGCGCGGGTCAATTACTGACTGCCGCTCGTTTTGGAACACATTTGTGGATTCCGACTACGCACTCCTCCGGAGTCGCTTCTCTCTACGTTTTCCAGGGCGGCATAAGGTGCAGACCAATCGCTGGGCAACTGATTAGACTGGCAGATCCGGATGTTAGACGAGCTTACCAGAATCGTCTTCTAGAGTCTCTTCCAAATGCTCCACCATCAGATGCGAATTCATACTGTGACCAGATCGCCACCCCTTTGCACAGTGCTGGGAGTTTTGCTAGTGGCACGGCACTACCAGGCTCACTCAATCACTGGAGATCAGACCGAACGGTGGCACTCCTTAAATCTCGGAGGAATATCCCAGCCGGCCCCGAACATAACTTGATGCGACGAATTATCAGACGTTAAGTGAAAGTGAGCGTGCGAGCCGACCGTGAAGTCTGGTAGACACGGAAAGCCGAGGAAATGGAAGAGGCCCGGTAATGCCCGAAGATTATTTCAGTTGATCCGTACGACCAGTCTCCGAAAACCATCCGTGAGCAAAACCATCAAGGATCAGATTTGAGTGACCAACTTGAATAAAGAAGAACTCCTCGAACGGTGGGCCGAATATTTCGAAAAAAAGTTATCGTGGCCACCAGCTTCCACTCATTTGGAGTCCACAATTGACGGTGGGTTTGGAATCTCGGAGATTTATGACTGCGTATGTTCTATCAGGCACCATCGTGCTTCTGGTCCGGATGACCTCGCATCCTCATTGTTCAAAGATGGGAGTGGAGTCCTCAGTCAGCGCTTGTCTGATCTGTTCGCTTGCATTTGGGAAAAGTAGTCTGTCCCAGACAATTGGGGATAGTCGGTGATAGTGCCCATTTTCGAAAAAGGGGCTCGCAGTAAGTGTGGTAACCACAGGGAGATAAGCTTAACCCCGGTTGTAACGAGACTGCTGGCGTCACTTGTACTTCGTCAGCTTATGGTCGCTCGTGAAACTGACTCGAAAACAGCCAACGGGATTCAGGCCTGGTAGGGGTGGCGTTGACCAAAGCTTCACACTTCGTCAGGTGCTAGAACAACGCCATACGTATAAGCGACCCACAATACTTGTATTCCTAAATTTCCAGGGCTCATTCGACTCGATTGACACGGGTGTCCATGAAGGAATGCCCCGGAAGTTTGTGAACATAATATGTCCCTTGTATTCTCAGACTTCCAGACGTGAGAGTATACGGCGAGTTCACCAAAAGTTCACCGTACACAAAGCGGTGTCTCTCAGGAGTGCCCACTCTCTCCATTCGTATTTAATTTCGTGATCGATGAAATAATGAGGCGAACGCTGGAAGGTCTCCAAAACCCCGGTGTTCAAATAGTCTGTGACGAAAACCTTGTCGATCTGGAATATGCAGACGACGTCGTCCTCGTCTTCGAAGAGGAGGAGAAGGCGCAGGTGTTTTCGGATGAAGTGACCAAATTCATCCCGTCCGTTGGTACGCACTTTCCACCCACAAAGTGTAAGGTCGTGCTCCTGGATATGCTGTCACTAAACACGCCACTTACAAATCAGGGAGAGACAGTCGAAGTTGTGGAGCGTTTCACGTACCTTGGACTTTGTATTAGTTCTGATTGTAGTGTGACAGATGAGATCAATGCACGAATCTGCAAGGCGCGGGTCGCGTTTGCAAATTTGAGGCACCTCTGGCGTCAAAGCGGTATATCCCTGAATCGCAAGGGACGTGTGTATCAGGCTACAGTGCGGGGTGTGCTGTTGTATGGCTGTGAGACCTGGCCTGTTTGAGCAGCGGAACTGAGATATCTTCAGTTGTTCGACAATCGTTGTCTCAGAACCATAGCCCGTGTGGGTTGGTGTCGGCGAATCCGTACCGAGCCAATTAGAAAGTGGTTTTTCAGTTGTGCAATGGGGACTTCCATTAAAGAATGTGCCCAGCACCAGAATCTGCGTTGGTTAGGCCATGTATTTCTCATGCCGAACCATCATTTGCCGATGAGAGTTCTGTTTTCCGTGCCCAATTCAAGTGGCCAACCATTGATCTGGCAGAGGGTTATACAGCACGAAAGGAATCATTATTGTACACTACCAAGGCACCCCAATCTGGACGGGAGAATCTTAAACCGATGCGTTTGGCTCAAAAGCCTGCCACAAGGCAGCTGTGTTTGACAGGGCAACAAGAACAATTCGCCACCTGTTTCAACCCTCAACACCGGGGCCGTTGGTGGTCAGACCTATAGCCACTGACCAAGTCAGTATGGTGTCAGTGCGGATACCACGCACTATAACTTAGTATGTCACGGAGACTAACAATCAGTCACGCCACGGTGGGATCTAGTCTCTCTTCCTGGTGGTAATAAAGGCTAGTGCTTGAGTCGTTGTGTGTCTGTATGCACATTACTAATTTTCCCTAAGGTCAACTTTTTATCGGCTGTGTGTTGAGCTCGGTGTCTTTTAAATGCTGATAGGCATTTAATTTTCAAAAGACAGAAGTCGCATTAGCGGACAATACTACCTGGCTGAATCAGACGAAGAAGAATTCTTATTTATACTAACAAGGTTTATTTTCCCCATTCCTGTAGGATCAAGTAAACTAGTCAAAATATCAACCATCTAAATAGGTTCCGAGCCACAGGCAGTTTTGATGCGTTCAGTTGACCTACTGTTCATAATGGAAAGTCTAAAAAACACCCCTTATTGTTGTGTTTTTAACGAAGTCTCTGCTGCCCAAAGCTCCTCTTGATCGGATGTAATAAATGCGATAGAACTATTTGTCTGAAAGTGTCAAACATACACAGGAGTCAGTTTGGACAACCTCATTCAATATGCATATTAGTGTCTGGTCAGGATGATCCATGTGTCGAATTTTTTCAGGACAACTTATTGTATATACAACCTGTTTTGTAATGTTATGCTGGATAATGTGAGCGTACCGGTTGCCGCTATCTGACCAAAAGGCAATAAACTTCATCCCAATGGAAGAGTAGTTGACACAATCCTCTCGATTGATGTGGATACGATGCTACTCACCGACAGATTCACCGCACAATTTATCCCTATCATTGTTCAAGGATTGTTGTGGTAGTTCCTGTTCATCAACTAGAATACCGTAAGTTTTAATCAAGGAGGTTAGAGCCATGATTGAGACGTCTTCGGAAGCTGTGGTCATGCTTCCCACTGATGTGCGCTGTTTCCAGTTCCTAACTGGCGACCTGCCTGACCATTACGAAAAGCATAGTATCAATCGCAGTTTCAACTCATAATCGTGAGCGTCTTTTTGGCCGTTCTCGCTTTAGGCTTGGCGACGTAGTTACCATTGATTTATGTCATACAACATGTCCAATATCATATAAATCCATGTTTTTCTGATATCCTCGAAGAGTCCCGTTAGGTGGGGCGTACAGAACGTGACACTTGTAGGTGCGTTTTTCTGAAGTGATCATCGCAAAGGCTTTCAAGGACACTATTCCGAAATCTTGGAAAACGGACTCAAATTGAGCTATTTCCTACTCTTCTGCCTCTGGGTGTGAACAAAGCTGCCTAGTGCCCTCAGCGAAGACTTGTACGATCTATGCTTTCAAGTCCAGGCTAAACAATTTACAATCTGGGTAGTGATAATTTCCGAAATGAGTAAGTTTCAATTTGATTAAATTAGTCAGCAACTCCGGATTTCCAGCGCCAGTCAATTGACATATTTGCATATCACTCTATGGAGGTCTAAATTTGATGTGCAGGTGGGAAAATGTCAGCCACACTTAAGACGGCAATGTCAAAAATATGGTGGTACATTTTCTCGAAAAATTTTAGCACTTCAGAAAGCATGCAGGTCTTAACACCGGCAAAGCCTAACACTTCAAATCTTATGAGGTTCGCGCAACCGGACGTTGATCAATTTTTACGAAACGAAGTAGTTGTTTAGCAGACTTATATCAACTGTTCTAGCTTATTCGCAGTCAAGACTCAGCATCCATGGCTGCCTTCAGCACATGTGAGCTGAGGTTCCAAGGAGGAGTATTCGTAGAGTGCTATCTATCAACGTAGTATGTCTTCTGAAGTGGAAGACGATTGGCTGATTGAATACGCAGGTGTTTCTGGTGGGCTCACCTGGTAGTGGGGTTCACATAGATATGCCGGCATTCCCTACTGCCTTCTACTTCTGCTTAGACCGTGCTACTTCGTATAAAATTCGCATACGTTGGAAAGCATGCAGTTTCATCCACACACTTCATACAGTTCAAAGTATTTTCACGGAATGTTTGCCAGTCAAGTCGCTGCCAAATGCCGTGTAGTGTCGCCCATTTGTTCGGTACTTCAGATGTATCCTGCGTTATCCAAACTTTCATTTGAGGCAGACTTAGCTTTATACACTTAATATATCACAACTAGAGCACGCGCCACACTGCGGGTTTCCAGGACTTGTTGGCAGTGTTCTCGCGCGCGAACTGTCCACCAACTTGCATTAACACCACTCAGGCAGCAGTCTTCAAACTCTGGATCACTACACATGCACGACGATGGTTGGGGTAGCCATCTATTGTGCATGGTTAAACAATTTAGTTTCGTTATTTAGTGGTAAACAAAGGTGTCGGCTAAAGCCAGCTTAACTTGTTCACGGCTGGATGCGATGCAAGCC
This sequence comes from Opisthorchis felineus, assembly GCA_004794785.1. NCBI lineage: Eukaryota > Metazoa > Platyhelminthes > Trematoda > Opisthorchiida > Opisthorchiidae > Opisthorchis > Opisthorchis felineus. Next base: position 417,575 of record SJOL01006418.1, on the reverse strand, counting down.
CTTATCTACTGTGTCCATGTGAAAATAGTGGAACGCATACCCCATTTTACATTCCAAATACATTGACCCGAGACAGCTCCATATTCTACATTGGGTAAATTTCACTGCAAATGATCTCTGTTGACTTCCACACAATGATATATTCTACGACGCACCACGCTGCAAGATTTACCTAAGAATGAGGCCTTTAACTATTTCTTAGGAATATCAGTGTCCCAGAAGTCCATCCGTTGTTTTGAGACACAATGAATTCAACCGCCCTACCAAATTAAAACGGATTTACCCACTAAACAAACTTCGAGAACATAGGTGGTGGATAACGAGAAGGATTCGAATAATTCCAGGCGATTACTGGAACTGTGGAAGATGCTATTCAAATTCAAAATTCAAAAAATTCAAAAATTCAAAAAATTCAAAAGCCCAATTTGGGTTCAAGTAGAACATAAGGTTGACGGAAACTCGGGGACTGCGCCTGCCTGATGAGCCCCCTAAAAAAGGGCGAAACCGGTCGTGGACTGTCGAAGAATTTTCAGCAACCTTATGAGTAGTACATTGCGTAAAATTACATGCATCGCGATATCTCGAATATCGTAGCAACTGGAACATGAGGCGGCCTGGTGCAGCACATTCAGTTGCCTGGAAACATCACAAACGAGAGATTCAGCTGGGTTCCAGGTGAGATTCTCGCAAAACCAAATTGATTTGCAAATGAGTGTATTTCTTGAAGATGCTATTCAGTTTGAAGTGGGACCGAAAGCCCTACGAGACTAGTTGACGGCTCCTTAGTCGGTTGTTCAACAGCGACTTCTACCGACAGACTGATGGTATGGCTAGCTGCCCAACATTCGGTCTTGTGCTACGGTCAACCTGGAACGTGTCTATCTAGCAGAATAATTAGTCGGTGTTCCCGTTACTGTTGGTTTGTTGCTACTGTTTCCATTCTGCAACTGAAAACAACCTAAAGAGGTCACATGAGTGAAACCTTCAACAACGCACATCCATACATTAAATTTAATCGAGAGCTGAAACAATAAGACATTACTCCACTCTTGGATTGATCAACCCGCACAGGTGGGTTAGCATCTCTAATATTTGTCATCCTGTTGCAAAGAAAACGGAATTTAGTTGAAAGTTTTGAATAGCGGGTCTATGAAATTTCTTCGAGTAAATGTTCATCGTCAGCGCTTGATTCTATTAGATACGTTCTATGCGATAACGACTCCTCTGACAGATTTCCGGAGAAAAATTGACTGAAACCACGAGATGGTATTGCTATAACTGTTTCAAAGAAGGAATTATTTGCTGTCCTTCCATTTATGACACATTTTGTGAGGTATCCACACATCGCTTTTCTACTGTCCTCAAAACGCATTCCACACGATTAATGTAAGAGTAACAGTACTCTTTCGACGCCTCAAAGACGGGCTGCCCCTGACCGCCAGCAAGTGCGTCTACCGATTCCAGCGTTCGTATTCAGGTGGATATATCGGTCATAGCCCAGAGTGTCTAAAAGACGAAACAGAAGGAAGTCAAAGACCTAATACACTACTCAGAAGGCTGCTGAAATCTCTTTGACAGCCCACGACCGGTTTTTCCCTTCTTGGGCTTCATCAGATAAGCGCAGTCCCCTAGTTTACGTCAACCTTATGTTCTACTTGAACGAAAGATTCAGCTGGGTTCCAGATGAGTCTCCCATCAAAACCAAATTGGTATTCAAATAAGTGTATCCCGCTAAGTCAAAGACCTCATTATTGAGCATCTACGATCCATATTCACCAGTGCCCCTCTGTCCACGCATATCCGTGACTTTGCCTAACTTTGCACTTAATTTCTGCTGAGTATCATATAAGTCACTGATGTATTAGCCAAGAGAGTCAAAAACAGAAAACTTGTTCCTTCCGTTATCTTCATTCTTATAATAAATTTCACCAGTATCTTCACTCTTCTGTAGGTTTTGTTGCCCGCAGGCTTGTTGAATTTCGGCCATACCCGGAGAAATCTGATCATGAAACTTATTCTCAAGTGTCCGCCGCAAAAGTCAGCGTGTTGCACAACATACCGTTGAATGTCAGTCGGGTGCTGATGACTACAGCATTGTCTTGAAACGGTCCTTCAATATTCCGGAAGTCATTTTGAGGTTCGGTGTCATAAATTCGTGTCTAATGGTGGCACGTTGGAGAAAGTTAGCTTCACTCGGGCCTTGCTAGTGACGTGGTCCAGTTGGAAGGGTTTACTCTCTCTAGGGGTGTTCGTACAACTGCTTTCCACAATTGCTGGGGCAATACCATCTGTTTGAAACTCTTATGTGGCCAAAATCAGTTTCTACATAGGTCTTTGTGAACTTGATCCGACCATGAGCGAGACTCGTGCCTGACGGCTGGAGACAGAAATTGTGCCACTTTTACCAAACTGACGTGACAGTCATGGGTCGGTAATGTCCTGTTTCTCTTGTCCGAATTTCATAATTGCCACGTTGCTATTGTGTTGGGTTATAAATGAAAAAAGATCGTAGTACGAGAAGATTTTGTAACTTTCAAATGAGTTATCGTCCGTTCGGCTGAACCGTTCAGTGTTCAAATACTGGCCGAAAGGTCGCCCGTTCGAAACTCTGAGTTTCGTGAGATGCGCACTGTTGATGATGCCCAATAAGGATGAAACAGCTGTACAGTGCTTCTCGGCTTTCGGCATAGATTTGCTTTACCAACAGGACAAATTTTCACTCAAAATGAATAGTCGAGAGAACTCTTTGCCTGAAACGTTAATTCCAAATAATCGACTGACATATTCTGAACCCCCTCCAACTCTGGGCATGTTCACTGAAGTTTGTCTTGAAAGTTTCAGTGTGAATGAGATCGATTTATACTGGATAGTTTCTACATCTGATGGTATCAGTCTTGTCTGAAAGAAACATTTGGTTCTTTTCCTGGTCTGGGTCGAGCAAAAAGTAGTAGACTGATTGCGACTGGTAATCAATACCGGACATTTAACAGCGTCACGTCTACCCGTCAAACAGGCAAACTTAGAATTTGAAATATTGTATCATTTTTACTCAGTTAAACAAAGTCAACAGTTAACATGATTAAAAATCATGTGGTGTCAATGAATAATCAATCTTCATCCAAAAATTGACCAGAAACGATAAATAGGTTGGATAACATTCAAGAGTTTTCGGGTGAACGGACGGCCTGCTGTATCCGTTTCGCCATAAATCTAAGTGAAGAGAGGGGACCGGTTGGCACTAATTAAGCAAAAGTGCACGGTTTGGGGTTGAAGCTTTGCTGAAGGCCAAAGGATCATCCTGATGAGGCTCGTTTCGGTCTTTCTCGGCGGCTGGTTCATCCCTGTAACTACCCTTTAAGTAGATTCATAGCAGTCAGTCCATTTTGACTCCTGTATGTGATCGATTGTCTTGATTACCTTTTTGATTACCTTTTTACAGGTCCAGATCGGACATACTGACATCTCCAAATGCAATCTTGGAAATCTATCGACCATTGTACGCTTGATTTACTTGATGACCAAACAGACAGAATGAGATGTGTAATATCATCAGGAGATCTCTACTTCGCTGAAACATTCCTGGGCAGCATGTTTTCCCTACTGAAGGCAAAAAGGCCATTATATCCGCTGTCTGTTCGCGAACGACAGCTATGGGCGAACTGAGACAGCAGCATTTTACCTTTTATTTGCCTCAAGTGTCACAAGGTGGTTCATGGGCGTTGTTTTACTATTTTAACGGACAATTAACATTTGTTAGCAAACTACCCCCAAAAAGGACATGTCCGCCTATAGTGTCCGTTGGCTGTAACGCTGAGCAAGTGTACTACTTGGCTACCATTCCAGTATCCAGTATCGTCACATCTACATGAGCACCAGTTGATGCTCTTTCCTGACAGATCAACGTAAATATCTCATCTGGAGACGATAATTTTGACGCTTTTGTAAACGACATGGGACACCCAGATAGATACTTCGTTTGTGTTCACTCTTGGATGTTGAGTACTTTGCTACCAGTATGGGCGTGAAAAATAACAGGTGATTTAGAACAAATTTTCCAGCATTGAGATTCTCTGGCTATGTTGGATACGTATCCCACGTTTATAGACAAGTTAGCTGTGATCGGTTCTCTCCGTTCAAATGTAATACGGCAGCTTCATGCTGAACACTCATTCATCAGCCTGATAAAAATACTTATCCGTAGTTAAGTTTACTGGCCGCGAACTGACGGACACATTGAGTAATAAGTCGGTGTGCGTTCAATCTGCGCACTTGCAGCTTAAAAACTACTTGGAATAGTTTTTATGACTTGGCTCACTCCAGAGTTGGCGAGCACGATTACATACCGAATGTTTGGGTCCAGATGATGGTAACATATAGTCGCCTGTGGTATTATAAGAAATCTGGGGCTGATCCTGCTACTTACTCATCCAATGACACCAAGATATCCATCAGTGTGTTTAATCAGTTCTCCAATAAGGAAGCACAATTTATATATGCTGACGTCCAAAATTTTTGCTCTTGAGGTGTCTTTATTTATTCCCGTTGGATGTGCCACACACGCGCAATTGGCCAGAGGGACTGTTTTGTCGACACACTAACGCGCATTAGTCAAAGGGGAGAAAATATCAGAATAACCACTCCAAGCCCTTCTGCTTGTCTATCGCAACACCTTTCACAAATGCCTGGAAGAAAATCACGGTTCAACTGATGCGCTTTTGGGGCGCAAGCAGCACTGTCACCCAGATAGATAGTAGTAGATAGTCGTTCAGCTGTAGCACCCTTTCGGTGCCCAAGTGCCATGCCACCAGAAGGAAGCACGAGGGCTGGGATACTGCCAGGTTGCCCAGGCCTAGACAAGGGAAGTCGAGAGGCAGAGGTCGGGTTCGAACCACGGACCTTCCGGTCAGTAAATTCGCGCTCTAACCACAGCCATCTCGCCCCTAGATAGCATTCTTGTGATAAACAGGCCTACTAATTTTCAGTTTTTCACAATGAAAAACACGGAAAGAAGTCTAGCGTCCATGATTCGGTACATGCTATTGGTTACAAAACTTACTCTAACATGGACCACTGACATATTGCACTCACGTCATAGCATATATCATACCGTGTTCAAGTCTGTCATACTTGTGGCTCAGACATGTAGACCAGACACGACCAGCAACCTCGAAAAGTGTTTCATCATATGTGACACTTGGTATCTTTCACTCAACCAAACAATTTTTATCCGTAGCACGTCTCAGGCGGACCAAAAGCTTTGGGAATTCAGTACAAGTTAATCTTCCCATCATATACACCTAGATTTCCTCCCAGATTTGCGCAAATAAACGACCACATCACGCGTTGTGTACGTGGCCTGGTAGGATTCAATCGCCTGACTGGTTAACGGCATCAGTTTGTTGGTCAGCCGCCATGTCGTGTAACTTTGGTTCACATCATTACCCGTTCAATACACGGTCCTTGCGCATCTCTATCTGCATTATCTACTTCTTAGCGGGTTGGTTCAAGTAGGCGCAAGGAACACGGCTATGTAGTGTACATTCGTCAGCATAACAGTTCCATTCTAGGAAAGTTCACCTATCATAAGCGCCAAATTGATGGTAGGATCGTCTTTTCCCCAGCTATACTAAGCGTTACCAAGATTCCGATAGGTTTCGGCCACTCCTATCGACATATCAAGCAGATATTTGGGTCTAAAATCCAACACCGTGTTGATAAAGCAGACGTAGAAATGTTCAGAAGATTTGATGGTCCACTTCAGCAAATAGTGCAAGGGAACGAACTTGGAACCGAGAGTACATCCATTTTGAGACAAGAAGAGGAATATCTTACGTTGTTTCACCGATGAGCAAACGGAAGATTGAGGTTTCCAATCTCCACAGATGTATGCGATTTGCACATTACTGAGTTGAACAAAAATGCAACTGTTGCACAGTGCTCCCTGGCTTTCATTACAGAAGGGATTCACCAGCAGGATAAAATCTCTGTTAAAGGACAGTCTGTTGGGATAAACAAACAACTTTTGATGAGCATTCATTCAAGGGCTCATGCAAGATTTTATACATAAGTCGTACGTCAGGGCAATTGTATGTTAGAATCCGTGATGATTGCCCAGTTTGTTTGAATCGTAATACTAAGAAATACAATTGCAGTTCCGGTGCCATGCACCTGATCGATACTAATCTCACCGGCAAATGCGACCAAATTTCCACGAACTCAGCTGCTTGTTGCTACCGATTAAGTGCGTATCCGGCCGCACAAACCCAGCCTTTGTGTACAAAATCAATTCATCCGGACATCCGAACTCAATTGACCAACAACACATGCAATCCAGAAGAACCCCCTTGTCATGGGTTAAGTGACATTGGTCCGTTTTATTTTTTCCACCTTTTTGTAGTGAATGTCATACAACCCACTGTCAAACACCGTACTTTTCTCAGTTGCCGTATTTGCATATAATGTGTTGTAAATTGCCCCGAGGGCCACCCAGGGATAATACTTGTTCACTATCCTGTTAGTATAATATTTAGTAAAGACTAGACAGCATAATGGATCTCCGCCGCGGAAATCGATTACACACCAAGGTATAACCTATTCGTAGGTTTTATTCCTAGGATGTACACTTGTTGGCATGGAAAATGCAGGAAGAGGTGCGCTTTATATGAGACGTTTCTAATCTACTCGAGTTGCAGATTACAGTATTGATGGTAATAGTGCCAGTAATGACGACACTATAAATCTTATCATTATTAATTATGAAATTAATAACACATTTTATGCAGAAACGGAGTGGTTCGTTTGGTCATCCACATTACTGATGGGTGCTTTCTGTTTAGGGTTTGCGTTCATCAGTAGTTTTCTCAGGTACCGTCGGCAATTCTACCTTTTATGCATTCTACCTGATGCATTTCTCTACAGAAAACCATTACTTTAACTACTTTCCGTGATTTTACACTCGCAGTTTATTTGGTCATATGACGAATGACGATGAGAAAAACAAAGATCAGAGTTGAAAGCGATACAAAATAGATGTAGGGCAGAATTGTACTTATTTGTATCTGTATTTAATGAGTTCGCTGAGACCGTCTTTTGTTTTGCGACAAAATCCTTCACTTGTGTTGAAGACCGGAGGACGCCGGACTGTATTTACCAACAGGAAGAGTCAACAAGTCTCCTACCCTAGCCTCGGGAGTTCTGGATACAGTAGACTTGGAGAACTGCGACATTTAACATAGCTGTACAACCAGGATCAGTCCACTGTACGTGTCAGTGGTCTTCGTTCCCCTACTTGTCACCCCATAACCTACATTGTCTATTGTTATTTAAGTTGTACTTCATACTGATTGCTGGTAAACAAAGTGGCTAGCCTATTTCTATCATAAACTTAACAGCCTGTACACATCCCCGTACCGGCTCGTCTTCAAAATAAGTTTCCACAGTAGGCTACAACATGTTACACAGAAGGTTTTCAGCTAGCTCACTCAACTGATAAATACACACCTACACCTTTCGAGCAGTTAGGGTATCCACACTCAATAATGAGATAAGACTCTGTCTGGATAATCCGTTTATGGTTACACATCATAGGTGCCTGAACGGTTCCGCTAAAACAACACACGTCCAGCCCCCAGGCATTCAGCCTTTCCTAGCACATTGCATTCTAAGGAAAATACTGATATTAGACGGAGTTTCACACCCACTTTATGAAAAGTACTGAAACAGTTTTTCTTGACACAACATTACTCATAAAGTTTATAAGACGTTTTTGATTATACGAGTAGCGTTATATCAAAAGAAAGGCTTTACTGTTGTGAATATTGTTATAACTAAATCATGAGGCGGCCTTTTTGAAGCGAGGTCGGCTGAGAATTATTATAAGCGAGAGTTTCAGCTAACATTCAGTTGTTTCGTTCGTTAACGTGGCGTTAATTTGCAAATGAGCGTACAGGTACATTTGCCCACAATCCAGTTCTGCTCCTAGAGACAATTTGGGCTGAATTTGTTGACTCTGGTAATCGGAAAAACTGTGGTCGAAGTTAATAGTAAAGTGTATGCATTTTGCAAGAAATTATCACCAACAATAAATGACGGGGAATTTGGTTAGGAGATTTGGGCATTGAACAAACAAAATGAGTGAAAGGGTTATTGGGGATCCTGTAGCAATAGCCTTTTTGAAGTTGCGTTCAGTAAAGAGCGAAGTGGTTGTTATAGCATCAAACGACAATCGAAGTTCTCTCAAGAATAACCGGACTGTTTTTCTGGTTTTGCGCAAATAACTTCGTTCCCAAGTGAACAATTAATCAAAACTCACGGGGATCGACCCTGCGAATATCTCCACATCTCATGGAATCGCATAAGGAGGCGATGGTTTGACGTGGGTCATTTACATTTGCGGAGAACGAGATGTGTTCATTTGATTGTTCTTCCTGTATCAAGCACAAAACATTTAAAATAAGCCTTGGAACGCTGAAGAATGAGTAGCACGAGTGGAACTTCCCTGTGAATTTTTCTAATCCTCGCAAACAATTTGTTTTTCTAGTGGAACAGAACCAAAGAAAACCAGAACAAAATAACAACGAAAACAAAAATTCAAGCAAAAAGGTCTACCTGATACAGAAATGGAATCTTAGTTTAGTGAACGAAATTCAATTAGACTCGTATCGAGATTTACGGATTCCAGGACTGTGGAGTGCAGAAAAGATGAGTCTGTTTACAAACCTGAACAAGCTCTATCAACAGTCGACCTTTTTGTTTTGACTGAAACCATGTTTCAAGTGGGGATGCGAAGATGGAACAAAAAAAGTATACAAAGAAGAAACAGGCGCACCTGGATTTCATAGTCCTGCTTCTGTTAGGGAGCAGGTTGGATTTTAGGCCACAGCACTCTTGTTGTTTACAGTGCAATACGATTACCCTCCAACTTCGATTAGAACAAAAGATGATCTTAAAAAGTTTTATTGGTCGAACAGTATACCATATGCAATTGATAGGGAATAACGGTTTACTACCTACAGGACTGACGAAAAATCTACAACTGATACAGACTATTCTCTTACACAGGAAACGAACTTTGCATAAAAACTCAGACGGAATTCCTTGAAAATCTCATTACTCATATATCACACATAGCGTTTCCAACAAATCCAGTAACTTACGCATGCAATTGTGAAAAACAAAGGGGCGGAACTAAAAACGTTTCGTAATAAAGCCGAACAAAAAAGGATCAGAAGACAGCAGATCATTAGCTTGTCGTGGTAGATTGTCGGATACAGGAGTTTCGTTAGACTAAGAACTTACACTTTGCTACATCTGCTACAACCTGTGCTCCAGACAACATTATTCGTTCACTTGAGACAGACAGAGATCATTTGCACACATTTAGAAACGAGGGAATTTAAGTACTTTAATTAACTCATTTTCTTGAAGGAAACTACTCACAAGGTTTCTGAAAACTCTTCAACAGCCCACTCCCCGTCTCGCCTTTCTTGGGGCTCATCAGGTAGACACGATCCCAGAGTTTCACGGAACTTATGCAAATGAAGAAACGATTTCAATAAACATTTTTACACTTATCTAATATGGTAGAATGATTATCATAGCTAGCGTAGCGAAAAAAATGCCAACAGCTTAAAACGATCAAGGAAATCTTCGTCACAATGTGAGGCATAAGAACAAGCGTTGTTTCTCAGAGTAGATGTGACTGCAGAGCCAAACCTGAGTTAACCGGGAATGATACCACACGAATTTACACACTTAAAACAGGTATCCAAATACGACTTACTCACTCATCTGCATAACAATTTGGTTTTGACGGGTGACTCAGCCGGAACCCAGCTGAATCTCGCTGGGTGATGTTTTTAATGTTCACAAAATCAAACACTTAGAATGATCTCTGCGGAAAATTTCCTTAGACAGCTAGAAGAACCCATTCTAAAGATCTACTTTTCAACTACTGACCAAAACAGTGTAAAACTGTTAAATTTTCGGCAAAAAACTATATCCTAGATGGTTGGTGTTCTGTTAGCTGAACCTGGCAATTCAGTTGCAGTAAACCGGCGTAATAATAAAATCTACGTCTTCTGCTGTCAAAGGATAGTCAACTTAAGAAATACACTCATTTGCAAATCAATTTGGTTTTGCGAGAGACTCACCTGGAACCCAGCTGAATCTCTCGTTTGTGATGTTTGCATGCAACTGAATGTGCTGCACCAGGCCGCCTCATGTTCCAGTTGCTACGATATTCGAGATATCGCGATGCATGTAATTTTGCGCAACTAGTCAACTTAATCAGACAAATCCGCCGAGAGGTGGATCAATCGGCAAACATATAAACCAGATAACCGACAGAACAACCCCCGAGCGCTAATCGCAGGGGTCAAGGTTAACGGTTACCCAAAGTTCGTTAGTCATAGAACTGACCAACCAGCCAAACAACATAGTCGATCATCCGGACGACCACTCACAATCGAAGGCCATCACGCGGTCGACAAGACGCATACAAACACGAATATAGCATTGCACAACGCCGTCCCAACGACGCCGCGCTAAATAACGACGCAGCGTGATTTGTCACGCAGTGATAATCTTACATCGACTGATGCCAAAGCGTTTACAGCCAAAATGCAAAGTTTAGCTAACAGAACACGAGCCATCTACAAAGCTTGATCGACGTCGCGCTGAAGAACTGGAATGCCAATCCACGGCGCCTTAGAGGACGCCTTCAAAACGGACGTTGAAACGCGGCCTTGTGCGCACACTCACGAGTCCATGGACGAGGCCAGCTGGCTTCGACGCTCAGTGAGGTAAGGCTTGATGAAATCCAGCACAGCGACCGGGATGCCCTCTGGATAACATGGTGGCTGGACCACATCTTGAGAGGCTTGCGGAAGGCCCTAAGACCTTGCTAGCTTTGTGGAAGAGACATCGGGCCGGGAAATTAACACAATCGATGGACCTGTGGAGGATGCAAAGCAAATTCGATGGGGTCGCATCCGAAGCTGGGGCTGATGTCACCGAAAGTGGAAGCTCTTGTGACATAGTCGGGCTCTCATGGTGGACCGTTTTTAATCCTGTACTAGAGGCCTGTCCGGAGATGGCAATGTGGCATTGTTATAATGACCGAAGGGCTGTCCGTTGCTTCAAAGCACTTGCCGGTGCGCTGGAAGCGGCAACGGAATGGAACTTACGAGTAGTTGTGACGAACTATCGCCCACCGGGAGGGTGGGTAACGTAGGCAACTCATATCTAAGATCGATTTTTTTCACTTACGGTTGTCATCGCCAAGTGGACCAAGAATTCGAGAAGAGTGTGGTGTATCGCTCGGAAGTGTAACACCCAGCAATATGCACAAAAAATCATGCGCCAGATGCAAAAATTCTGGCGCGACACTTTGAGGGAATTCCCAGGATTTCTGTTCTTGTTTTTTTTAGCACAGGGGTCATTTTACACCCTATTAACCGGGGGAACAGTTCATAAACGAATAGCAAGGTTTTCGATCAGGCGCAGTCATTTTGTTAAGCAACTCGCGTTGAGTAGAAAGCTTACTTGATTGTTTGAGCAAATATTTTGGCAAAAATTGCTGGATCTTTTTTTTAGTTTCAGGCAATGCGACTGGTAGGCATTGTTGTTTCTGTTCAGCCTCTCTTCCAGGCAGCCGTGTTATCTGCTGTACTATCGATCGATTTCGTATCAAGTAGAAATTAGCCGAACCACTCCTGTTTGGTTATAAGAGATGATGCTCCACCACGTGACGTTCGAAATGTAAAGAAATTATGTTGCGAAACCCTCGGAACTCGTCGGCTCAGCAGGAGGTGACCTTTTGACTGGCTACTTACGTCTATTACTATTAAGTATTTCCTTGAAAGATATTTGAAGCAACGTATCTTCAGGAATATATCAAGGGAACTTGAGTCCTTAGAACCGCATGAATTAAAAGGGAACATTCAGTCGACTCTGAGAAAAGATGATGGATAACTGCTACGGAAATGCGTGCTTGTAGAAGGTTGTAGGAGGGTCTGAATATGCACATATCCATGTACACGCGCAGGTTATGCATGTACGAGCACCATATATTCTATCGTTGAAATTACTTTTCACAACGAGCTTTGTAAAAGTGTGTCGAAAAGAAGTCTTTTAAGACAAGCCACAATTTTATCGTTATCCATTAATCGTGAGAGTCTGCGTAAGTTAAAGAGTACTTTGTGGTGCTTTGTGGGTGAGTAAATGAGCTTTGTCAAGGTACCGTTTGAACGAGATGTTTATCTGACTGTGGACTGAACAATTTTCAGTAAAATAGCATAAGCTAAGCAACAAAGAAGCCACCGGGGGCTGTTCATGTTCGTTCAAGGTGTTGCTAACTTTGGTGACTATAGGCTACGCATTTTTCTCCTTTTCGGTTCGCAAGCAAGTTGAAATCTCCGACAACAACATCCAAGACTCTGATGGCTACCTAAATGCGAGCAGCCCCAACTGGCATCGGTTTTCGGCCCCTTATCTCGCACTGAATGAAAGACACTAATATAAATACTCTCTTTTAATTGTTTTCCCACTCCTTTTCAAATAAGGACATTCAGATTTTCAAGACATTGCTTAAGGAAGCTCTGTCTAGTGAACTTGTGATTAATATCCATTTGGCAGGTGGGCTGCGTACTGAGGGCGGAACACCAACAAAACAGTTCACTTATCCAGTTCAAATGAGCTGCGTTCACCTGAATGATGCATTGACTGACATGTATCTCCTCATCTGTAGTGTTATTAATGAATGGCAAGCTGTGCTCCCACGGTGAACATAATTATGGTTCATTTTAGTCGACGGGAGTGTAGGACTTGCATAGAAGAATCACTTATACACACAGTGAAGTCGGAATGAGCCTCAGTTGCACTGCGAGGTAACCCGGTTGATCAGTTTCATGGCTTTCTATAGAGGAAAATGTTGGTAGCTCAGGTAGCGTAGATGGTCGTTGGCTTGTTCGCTGAGCTGGGCAATCTGACTGCAAACGTTTCATCACCAATCGAGGTGACATCATCAGTGCGTTATTGGGGAGCGTTGTGGTGCGTAGCGGTGGGTTGGTGGTTGTGCCTAGTGCCTAGTGGCTAGTAACCCTGGGCGGATTTCCGGGCACACTAAAAGGCTACTGTAAAGTATGACATCATTAAGGGTCATAAGTGACCACGAAATGAGTAATTTGATTAGACGTAGGTTCGCTAATTTGCATTTGAGTGTGTAAGAGTGTGTAAGAGGTATACCGAGGGCAGAGCGCGGGTTTTTGAATACTGCATATGGTAACCGAGTATGTTCTGCTCGTGTTCTTGTCCTCATGGCCAGCAAACTACCGGTGCCATCAGACGAACCGTATATTGAGACAAGCGATCAGCGTTAACGGATGTACACATTGTTGCCCAATATTATTACATCGGTTTGTGTACCAATTTATGCCGTTACCAATACAGCTCATCCCGCTGCGACAATCTTGTGCGCCTCACGCATATCACAAGTGTTAACACGTGCAGTAAATGTCCCGACAACTTTCACACCTGAAACACGAACTTGTGGAACCCCCCATAGCCGACTCACATTCACATGGAATCTTGCATGAAAATAATAACCGTCAGCACTAGCAAAAAGTGTGAGCTAAACGGTTCGGATACCCAGGTTTGTCATTTACATGGTATGGGAGCGGATGAGAGAACTCACAGGCTTAGTTCCTGATGGAAGATTTTTTCCATTAAGTACGTCCTAAGTAGACAAGCTGTGAAAATCCCCCCAAAACTTGTACTGGTAAAATATTTGCTGGCACGTATTCGGTAAGCTTTTCATGGATATAGTTTGCTGTGATAATTTTCCGAGTAGCGGTTTACCTGTGCAACCCATGAAAGAAGATATCCAAAGGACTGACTGCAGTGAAGTCGGATTCATCATTTATTTACTAGGCCTACATGCACCACTTATAGTTGGCTGGCATCCGACACGGCTTTGACGGTCTGCAAGAACGCGAACCCGAATGGAAACCGAAAGGAATGAGATTGGTGAGCAAATTGGCAGGCGTCTTGTAAGATCCATTAACCTAACCCAGTTGTAATATTATTGCAGCGAGCAGTGATGCCGCATCAAAATTGAGGTACCAGCGCCAGCTGTCCATTAGCTTTTCAGTATAATGACGCACGTTGCAAAATATCATAGCCATACTCGTCCAAGGCGAACAGTTTTGGTTGTAATGGAGAAATGGGTGGCACAGTTGAAGCACCGGCATGCTTTCATTTTTTCAGTTGGATTTAACTTACCTCAGCTTGAGTGTCCAGGCCTCGCGACCAAAGAACCATCGCAGTACTAGGGTTCGATTCCGTTCATGCAGATACGTTAACAGTTAGAGGAGATTCTCAGTTTTATTGGTGTCAGTGCGCTCGTCTTGAATCGCTTACGGATGGATCGTTTGTGTTCGGGTGCTGAAGCAAGCTGAATTTTGAAAAGTGCCACACCCGCGGGATGGCCTGTTACCGGGTGCTTCCGTTCAGGGTCAAATTTATTCATGATCCGAAATCAGAACTGATGCTCTTTAGATTCTTCTGAATTCTATCTGATGGATTGATTCACTCCCGTCAATAAAGTGGTTTGTCTAAGAATATCACCCAGAAAAACTCATCTACCATATCCTAAACAGTACAGGAGGTTACGACTCAAGATGTTTTAAATTCCACATGAGTATTCTGGATCCGTTTCGTCCAGTGGGTCCAAATGGTCTTCTGCAGACAGTGCAGAAGAAATCGGCTAAGATTTCGGACAGGAAGTCGGTATATAATCGAGGTCTGGTTGTCATACGAATGTGCATATAAAAACGCGGCGGGTTTGTACACACCTCCAGATGGTGACTGTTCACCACCTGTAGCGACATGCTTTAATTTGTGCAAGTTCAGCCGTCTGTCAATCGCGTGTTTGGTGGTCGGAAGGGTGCGGAGAGAGCAGAATGTGAGCAACACATTATCTCACTAACAATCACGTCGATGTTAAACGGATTCCGGTGATCCAACAAAGAGGTTCGTAAAAAACAGACCAGCTTCACTTGACTAAACTCCTGTACTTCTTTTCATCTGCTGTCTATTATTCCTCCAAAGCAGGCATTCAATGAGATTGCTTTTTGCTGTTCAGAATTCTCTTTAACTGGATGGTTTTTCTGGGCTTCTTGGTGTTCTTTTGTTAAGAACAAGGACTGGGTTATCTTGCCATTTTTTTTTACACCAGTCACTTTGCTTACTTTCAGTACTGCTTTACGCATTTTTGTTCCCAACGCAGGCCATTGTTGATCCACCGACCCGACCAGAGTTGGTCCCGAGGGTCTTTTGCTCAGGACTTCACAGTTGTTGTCTTTCAAATTTCCGACGCCCACTTCACTGCATGCGAGAGCACTATCCGTATTTGTTGGCCCACAGCCAGATAAAAGCGACTCGTCGTGGGCACTCGATCTGGTCGCAAGAACTTGTGTCAGTTTCAGCTACGGTGCGACCACATCAGTTTTCCGTGCGACACTCGCGAACGCATTGGTTGTGTCGTTTGTGTCTCATCGGTTGTCTAACCAACACATGGAGCTAGTTTTTGAAACTTTCCTCAAGCTCCTCAAGATTGCGTTCAGACATCACGTGATCCCGATGATAAGTCCTATCTCTCTATCGAGCTCTGACAGGCCTTGCCACAGTGAGGTTGTTGCAGTTGGCTCGCCTGGTTTATGGACCCGTGAGAACGCGCACGCAACACCGGGATTCGATGCCCGCACTAAAAGTGTTTGCCACCGGGTTATCCATTGATGTTCAAGGCCTTCTATAGGGCGTTTGAACTGTGCTTTTAGTATGAAAAGAGGGAAATATCTCGGCACCTGCGTCAGCACTTCCCTCGAACCATTTAGTCCTGAGGAACATCGGCGTTTTTGGGGTGCTAGGATTATCTCCAAGACTGGACAAACGCATTCGTCGCACTTTATCTCACAAGTCCATGATTGGTTGCTCATGTGGGCAAGGCGGTAAACCAGAATGATTGGGGATAGATACGTTCATTCCCGTGGTTTTTGAACCGGAAGGAAAAAATGTAGGACAGATCTGGTTGCACAAGTTCGTGCATGTGGATGTAAGCAAGCAAAGACTGAGTCGACCGGTCATTCGTGCTCTGCTTTCGCATTTCTCAGCGTGTCTCCAGGACCACATTTAGGGCTTATACTATAAAGCGGTGGAGCTGCCTCGCGCAACGCAAACTCTGTAACCAAATGAGAAATATGGATTGCAAATCCACATCTAGATTTGATACAGGGTTACAAAAACTCCAGAACCCAACTTCAGACAGATAAAACCCAAAAAAAATTCAACACAAGCATCGTGTATCCGAGCCGGTCTAGGAGTTTTCATCTGAACCCCGTATACAATTCAGCGATAATTAGGTAACTGATTACAACATTTGCTCCGAATTATCCGTTGCAGTTTTCTTTGCTGTTCACTTCGAAAATTTTCAGGAAACATGTTACTATAGCGAAATTGCCTGATGTTTCGACCATACCGAAAGTTCGCTGCATGTTCGAATAAGCTCTCTGTCGATTTCGGGTCAATTCTATGGGACGAACACATAATCGATAGATGTATAGGTTGCCCCGGAAACAGTCTTGAATCTCGGTAATGAACTCTCAGATGTCCTACAGCTTTAAGGGCTAGTCAGTATTTCGGAATTGGGATACTCCCGAGGAAAACGATGTTTCACTTATGGCCAAATCCAATGTGCGATATGGCTTAGGAAGTCATCATTGAGCATGCCAATTTTACTTAAGAAAACCGTGCTCTGCAGTGAACTCCATTTAAACGGTTTGAACATCTTAGTGTCTCTTTGCGTTTGAATGTAATCCACGGCGACAAAACCATCAGCAACACAATGGTTTAAAGGCACGGTTTTCATACTTTTTGCCGTCCAAATGACCAGTGATTACATAAGCCGAACCATTTCATCTTCATGCCGACGGGGATTTTCAATAGAACTGAACGCAGTAGCGGCAGATCATATAGGCAGTAAGAAAGGACAGAAGGAAGGGAACGAGAAGGTGGAAGGAGAAAAGATAGGACTACTTGTGGCCACCCACGGGCATCAACCCCTCAAGAGTAACACATATCTCACAGTTCTTTATGGTAGCGAGAGACATTTAACATCCATATCTGATAAAAAAAAGCAACTAGATCTCTTGTGGTACGTGTAGCCAGTTTTGCCTTGACGGTTTGGAGAAATTTATTGGGGGAATATCACGGCAGCATGTCGTCTTTGCAAATGTTCCAATTCCATACATACTATGGAGTTTGGAATCCCGTGGGACAAGATTACCAAGAGTTAAGTTATCTAGAAAGATGTCCTTACGGAAGCCACTTGTGGCGAGCACCACCCAAAGAATTTAGCACTAGGAAGCCCGTTGAGGCATTCTACACTGGAAAACCTGGTGCTCCACGGTTCGATTCCTGACTCACGGAGTGCTGATGAGCGTCATTTGGCGTGGAACGGATGCACGCTGCACGAGCTGTCAGAAGTGGGTAAAACCTCATATAAATGCCAGACAATAGAATTAGCGAACATACCTATGGATTTCCAAGACCGTAGGTTGTTGTTCCCCTTGGGTCTTTTTGGTCTTCAGGAGTTCAGTTTGAAGTTCACACTTTTGTACTGATGACATCTTTGGTACTACTCCTCTATGGTTACAAGTGCATTGTACACAAACAGAGACATCACACCTTCCATCATCAAAAACAACCATCCTCGGTGAGGCGGATTTGGATTCAAAGAGGCGTAAGATATTTTATCCTGAAAAGTTATCGGTTCTTCTACGATTTTGGTGTTAATGTGCAGACGTGAGATTAGCAAACAGGATCAAACTGGCTAGAACTCTACGGGCAGATTATCTAGTGGTTAACTAATGCTGCGGTTGTGCGTAGTAATCAAATCTGCTTGGGCTGAACCTCACACACTGTATCTATGCTTCATGTCGAAGTGTTGTGGCTGCGATGCTGCATGTTGTAAAGAGTTTTACACTACACACGTCCATACTGGTGTTACTACCTGTATGCACCGAACTGTGAGCCTCTCAGCCTGAGGAGCAGAGTCTTTTCCTAGTGTTGTTGTCATTGATACTTATAGGCACATTACCTCACGCTTAGCTAATGATCACTTTCAGACAGTTTATATACAAGTAGCAGCTTTGTGGAATTCCTTTCCGGACACAATGTGTCCAGTGATCCATGGTAAGAACAAAACACGCTCTGAATAAGTGTCTAGGATTCCGTTGATTGTATGCGCTACCAAGAGGTTAAGTGAATCAAACTTTTACTCATTCTTCATTACTTAGGACGACGGTAAAATACTTTTTGTAAGGAAGAACTATTTTGCCGTAAAAACAGGTGAACAGCAATTATGAAATGTTTGGATATATGGTTGTGGTGATAAACTGAACGTGGCACATGGTCAGCAATTGCCTGAACGTATGTGCACCTCCGTTGGGGGCTCATCTGGTTACCTAGCTGAATGCAGGAGGGAAGAAAAAGAGGCCAGCTGGATCCTAGCTGTAAACTGAGTAAAATCCTGATGTTTATACTGGATCGGAGGAGTTACCAAGGGGCCACCCGAAGGTTAGTGAGAAAGACCCTAAATAACATCCGATCATCGACTTTAAAGGACAAATTCGTTTCCTATTTCATGTCCAGCTAAACTGTGAGCGTAAAGTTAACCAGTGGGCCTGGGTCTGTTCCGCTGCTCACGGAGCCTTGAAATTCCTGTTAACAAAATTCCAAATCCTAACCGTATCGTTCGTAATTCATGTGTAAGCTTTGTCTGAGGCATCGAGACTGAACAACTGTATTCAGCCGCTACGCATGAATGCTCGCTTTTATCCATCCGCCAGTCAGTTAATCAACAATACATTCAGTCTTACTGAATCGATAAGCCTTACATTATTGTTTCTCTGAGGTGAAATTTTGTTCGTGATATTTGAACAGTCTGGTAAAAGCACATTTACACTGTAGTAGATAAATATCCATGGAAAACGTTGATTTTGGGATGAACCGTCTCATATCTTCCTGAGTTGTAGACCATATTAATAAGAATAAAGGATTTTGTATTTCACACACTGTATATCATACTAATAAAATATAAAATAAAATAAATCGTCCATCTGTAAAACCCTTTCGGTGCCTAGCTGCCATGCCACCCGAAGGGAGCACAAAGGCCGGGATACTACCAGGTTGACCAAGCCTAGACACGAAAAGTCGAGATGCGGAGGTTGGGTTCGAATCACGGACCCCCCGGTCAGTAAATTCGTGCTCTAACCACTGAGCCATCTCGCCCCCTATTAATGGACAAAATGGAGCCTCTATCCTCATCAAAGAAGGATTGGAATGCTAAGCCGATTGTTTCGAACAATTTCTCCTTTGGGCCCCAAACTATTTATCACCCGGACTGCTAGTCTGTAACAGAAATGCGGGCTGTAGATATGAAATATCCTTCAGCCAAAAATATGGGTACATCTTATTACCCACGGACAAATGAGATTCTGGTCCCGACAATCTTTCATCTTCTCTGTATGGGATTGTTAGTGAAGTTCTCAGGCTCCTGCTTAGTTGAGTCCAACAGGGAGAAGGCAACCGTCTAGAAAACTGGGTCCCGACCCGAAGCTGCCATCTTCACGTAGTGGTCAGGCTTAAGTGGTGCAATGATCCTACAGGCTACTCTGGCTGGAATGTCGTTCCACAAGGTGCAACCATGCCAGGAAGACCAACGAGGAGCAGTCAGACCAAGAGCAGCGAGACCCCGTACTACGAGGCTGTCTGGGGGTAAAGTCTTACTGCCCTCTGCGACAGGAGTGTGAAGGCAGTAAGGTGTTTCCCCGAGGCGATCAGCATATCCATATTCATGGAAGCAGCGATGCTGCCTTCCCCCGAGGAAGGACGGATTAGAAGGGATCGGCCCTAAAAACCGCACACTACGACAGCCTAACCATTGACCGTGACTGACGGCGCCTTATCCAGTAAGGTCGAAATACTTTTAAAACCAAAGAGTCTGCTGCTGCTCAAAAGGCACCTACTGTATGCAGACGCATCAGGAGTGAGAAAGTAATACTTTACTCCATGCGCCCCCGAATTAGGTCAATTCCCTGCAGCCGAGTAGGCCAGACTATTGACTCTTCGGCTCTGGGCATGGTCTCCAAAGAAAACACTACTGCCTGCTGTCTCGTGGGTTGGACTTTTGAGTCAGAGGCTACCGGCAGGATCCCCGAAAAAACCTACATTCTCTCACTGCATTGTAGGTCAGACTTTTGAATCAAAAGCACAAGGTGGGGTAGCTAAACCAAACCCCCTTCTTCGGCCTGGGCAACCGGAAAGTATCATTTGCTCGCACAGACCAGTGTCCACTAATGGCCCTGCCAAACCCCTTCCCACCACACAAGCAAACGCCACTGGGTCATTCGCTTGTCACTTATCAGAAAGAAGGGCCCAATGCGCCTCGCTGCTTATTGCCAATAAACAAAATAACACCTTGCGAAAACAACGAGATCCTTTCAACACGGGAGCTTTTAACATCCACGCTTTAAATGAAATTGACAAACAGGCAATGCTCGCTGAGAACTTATACTCACTTATTAACTACGTACGCTGTGTCTATGAAACACGCTTGGTTATGAATATCAAAACGACAAGGACGAACTCACCTCGTTCGCATTTCTTCCTCCGTGTGCCCGGAATGTAGAAGCGATGACTCGTGAAATACATGGCGTGGGAGTTGCACTCAACCCTACAGCTGAACGCGCCTTTCTGGTTTGGATCCTAGTGAGTAATTGTAGTGAGTTGCAGCAGATTGTCTTTCGGGTGAGGCTACGAGTTTACAGTATGCACATCAGTTAAAAAGGATAATCGTTCAGCTGTAGCACCCATTCGGTGCCCAGCTGCCATGCCACCCGAAGGGAGCACAAAGGCCGGGATACTACCAGGTTGACCAAGCCTAGACACGAAAAGTCGAGATGCGGAGGTTGGGTTCGAATCACCGACATTCCGGTCAGTAAATTCGTGCTCTAACTACTGAGCCATCTCGCTCTATCTCACCAATAGGACTATTAGAATGTGCAGTTGCTGAATGGCGTTACTAAACACATGAGAGTTTGAGAGTTAGGTTTAAATTGCTTAAGGTTCAAAACAGAATAGAATTGTCTATGTCCGTAAATGAAGCCGGTCTATGCCTGAAAGCCATCTGAGTAATCTTCAGTCGAGGAGGCAGTCAACAAGTGACCGTTTGACGTGGATTACGTGACTGAAGGATGAATGGCGCCATATCATGTCAGTGTGCGATTTACTAACACTGCAGATCAGTCGCTTGTAGCCAAACAGTTAATTGCTCAACCACTGGTCGGAAGACCAGGGGTTTGAAAATCCCTTGAATCCTTTGGGATATGCACTGCTGAAAATGCCCATCAAGGATGAAACAGCTGTACAATGCCTCTAGGCTTTTCAGCTTAGATTGGTTTCATTTAAAGGAAGAAATATTCATTGAGAATTGTGTCAGTCGACAAGCGGTCCTGAAAAAAATTACGTATGTTATTCGAGTTTAAGTGAAACGAAGTTGTGCACCACCATCCCGGAGGTATCAGCGTTTATAAACTGTGTGGTTCCCTCATGGTTTTCGTGATCAGATTTCAACTGAATCTCAATAACCTATCCATAATTGCTCACGCACGGGTGATAATTGAAGGGTTCAGATGTTCTGGAAAAACACTGCGAGAGCCATATCCACCGACCAAAGAATGGGCAAGATAAATGGACCGTTCACAAGGGCTGTTTGCAAGTTTCAAATAAATAGTTGAGCAGAGCTGTTGCACACTTAAAAGGCCAAAATTGGTGTCCGGAAATCACACCATTCCGCTAAGAGTCGACGAACGGCATGATGTGACAATTGCTGTCTATCGGAGAAAATCACAAAGTTTGATTTGGGAAAAACCGCGTGGTTGTTGAAAAAAACGTGAATGGTCTATATGGGTTTTTGGTTGTCTAACGTTTACTTCTGGTTGATCGAAACCCTCTGGAATGGACGAAAGCGCAGCATTTTCTGGAAGAACGTTCTTAGGAATTGCATGATTTATGTCATGCAGCTGTAGTATATGTATAGAACACAAATTGTAGACTATAAATGAAAATAAGGAATAAAACTAATTTAATGAAGATGAAATTAGATACTATCACCGCGGGAGTGAATAAGGGAAAAGTCATCCCGTGTCCATTCTAAGAATTGTTTTCCGAATGAGTACGACTCATATCAAAAGTGACAATATGCACATGGAGTGAACAAGTGAAAAACACAGAGCACTGTCAGCCCACATTACCTTGTGTTCAAGTAGGCTTCCGCGCAGACTTTACTTCACATTCATCCCGACGAAACAGATAAGTCAGACGACTTTGTATCCCATCTTTATGAATATCATCTACCGTTTTGCAAAACATGACTTCAAGCAGGTGCAACTTACTAACAGCCCAAGCTTTATAAAGTCTCATATGTGTACTATTTGCAAGTTTAAATGAATAGAACGACAAGCAAGGGTCCACTACTTCAGTTTATAGAAGCTTTTCCAGAAAGAAACACGACCTTCCCGCGACAAACCTGAATAGAACAAATACAGCACCAACACAGAACAAGATGTCTATGAGCATCACTCTTTCCTCCCTTGTGTTCTTTTCGATCTGTTGTCCTCTGTTCACGGGCGAAACGAGAGTCTGATGCGTCTACCCTGGATAATGATATCTGGATAGGAGAAGAACTATTCAGATGAATACAAGAACCATGAATTCATGCGAATCCCGTCAGTGGCTTTCACTGGTTTAAGCCTAAGCAGCCCATCAACGAATGCTTGCTTGTCAATACAACTTGACGTCATCCTTAGGACAAGGTCAGCTGAAGTGTGAAAACTTCCCCATTACTTACACAGCAAAAGCAGCCAGCTCGGAGATGGGAGGATTTACACTAGTGGCAAGGTTCTTTCATCCGAGAAGTAATTTTTTGAGGACAAGTCAAAACCTGCTGAAGTATCATGAAATGATTCTTCGGCCAGCCCCGGAATAATAAACTTCTAACCTGGAGTCTGCCGGTATTTGTCCTTCTACTGTGGACTCCAAAGAATGATGGGAAAGCCTTGCAGTGTTTCTGCTCTAGTCATCATTAATTGGCTTCACTTATAGTAGTAATTTTCAAAGTCTCCCCACTTCCCACCCAGTTATGCTACGTCAAGGGTTCCGGAGTTTTACCTTAAAAAGCACGCCTCTGAAAGACAATCGATCTTCTGTAAAACAGCTAAACTTGGATCCGGGCTATTCCGCCTCTTCAATGGCAGCAGCTTCCTTTGGAGGGGATATTCTATTCTGTAGTACTGTACTGCACCGTTCGAAGGCGAACATCTACCCCAAACTAAACAACTCATTTTATCTTGTTGCTGCCTCTACTTAACCAGTTTAACCACTAAGTAAATGAAATGTTAAGATAGTTTTTGTGTATCCTCTATGGTAAGCTACAGTGACGGAATGCACGAAGTAGGAGGGCCTGACCGGAAAAAATCAGAAGGTTCATCACGAGCAACTGTCGGATATCCCTTTTCGCAATTACATTCGCATTACTGCTCAAAAGAATTTACTACGTCTGCACTTTGTAAACTTTACTTTCGCCCAGTTGCTATTAGATACATGGCAATAAACTTGTTTGCCCCTGTTTTCCCTGCAGAAAAGTGAAGTTCAGGAAACTGGGTCTACACGAAATGCAAATATCCTTCGTAATTATTATCTTTCGTTTGCCCATTGTTCAAATTCTATTGGATGAGGCTCAGTGGTCTGCTAATTTCCTTTCACCGCTATACATCATTTCTGTTCCTAACCTACCGACTTTCAGATTAGCCCACAACGCAACAGTTAAAGATTACTGCAACTGGCATAAAAAGAGGCCATTTTGAGACTGTGAGCTGACTGGAAATCTTCCTGAAATTTTCAAATGTAGCAAGAAGAAGAATTGTTGGATTCACAAGATTATGAAGGAAACAACGTGTTTTTTCCCATGGTTCTTTTGTTACAGTTTGCCCAGTCGACATTGACGCACTTGCACTCAGACGGTCGGATGAATATCACATGAGCTTTGGATGAGGTCTGAAAAATAAAAGCTCTATTTAGGTGTGTGAAGACTAAAGTTGCAATTATAGAGAGTCGTCCTTTGTTGCTCCCTTTGCTTGATCACAAAAAACACGCTGTTAGTTAAGTAGAACTAGAAGCACTTGGCCAAACTAAAGTGGATTTTTTCACTTTGAAAGAATCTGACCTGCATCAAAGTTTTCATTAGCGTAAAGTCATAACACACCCTAATCAAGCTGAGAGTGAGGTTGAAATAACAACAATGGACGGAAACCAAACAAATTACGTAGCCGTCCCAGTAAGCAACGCCACCAAATCTGAGCAAAATGTTTCCACTGGATCAAAAACTCCCCAGTGTAAACTGTCTACCAGCAGGCGAAAACCTTTCGGAGAGCAATAGGAAATGTCACACAAGGAGCACTTACATCCAAAGTAAAATGCTCTTCCGATCACTGTCCAAGAGCGTCGTATCGTTTGACTGTATCCACGGTGTTTCATCTGGAATAATCCAGTAAAAACTGCAGAGAACCGGCAGAGCAAGGAGCGGAACTTTCTACAATGGGGAATATGTGACTGGTCCGCGTATATTGATCTTAAGAACGAACCTAGCATGGCAAATTCAGCGAAATGTTGTACCACTGGTTTTGGATACAGTCAGTATGTTATGCACAGCAGAGACCTGCTCAGTTTGCGGGAAGGAGTTCCTCTCCATGGGTGCGTGAGTTCAAATCAAACATTGGTTCATGTAGGGAAATTACACTCCTTACCTAGTGCCCACAATGAGTCCCATCAAAAGGGGGTATGAGCCTCAGAACAGTAGTCTGCTTTATGTGTAGGACGAGGATGACCATATAACTTTGCTCTTGTTAATGAAAAGTGAGCTTTTCACGTGATTTATCTGACGCGTCCACTCGCGCTCGGGGAGGGAACTGTCCAGTCATTGGTGTCCTAGGTGTGGGAGCGCCAAGGGTTCCAGGTAGGGGTTTCTGCTGGTTTTAACTTTTTTTGATATGAATGTCCATTGCACATAAAGTGGTATTTTCTCCTCTACTCCCCAGATTTCCTCCATAGTATTATCCTATTTGTTTCCAGTCTGTCAATGTTTATTTTCAGAACACTCACAAAATTGTGGAAAAAGTAACCAAAACTTTTTAAACATTTGGCGGATTGATTCAAAGTTTTGCCAGAGTTATTGAAACACTCACCATCGGAACTTTCCAGAGATTGGTCCGATTAGGGCTTGTAGGGAAATATGAGTCATCTCAGTGATCAAGCCTATTGGTTACCAGAAGAGGGAAGGAGATAACGACCTCACGCTCACTTTGCACATGCCTCGATGAGCTGACTCAGTAACGAGGCCGAAACCGATCTTCTCAATCATGTGCCGCATTGTTCGGGACAGCCTGCACCGATCCTCAAACCTGACATTTGGGCGCGCCCAGACGACCATCCACAATCATTCGTTCAAGAAACCTGCGGTGCAAATGGTCTGTCGTCAGCGTAAGATAAGATGAATTGCGACCGGTTTGAGATCGTGGCTGTTTAATTCAACTGAAAGGTCAAGATAAAAGAGTTGGACGTTTTACTAATAGCCCAACCTGTTTAATCATCCGTCCGGGTTCCGGAAATGGCAGTTCAAATGGACCGGTTAACCCTTCACACTGTATTGACAGAGAAGCAACCGGATACCCACAAACTCACGGGTAGCTACGACTTACCAAACATGACTTTACCAGTTTTCCACCAGACCAGCCAAAAGCACCTGTTCACTCTCAAGTTCCGTAAAGATATCACTTGAAGATGCGAGAGAACTACTCCAACCATAGAGGAGCCCGGTCAGCTTCCTGTTCTCGTTGCTTTATTACTCAGCCCGCTGTTGCTTACATAAAATTTCAGCAGGCAACAATGATGAGGTCAGTAGTTAAGTGAACTGTGATGTCTTTCATGAACCAGATGATAGACAAAAAATAGACTGAACCTCAAACCAATTTTTATGTGGCCTTTCGTGGACTCGTTTCCTCCAAACCGTATCGGAGGAATAGGTGGAACCCAAAGGCTACACAAAAGCAGCGGGCCAGGAAATCACACCCGAATATGGAAGAGAAAAGATGCAGCTAGTTTTAGGCTTTCCGGAGGGTTTGGTGAAAACCAACATCTCCGGCGGATATGAACGAGATATACGTTGTCCCACTTGTAAATAGGAGGACCGAAAAGCTCTATCAGCAGATTTAACTAGACGATTAGGATTTCAAAACATGTTCAGCTAACGAAGCTGTACATAACCTGTTATGAGCACAACAACCAGTTGAAATGGCGGATAACTAGAGAACCTGTTATAGAACACAACACGGATTGGAAGATGAATTAGTTTACCCTGAATAGGGTTCAAACACAAGTCGCGATAAACACAGCAACATATGTTACGCACCCAGATCACTACCAATATGAGCACATTGTTAACGAGCTCAGTACAGGTAAACTGATGGTTGCAACGCTTAAGAAACCTCACAATCAGCTACAGTTGAGAGTGTACGTGATACTAATTCGTCTGCATCAGAAGTTTGCACTAAAAATGACTTCCTTTCAAACCCTAAGGAAAGTGCGCCCATACATGCTGAATTGAATAGTTACACTAAGCAACTGTGACACCATCAACCGCCTCGTAGGATTGCTGGACTCGTAGGATAGCTTCGAGGATTGTATGTACCATCTTGCCTGTGTATGCCCACAACTGCGTCTACAGAACAGTTTAAAGCTTGACTCATCAATCAAGACATAAGCGCCAATCTCACGTTCCAGTGGTCTTTGGACAAACAGGCGAAAGACTCTTGCTCATGGGCTAATTGTTCCTTGGGGAAATGGGAGAAATGTTTGTGGCTGGTAAAACTTGGAAGCCAAGATAACAAAATAGATCCATGTGGAAAATCAACGTTTGGACATCTGTTCACCAGCTTAGCGAACGCAAGTCGTGAATGGTAGCTCAAAGTGGCCGGAAAAGCCCACTGAATCATACACTGGTTTTCTGTGTGGCGGATACTGGCGGACAGTCGTTGACCTTGTAGTTGAGTGAGTTCAGGTTGCTGATTTGGTAGTGGATTGGCTTTGATATCAAACACTAAACTGAACGGGTGCGCGGACCTGATCGTCCTGTTGGTTAGTGCAGTTGTGGAAGGAGCGGAAAGTAGAAGGAGCTTGTATACACGAGAATATTCAACCAATCTTCATCGAGTCAGAAATATGATGGGCTCCAAATCCCATTGTAAATCGAGTTTACCGAAAACAGGTGGAAGTGAAGTTCGGTTCTGTGCTAGATAACGTCCATATCTGAGTAAATTCTATAATGAGACCTGTCAACTCTATCCTCAAATGCGGTAGCGACTGCAAGTCTTGTCTCTCGCATGAACCTTGTCAGAAATTTCTTGAAGGTCAAAAATCGATTAGTTCGCCGGTTTTACACAGAAACTCTGCGACAGTCCTATAATGGGTACCAGAAAGGCTCCTGGTGTCCTGCCATGGATGGTGCTTGTCATACTAACTGTTGCTGATGAAAACATCTTCTGTGTAATAAAGCAGCTGGACTTACAACTGCTGTTTTCATCATTGAGCTCGAGATGATTCAGTGGCTAAGGCGTGAACTTACTGACCAGAATGTCTGTCTTCGGAATCCAACCTCGATGTATCGACTGCTCCTGTCTAGGCTTGAGCAACCTGGTAATATCTCAGCGTTCGTGCTTCCTCAGTGTAGCATGGTAGCGATGAACCGAAAATGTGTTATGGCCCAACGATTATTATTTATTTATTTATTATGTTTTTCTAACACATCGATAGATCTCCTATGCGGCTTTCCAAATTCCAAACCTGTTGTGCGATCATTCTCAGTTACCGTTTTTTCCAAAAACCAAATGAGGGTATCTTGTGTAAACCTTGTCTTCCTCTGAAGGAAGGAAGTCGTTCACAAACATACAAAAACTTGTTCATTTACTTTTAATGCATTTTAATTTTAAATGTGTAAAGGTTCCAAATAAAAACCGACAGCAAAAAATTAGTTTTAGATAAGAATAATAATAAACTCTTAGGTGTGCCTCATTTGGATTATATCTGCCAAAATTACGAGACTGTAAAAGGATTTTCAAGATCACGTGATACAAGCTTCATATGGTTCACCCGTGTCTGTTTGAATTGACCACATTCATTGTGGGTTCATCGAGAAAACAGCACACATAACGCAAACGGAAGTTTTATTTTTCTGCGTTGGATAAAATATTTAGGAAAACCAAGCTGGTCTCCCACCTTCCCTCCTTAGAATTCCTGCCTCCCATTCTTAAGTAAAAATTCTTACCTGAAATTACAAAAAAAATGTTTAAACAAAAATATCTATGTAGACTGAAGAATATACTAAGAGAGATGATCTTCAGCTAGTGGTGTGCTAGTTGGAACCACTTTTAAAACTGAGGATTTGTTCTTTTTAATTTTGGAAATGGCCAGGCTGGAGTAACAATTAATTTCTTCTTCATAGGGGGACAAATACCCCAGACCTCTAATCGTTAACACTAAGTGTCCGTTTAAGTTTTTTTTACATTTCCCAAAGTAGGTTTGTACTTTTTCCTGTAGGCAAGATGCCGCCCTGCTCGATCATGACTTCTCCGTTTGTGATATCTACTATCCGCTTCTTCATCCAAATGAACTCATAGTTTGGCAAAATAAAAAAGAATAAATCGTTCAGCTGTAACACCCTTGCGTTGCCTAGCTGTCATGCCACCCAACGGAAGCACTAAGGCTGGGATACTTCCAAATTGCCCAAGTCTAGACACGAGAAGTTGAGATGCAGAGGCCAGGTTCGAACCACGGACCTTCCAGTCAGTAAATTCGCGCTCTAACCACTGAGCCATCTCGCACCATGGTTTGCTAGTCTATGTCGGTGTTTTTGCCCATCTCTGAGGCTGGAAGAGCGCAACACTCCCAATGAGAACCCGACAACATCATCTTGACAGCAATACCCTTTATTGGCTGGTTGCTTGAGCGACAACCACTTAGATGGAATATTCACTCATTTTGTGAAATTGTTTCTCCTCTGAGCCATTTACGGAATACTAACTTCGCGAGATAAGTGAAACTTCCATTTGAGAAGTCGTCACTTGATGAACCAGACAAAACATGACCAGATGATGTGGTTTCCGCGATTGAAGGATGAGCAGCGCCATATTCTGTCGAAGTGCGAGTTAAGTCACACTGCAGATCAGCCGCTAGTGGCCGAACGGTTGAGTTCAAACTTGTAGCCGGGAGGTCATGAGTTCGAGACTCTTTTGAGTTTCGTGGGATATGTATTTTTGATTAATTCCAAGAGGGATGAAACAGGTATTGTGCAGTTCTCGGCTTTTCAGCATAGATTGACTTCATCGGCAGGACAAAATCTCAATTGAAAAATACCAAATCTTCTCACACTACCATTAGGCATTATCATGGTCAGGTAAATGCTAAACGTGCGAAAAGACCTGCTTCGTTCTTTCTGTGAAACAGTGAATTAATGGATGCCTCAACAAACAGCCCCACCCATAAAGGTGACAAGGCGAGTTCATATGCTGCCGCATCACGAAAGCTGCGTTAGTTCCTATTTTAAACCGGTTGGTTCGTGACTCTTTTGGTGGTAAACACGAGAACAGTTGGTAAAATTATTGCTCCGTTACGCAAACCTACCGATTCGACGAATAAATCGGACGACTTTTCACTTCGCAATGAACGTCACCGTCAAATCCCGGGGTTTCACTGGTTTGAGGCGACCGACCAAAATAAAAATGGATCTATTCCGCTAACGAAACAAATCCAGCCTGAAAAATTCAGGTTGATGTGCCAAAACTTACTGCCGGAATAGACATCAGATGCACGCATGTCCATGAGATTTTAGACAAACCATATACGGTTTCTTGCAACTTAGGATAAAATCAGATAACGGTAATTCCATGTAGCTGGATAAGTTCGTTGTTTAGTTGATTAAAGAGCCAGTGATTTGTCAGTGTCTTGTCCGGCTTCTGCAAGCATCACACTGACAGGTGTCAGGAAGATACACTGATAACGAGTTTGTTAGATGCCTTAGGAATAGCCAAAAACCGGACTACAATCGACCCTTTGGCCATGTACACGCGCATAACACGCACACCCAGCAATGAAACCAGTCTCCAGACAAGTGTCACGCTGCTAGTGGACGCAGCGCGCAAAAATCCTCTGGGATTGTCAGCAGTCAATGCCGCTTGAAGCTTTTTATCTGGCTATCCGATCGATGCTTTTGTCCAGTTTGCTTGCACAGCAGGTGGGACGGAGGTTTTGCATCTTAGATTAAGTTGAGAACTGCTAGGAACTGTCACAGAGTCACTGCCCTAGTAAGTAATCAGGCTGGTCATCCCTTGAATGGGTAGCGGTGAATGGGAAAGTAGGTAACCCTACAGGACGAAGTACCGTGGAGCTCAATGACAAAAACGGAAAAGACCTTATGCATGAACAACAAAAAGGTAAGTGGAATTAAACTTGAATTAGAACTTCGAACTTTTACGTTCACAAACACAATTATAAGGAAAAAAGATAAGAACATTGACTGCTCTTAGAGAAATTTGGTGAACTATGTTTCGTATTCTAGTCCCTTTTATCTGTTGCCTCTCCATAAAGCCCCAGGGAGAAGTTTCCTTACAACAGCATCAAAGTAAGACCACCTAGTGATGCGTATATGTCGTCACTGCTTTCAGTGCCACAACACGGATATCTATGCGGAACTCTTCCTCGCTTCAGGTATCTAGGGGCGAAAAATTAGAAAATCAACATGAACCTAATGCATGAAGCAAAGCAGGGGGAAATACAGAGCAAAAATGTCTATGAAAATTTCCGGTTGACGAAAACAGCTGTCACTAGACTCGATGGCATACTTAAGTGGCAACAACTCATCGCCTAAGTCTACACAACTAAGCTTTCACGTTCCTGGTGGTTTCGTCACTGATGAAGTCTTTAAATGTATTCTGTCTGTAATACGGGCTAGTCGGCCTGAAGCTTAGGAACTAATACCAGTTCAGCTAAACTAAATGAATAATTATGAGTTTACTGGTAAGTGAATTTTCCATTCAGAAAATGTATGAAACGACTGAAATGTGTGGAATGTATGGAACACGACTGATAACATCAAAGTACCTGTTCTATCTACGTACCAGGTTGGAGCTTAGCTTTGAATATACGTTGAGCTAATGCATCCTCTATATGAAGACCACCGGGGACATGTCGGGTTTCTTTCCATCTATTGGATGCATTCAACCGGCACAAGATGTACTGTTTTTTTCAGGTACCTGATGAGAAGAAATTCTAGTGCTTAGAGATATGGACAGCGTGGTGGTTACTCGACTGATCTTTGCTCATCAATTCACTTGTTTTATGCAACCACTACCTCGCTGCTTGGGTGCAGTAGGGTGGTGCACCATAATGTGTTAGGGCATCCGAGTAAACAGTAAGGCACTATAGCCTCATTCAGCGCCAGGTTAAGACCTAGCTTCTACCGGAAAAAGGACGATATCACCACGGTTTTGTTATGCGAGCTGCACGACACAATCAGCCCTAGATTTTTTGAAATAGTCTGTTCAATTGTCCAATCATGTTACTAGATCTGGTGGCCATCATTTCGGGGAATGAGGCGATGATCCGGATGGCAAGTGGTAACACCTGCAAAGAGAAAATCAAAGGCTAGAGGCTGCTGCCTTGCTACCAGCAAGTAGAATAATGGAAAGAATGATAGGGGAGGTAGAAAACGTCTTGGATGAGCTTTATTAGTTTGGATAAGCCTGAAATGTTTGTCTTTAACTTTAGAATTCCAAAAAATCTTGCCAATAACCTGAAAGAAATCTTCCCGCTGACTTCAGTAGCTTACCAGATCCTTCCAGAAAAACAGGTGCGGACAACACATGACTATTGTACTGCATTTATCATGAACTGTATCAGTTCTCAAGAAACGTTTTGCTGGTCGTGATCACATTGCAATGGAAGGCTGTGAATGATTTAGTCGGATAGTAAGAAGGGCCAAACGTGCTTACAAGAATACAACGTAATGGCCGGCAGGTGTTTACATCTGTTGTCCATCGAGCATTCTGAAGGTATTAGGTCAAGTCCAATACGGCACAATGAAGCTGAAAGGTTAGTGAGCTGTGCTTCGAACGCCTACCGTGCAAGCAAATGGAACCAAACCATCAACAGGATCAGTGGGTGAATAGCCTCGGACTCAGCTTCAAATTGCGTTGGCTACTGACAGACCCAGATAAACTTTGATTAAGCCCAGGGTACATCAGTGGAAGGGGGAACTTTGTCTGGGGGATAGTTTGTTGAGTGCACACTTGTGCGTCTTACGACTGCCATCTCGTTTTTGTACAAGGCTGGGGCAATTGATGGCTTCGTCCCCAGCGCAACAATTTGGTGCGTAATGATACTAGACCTGCGGAAGCCGGACAAGACTTTAGCACCGACCGATCACAGAATTCCTGTAACGACGTGAAATTGTCGTAGCCTTGATTTACTCTGGGTGGTATGACCCAGAGTGAAAAAATTTGTGGATGGAGAATGGCCGCAGAAGTGTGTTAGAACCGATATATGAATACATAGTTTGAAGCACTTAAATATCATTAGGTATACTGTAAACATAGAAAGTTGTCTCGCCGAGTCAACGTTGCAACTGTTTTTAGGCTATAGTCCTTAATTTTGTTCCTCTGCAAGAGTGAAGTCAGTCGGTGTCAAGGCATTTTCAATTTCCTGAAGGAATGTGCTGCCGGAGGGACAGAATTTATACACTCAATATAGTACTGACCTTGATTTTCTGGGAGTGGTGTGACTGAGGTCCCAAAAGTGGCGGCGTTAAGATGATTTCAAAATTCATGGGCTGCGCAAGTAAAACTTTCACGTTGGATTTTGCTTCATATATCTAAGTAGTTGGGAGTGTTTCTCTTGAGCTTCCACGTTATTTGTCACCAGACGTTTACAGATGTGATTCATACCATCCATGAATCAGCGGTCAAAACGTTTACAGCGAACTCGAGGTCCAAACTGACCCATTTCAAATCACGATGTGTTCTCAGGAAGCGCCTTTTTAGGCAAAACACGTTCTAGCACTAGTCAAGCGAGAGTAATGTGAGCGTTCACTCTACAAATTCCGCAACCACCCACAACTAAACAAAAGTGTCCAGCAGGTTTCAAGTGTCTGCGACGCTACTTGACTGGAAAGTCTTGACAGGCGGGCCACTCGATCCACACAACCAAGGTCCTTCGAGGCGTCGGGCT
The DNA here is from genome assembly GCA_004794785.1 of Opisthorchis felineus. NCBI lineage: Eukaryota > Metazoa > Platyhelminthes > Trematoda > Opisthorchiida > Opisthorchiidae > Opisthorchis > Opisthorchis felineus. Next base: position 384,128 of record SJOL01006418.1, on the reverse strand, counting down.
CATCACTCACATCACCCAAGCGCGAGAATGTTCAGACGTGAAGAATCAGATGCGTACGGCGTGCGCTGGCGGAACAGTGGTAACGGGCTCTCTTCGCATATCAAACGTGCGGAGTTCAATCCCCGGTATGGCAGAGGATATGCACTGCTGACGAACTCTGATAAGAGCAAAACTCGAGTCCATTGCTTCCCCCTTTGGTGTAAACTCACCAAAATAATTTCGCCAGGACAGGAGGAAGACTTTGCAAACGGGAGTGATGTGGGCGTCCATTCTACAAGTCCTGCAACCACTCACAACAAAACATGTTTTGACTAGTCACAGAAACTCTGCGTTAGTCGAGTTTATTACAGCGCTACTGGTATTAATCAAGAGGTTTGGCTATCGTACTTTCAGAAAGCCTGACATTTGTAAAAATTAAAACCTAGGCACAAATACAGATGGTCACTGTGGTACTCGAATGGTGTTGTTCCACCAAACAAGAGACACGTTGCTGCCTCAGGGTTCAGGTGAATGAGTATTTAGTGTTTCAACTATTTTCCACGCTACTGATGGAAAATCTACGATACCTCATTATCGGTTTCGCTGCCTTTGTACCAAAATTGAGGACGTTTACATCGTATTTATGAGTAGTAAACGAGCTCAAGAAAAAGATCACTCTTCATTGAAGAGATGAAAAGTAAAGCAAGAACCGTTTGGAGAGTTTATTGGGAAACGGAAGCATCCACACACCTATTGCCACAAGTAATTCTAAGTCTCAGCTCCAAGATTAAAGATACTGAATACCTCTCATCGTTAGAACAATAGCTAAGGCGTCGAGCGTCCAGTAACCACTATCAGTACCGCACAGAAATCATGACCAAAGGCAGTTTTTACGGATACTCATGTTTTTTCAGAAATATTCAACTGCGGTTGTTCTAATCCGATGTGAAACTTTGGAAACACAGGTATGCCCCAAACAAAGATTGTGTTATTTTGTAGTGGATGGGTCTGGTCAAAACATCAGCACTAGACCGATTGAGAACCTGTAGCTTCATAAATCCCATTTGTAAAATTATATGATTTAAATTTCCCTCCTTTCCAGCTTTAGTAACAGTTTTCACTCGTAAACACATTGCTCACAAGAAACCAAAAATCACTTTTCATCAAAAGCGACTGTTATAAAACGTTTTCACAAACCCTCAGCCCCACGACACTGGATAAACGGTAAAAAACTGCCACTGCTCCATGAGCTTATCTGCTCGGTCTCATTGAGGTGAGGCTTGCTTCTATGTTTTGGGGTTCTAGATAATCACGATCCATTTCTTATCCAGTCTTATCATTTTATTAGATTCACCATGAAAAAAACACAAATTTTACATTTTTTATTTACATGACTATGCGTCTAATTGCCTTGTCACCACCACAAACCATCACCTCCTTTGGTTTGCACTTGTGTAGAAGTGGTTAGCTGTTGGAACAAAGTCCCCATGTCTGGGGTTTATGGGCCTAACAACACCAGACAACGTTGGCATTTGGGGAGAGGGCGATACTGCCCCTTATTAGAGCGATACTGCCTCTTGTTAGAGCGATACGAGGCTGCTGGTTGGCGATACAGCGAAGTAGCATGGGACGGAGTTGGTGGGGAGCGACAGAGGTGTGTTCAATATATGTGATCAGTTGGTACGCCAAATCGAGTTGTTATCTGTCAGGTAACCGTTGTCGCAAGATACCTTCCACACACAAGCACACACACATCTTCGCATGTCCCACGGGACCCTCTTTCGTGGTATTTGTGTGCTTATATATATGTGTAAACAAACCTACATGATCTAAGCTCATTTTCCACCAAGTTGTGCCTACACCTTTTTGACGGTAAGAGTTTAATGTATGCGTCTATGCCTACTGTATTCAGGGCTGGTTCACCTAGTAGGTTTGATAACAGAGTCAGGGAGGGACGAGGTGAGACATCTGAGATGTATCGTTATAACCGAAATTAGTCAACAGAAATTGACCATGTCTTTGGAGAGCCACGGAATGGAAACAGCAGAAAGCCGTAAATGAAAATTTTACAGGAATAACGGTGCATTACAGAAGATGAACTCAGACATTCGAAACTTGTCGAATGGCATATAATGTGTCTGCATGTTTTGTTTAAGTTTCACAAACCCGGCGTCCTCCTATACCTAGTCCAATATACCTATTGCTTAATGATCCTTTAGGATTTTCACACGAATCGATTGCCATACGTAAGCTACGGGACACATTCAGCTTCATAAAAGATATAAGAGATGAATTGTTTGTTGCCAAAACCAAGTTTAATCTGGATGTTTCTTTGGTGTCTATCGCTGTGTCTTTGCGTGAAACTAAAGGTTTGATCTGTGTCACCGTACAGTTTAAAGGTATTCAGGCTTGAGAAGCTTGTTTGAGCTTTACTGTGACTATTTATTCCACGATAATTGTTACCACCAGATTGATGGAATAGACAAACTGCCTCCTTTTAGTCACCTGATGACCAGCATTTTGTAACTCACCTAGGGAACATATCAATTAAGCGCGAGCTGTCACTCTTGCGCGTTGTGAGGCTAATTTCTAATGCGAGATGGATCCAATGTCTGCTCTCTTCTTAATAAATGTCACATGTGAAAAGGAGCGGGAAGATAATCTGATATTTCTAGACGTACTATTACAAAGAGGCTGAGTCATTAGCATAAAACAAAGCGTTTAGTGGAAGCCGACATACTGATTTTTTCCCTGAACGCAAAATGTAGTCATATGCATTGCCTAATCGACACCAACGAAAATACGTGCAGAAGATAAGCTACAATAAGAAACAGACCGTGTCCAACAAACTTACAGAAAAACATTGTGACGAGCTTTGTGAGCTGACCTGAATCCACCTTCAAAAACAGCACCTATTTCGGGGGTACTTGGTACCCGGTATGTCCGTATACCTACTACAGCACTTGGAGGCAATTCGTTCAGTGATATACTTACTCTGAAACCTATTAACATATTCAAATCCGAAATGAATCCTAGCCAGCTTCATCCAACCTTATCAGGCGCCAGTTCCAGTTCCCATAAATGTCTCTATGTATGTACACAGATCCAGTTGGTCTTGTTTGCTTCATGTATTAAGCAAAGATAATATGGTCTAAAACTACGTGAGCATTCAGTTCCAGCCCGTTTCAAAAAATACTTATATTTCTGTGTCGCAGCACTTTGTAGTCTTAGGACATCAGGTGGATACTGCAACATCATTCACGTCTTTCGAAGGCACAAATCCAAAGTGATCTCGAAGAACCAGAATCAAGACGGTGAACGTCGTAGAAGACGGTCGACTAGAAGTTACAGTCCTGAGTTCCGCATTTTTTCGGTTTACCACAGAATCCTGTTTTCATTGGTAAGGAGATACCAGATGGTTATTAGGTGGAATCTGGTGACTCTGATGCCAAACTTGACCCAAGAGAATTATATCCCACGCTTCACTTTCGGCCATATTTATCTCAGTATTGCAGCTGCTGCCTTGAAATTTTGTTTAGCCAGACCGTTGCTTTCTAATGGGTCTGGGTTTACTTGTGTATATGAGAGAGCCTCATGATAAGATGCTGAAAATTTTTTCTATCTAAATGAATGTTCTTAGCATGTTATCAGGAAGAACAGCAATAAAATAAATTCCATGATTAAATTATATCAAGTCATATGGTTGCAGGAAGGAACCTGCGAACTTTCATCTAAACTGCACGGTGGCAAAAGTTTCCACTTTGGCAATTGGCAGAAATAGTTTTCCGTGTAGTCAGCATGCATCTTGCTAAATGTCAAGACAGGTGAACGTCTGTGAAACCGAGGCCTCGGTCTTTTTCTGAATGACCATCAGCTGCTACCCACCTAGTGGAACCAATGATCCCGCTTTGTCGGTCTTGACCACAAAGACAGACCACCACATGGTATTTCGCTTATCCAAGTGGATGGTCTTACCTGACGCGAACGGTAAATTTTATCATTTATAATTATTATTTTATTACAATAACCTCTGTTTTCAGGATTTCTTAGAGATATTTCGGCAGAAGGTTGTACATCACTAAATGAAATAAGTTTTTTTGATTTTACCTGATCTGGCTTCGCCGTTACCGTTATGGGGAAAAAATGAGCGGGACGATGGCTTCTTGCAAAGTGAGTTGAGAACCATTTGACTAGGTCCACAAATAAGACATTCCCGTACCACTTCTTTCACAGTACCGTGATTATTAGATGGGGTCAGTTGATGTTCCTAATCCCAGTTCACTTAAAACAATCAGCACGTAGAACTGTGCCAGTTTTCGCGAGTTGATGAACAACTTACTGCGAGGATACAACGATACAACGACAGAACAAAACTCTACCTAGATACAGATCAGTGCTAATAGCTTTTGATTTAAGCAACAAAAAAACGGACATCGGGTTCTTACAGCCCACGATACATGAATAAAAGCTCGCCGCCTTGACCATTCTGTTTCTTCCGTGTTCCTTATGAGAACAAAAGTGCCACTTTGGCGACAGACTATTCACTGTGAAAACTATTAACTTGGCTCGCTGGTTCAGACGGGTAGAAAATTATGAAATTTGAATCTTTGGGCAATAAATGTGAGCCATGATGACCATTAGGAACGCAGAAGCAAAGACGAACTGTCATGTTGTGTGGAATAAATTTTCATGTTTTCTTACATCATTGATTATTGTGTCTCGGTGCCGTCTGCAAAATTGTCTCCAGGCCGGACGCAAACACAAGAAGAAAAATTATCTACTTTAATCAATCTAGGAACCACCATTCTACCGATGGAATATTGAAAAACGCTGGATTTTATAATCGAATTCTTGAAATGAAAATATCTTATTCAAAGTTGAAATACATTATAGAAGAACAGTTAAATCGTTTGTTGAGTTGGTTAGCTTAAAGGCATCACTAACAGCGGGCAATGGAATTACTTATTTGATAATAGAGTCAACGGATGAATAACTAAAGTATGGTCATTTCAGTCAGACAGGTCTGAATTCCAATAAGAACGCCAGAAAACAACAGCCTCATGGAATAAACTTGGTCAGGCCCTTGGAAGGTCACTCACGAGTACATTCGAGCTTATTTAGACTCATCTGGTGGGCCTTGAAGGACTGGTCGCGTGACCTTTTGATGCGAGTTTCAAACCAGCCGCCGCATGACATCGCGTCAGCAGGGAAGTGTAAACAACTCGTGAGTTTGAATTTGGTGAGACTGTCTGATTGTGACTGATCCTCCTAACAGGGACTAAGGTCCTCACGTGGCCTAAGTATTTTGCGATTAGACAAAATCTTTATCGCAAACATCCAGGCAAAGTCCCTGTCTGTTGGTTTGTTCTCAGCAAATCCTATTCAAAGACTGCTGCCTTTTTGAACTGACTTCACCGTTAGTCACATGGTTATTCAATTAAGTGAACAGCTTGTTGGGCAAAAAGCACATTTCACTGCATCCTTTTTCAAACGGCAACAACAGCAAGCGTAATTAATATTCTACATCTTTACCGTTCTCTTACTGAATATGAGTCTGCCAATCTTAAGCCACTTAGCATGTAGCCACTCATTGTGAAGAATTCACACAAGGGGCCCTGCAAAACCTACCTGCCACAAGTGGCTTTTCTTTTGATTGGCCTTCCATATCCCATCCAGAAAGCGGAGCCCCCGTCCGTTCGATTCCTTCAAACTTTGTCGGACCATGCGTTAAATATCAGTCTTCTTTTTTCTTCATCTTTTCGTTTATTAGTCCCACTCGGTAATTGTATCGCACCGCAAAACTGTTGTTTTTGTGAACACGAGAATGAATCTCGACGGCGCACCGGCGGTATTCTACAGGCAACTGATCAGTCTCTTGGAGTCAAACAGACCTTCTTGTGCCAAAAATTTCTGGCCTTAAACGCAACACCCATCTGGTTATAATGTATAACGGAAAAACCTGGTCTTAACTTGCAGATGACATACAAAGTGTAAGGGTCTTCCGTCACAGGTGCCTTTTGCGAATTCTAGTAGCTCGTAGTGTAGAACGTGCCATAGACAGGATTTCTTGACTTTATGAAGCTTCCCTATGTTTAAATTTTCCAGTGACAACGGTTCCATGGTTTGGACATCTGCGAGGCAAGAACAACTCAAATTTCCAAACAACCATTAGTCCGGCATAGCTATGCCTTATCGGGGGTCAAACACAAAGCGTCCAAGGAACAAGGAACCACTTCACTTTTATACGTTACACACGATTTTTTATCAGTACGGGCATTAGGACCCCAATAATGGATATTTTTGACCAGTATACCCCTACGATCCTTCTGAAACCTTCTCATTGTGTAAGAGGAAACGATGGTCTAAGCAATAAGTAACACTTCTGCACACTCTATGTCTTCTTTCTGTTCTAATCAATAATATCAGTCTTCCTTGGTTGTAATTACGGATAAAAGCAATTGGAACAGGCGTGCAGAATAAGCGACATTATGGCAAGATTAAATGAGCTCATGTAACTTAGTGACACCTCATTACTACCTGCATTAACCACAGTGGATATAAACAGACGACCTGGTAAATGTTAAGACATATGAGAGCAACGGAACAACATGAAATTTATACAGGAAAAGTGTGAAAAAAGAACTTACACGGATCTGTTTCCTCCCGCACCTAATCACCAAACTAATCTCTCATTCTGTTTCTTCACATCCTCATAATAACACGTGGAGCGTTGTAAATATATCCGTGTCGCTTTCTGTTTGTTGACCTGGACCCCACATCTCAATCCTTTGAAAATTTGTCACTTTTACTATGTCCGCTTTGTGTCGCTGGATTGTTCTCACGTCCTTTGCTGGAATGCCTACGCATATTTACTGCGATGATAGTTAGTGATGAGATGACGTGAGTTCGTATAATCAGACCGGGATGTAGGGTGTTATTCAGTCTTGTTTTAAATTCGTCTACGGAAATCCACGTATTTAAGATCAGGAAAATGGCACAATTTTTAACTTGACAAGCAGGGTAGAAATGCGTGACATGTTGCCATGCATTTTGTTTGATGAAAGATAACTATTCTTACGAACTATGCGAGGGAAAAAATAACGCCCCACCGTGAAACGACCTCGGATACTGTGCCTTTGTTGGTGCAACCAACTTCCAGTGTAGGTAGCCCTCATTACAGTGGTGAAAGGAGCATCCGAAATCTGAGATGGAATGAATGTTCGAATAGGAAAGAAAAAGCCCAATTGGATTAAAAGGCAAGCAAATGTGATCATTCAGATTCTAGACACACAAAGGGTTTCGATCGTTTGACTCACTAAACTGTTAGGATTGCCAATTAAAATCATACCCTTATAATTATAGGTTTGAATGTGCTCACAGCAAACCGAAACTGATAACTCAGTCCACAGGCAGATGTTAGTTAAATTAACGACCTAACAGATTAAAGATGTACTCTGTGTCCACCGACGTCAGTTGTATTCAGAAAATGAAAATAGTCTAATTTTCCATGTTTTTTCAGGAAGATGAGGCCATCATTTGAGTTGTTCCTTACTCCTGAAGATCAAGAAAATTTAACTGATGCGATTAAAACTAGAAGCTGTTATTAATCCAAAATTATAAGTACACTGTTCATTCGGATTTCAACCAGAGCCAAAAGCGTTGGTATGGCCCAAGCCATGTTAAGCACTCCAAACACCAATGAGATTCACACAACTGAGGTTGATAACCACAGTCGTGTTGGGAATAAGGGATGTACAATTTATACCCGAACTCATATCCTGATGAGTTTCAGCGAGGAAACGAAATATAGTTGCTTCCTATCCAGAACTGGTCATCGTCCCTCATCTCAGAGGGATTTTGAAGATTCACCCCATCGCGTGGACGGAAATTACATTCAGTCTAACAGAGGCAACCGTGAATTTGTCTCGAGAACGAATGTACAAACAGGGAAAACTGTTCATTCTCTCAAATAATTAAGATAAGTCAAGTCGGAATGATTGCCAGCTTAAGGGTACCTAGTTGATTTCGACGGAGCAGGTCCGAATGAGAGAAATCGTATTACTTATTAATGACTTCAGGTCTGAAATCAATATCTGGGACATTCCAGAGTGCACAGGCTTTATCCTGGCTGGAAAATTTTCCAGCAGATATCATTTCCCTACCTTGGTTTCGGTGGGCAAGTTAACGATACAAGAAACATTTCTGGTCGCACACCCAGTAATTTATACTACTCTCAAATCGGGATATTTTGCCACAGTAGTTCATCTCCACAAAATCCACGGGTAATCAATGTGTTTGTCTGACAAGATTTTCGTGATGCTGAGGACTGCTTCGTGATCACCGGAAGCACAACTGAATAGTTGAACCCACCGTGGACTGACTGCTTAGTGTGCAATACTCCTGTGGGTTTGAATGCTAGCCCTAGCGGAAATCGAACCGCTCTTGAGAAGCCGACAGATAAGCTAAAGTCATTTCATAGTGGTACTCTTCAACTGAACACCGATTATGAAAGTCATTTCTTTGGATCATCAAACGATGGCTCGGCAAAAATGATCAACCCATGTTCCTCTTACAACCTGCTCATTAGCAGTACTGATATTGAGAACACTGAGAACTCAGAACATAATCCAGTTCATTTCGCGCCGCCTTGAAGTGCACAACGACAAGCCAAAAAGTAGCAAGGCAATTTCACGGATCCTAGATGATTATTCTGCTACTAAACGCAGTTGTTGATATGTTGATCAATAACTAACTTACGCAGTAGAAGTGTCAAGCATTGATGGGTTACCTTTCATTAGAATGCTTGGCACTGTTCTTTGGCCTCCCGGCTTCGTTGTAACAGTGCCTAATGGAAACGTTACGAAGGCCGCGTTTCCTCCATTTTTCCGTAACTTCAAAGTGCCCACAGATTTGACACGTATAATCCAGAGCAGCTGGTGAGTGAATCTGTCATCGATTTTGTGTTGAGATGCACCAATCATACTCGGTATCGCGGTAGTGCGAAGCGCGTTTAGGGTCAGTATCTAAAACATAGAGTTTCCACATAGCTTCTAATGAATTAGTCAACAACCCTTCTGCCATACATTTTCGATTTCTCTCCACCGTCCATCTACGTTTTAGCTGCAGTTTTAGCTGCACACACTTTGAATCACATGGTTATTGTTTGTGAAGTATCCAAATATTGATAATTCGGGTGGATTTATTGGCGTTTGGTCAGTTGGTATTTTAAAGAGATTGGCACTAGGGTTGCAATTCGTACAACAGTAAGACGTTTGAGAGGTCATTTCCGAGTTCGGCCAAATGATCAGCTGCCGGCTGGTCAACAGCTATTTTTCAGTTTGTGACAGTCTGCAGAGCAGTATGGCGACCCAGTACTACGGAGTGCATTAGTGACCTCATTAAATACATGGTAAGGACGAGGAGTTCACACGCTACAATATCATTTTTTAAGTTGTACTTCACAGCTAAACGCGACAGATTTGTCATCAAATGTTTTGATATTGTGACTCCTAGTATAACCAAGTCTCATCAGGACAGCCGGAAGACATAAGTCATCAGATGTGTACGATGCAACTTACTCCATAGGTCACAGACGTGAGATGGTCAGAAATTGTCGTGACATCTACATCAAAAACGACTGACGTCTTCCCGGGTACCCCTGTCGATGTCCTCCTAACACTATTAAACAAGTAAGACAATAGCTTTTGTAAAGCTATGTTAACAGCAGCTGTTCAGCTGTTCAGCTGTAACTGAACCCAAGATTCCAGTGTACTTACCCATTGTTGCTGTATGTGTCAACTGCGACTGCTGAATGGTTTACTTATGCCACCGATGATACTAATTTGAAACATTAACATCTAGCAACTTATGTCTCCCGACTTCTCTGATAAATTGGATCAAGAAGATCCGTGGTTTTACATACCTCGTCTACTTAGCATGGAACTGGAATTTCAAAAGAGAATTACCCTCCATCCTGGCTCCGTTTACTGCAAATTCCCTCTTATTTCTCCACATCGTGCCTCCAGTTCTCAGGTTTTATGGTCAGCAAGCATCGTGTTCCTCTCTTCACGATTCACTCGACGGAAATGACTCTGAGTTCCATTTACATTCTTGTCATCATAAATATAATAAGACCTGGGAACACCTGGGCACTAAACTGATGGACAAGCATCTGTATTCTAGGTTCGGCGGAAAAGGGTTTTTGATCAGCTTCATGCTTGCATTTGGAATCCTGCCCACCTGCTGTGAACGGCCGGAGAATTTGTGATCAAATTTTGTTGTATTGCATCATGGCATAACCTGGCAAACCTGTAGGCCTGCATAATTTCTTTATCCTCTGAAGGTAGCGGAACCCCCGTCTTGTCCTTCAGTGGAGTCCAAGAAGCTGATTTTCCGCCCATATCAGCATCAAAGGTCAGTAATATGTGTAACCACATAATCCAGGTTATCGTAACCGTAACGATGGAACATCAGTTCTCATATTCGCCAGCTACGAGCACGTCGAACGCATTCCACGAGCAGTTGTTGATAGAAGCAGTGGAGTGCTCATAACAACATTTCGTCTTATCTCAGCACCCAACATGATATTTCAGGAGTTTTTTAGGTACGGAACCAGTATTAATAATGATTACAGTGACCAGTAGCACCAAGTAATATTTGCAGGAAATTTGCATTTTTAGGACGGACGGGAATGCAAAACAGTAGAGAAAATACAGTGGTCTTAGTAAAAGCTCGGGCAGTGTACAGTGGTTCCACGGACTGTCACGGAAGCACGTTGCTGCAATTAACCCAAAACTTCCAAGCACAACTGAGCTTTTGTCCCGTAAGTGAAGCTAATATATGCTGAAAAGCCGACAAACAGTGTACAGCTGTTTCATACTTATAGGAAAACATCGGCAGTGCGCACTTCAAGAAATCACTTGGAATTGCGAACAAGAAAAGTTGTTGTTTAGCTTGTAGCTAAACAGGAGAGAATTATGATCGTGGGACAAGAACATATTCAATAACAGCTTGATGTTGTGAAAGCGACACGCTTTTTGACATCGACGGCGAAAAGCCCCGACTTCAGTCAAGACCAACTGGTGTGGCAATAGGACAGAATACCTGATCAATGGCTTCAGATCTGTGGCTAAGCGCTAGCTAACAAAATCAAGATCGCTAATCTGACTCAGAAATTATATTATTTGTATATAACATGCATATATATATATATATATATATATATATATACAGCATTTATATTTCCTTCACATGGTTCTGCCTGATGTACTTTATTATTCATTTCAATCCATCCTTGGTTGACTGCTCTGCACGTGTTTTTTAGAAATAGTATCCTAATTGTTTCACATTTTTCCTGATAAAGCGGCAACGGGTGAGATCTATCTTAGTTACAAATAGAAAAGCTGCTGTGGTCGTGCTTGCAAGAAAATGCAGTCACTTCGTTTCTAAATGTAGTTAGGATATCGCTAAAGATTACAGAACCCAAAGTCTATCATATCCATGTTCTAAAATTTAACTAGTTTTGTTTAGTTTTAGCACACAAATGTGTATTGCTTCATGGGTGTCTGCTACGTCTCCGAACTTTCAGATGGGGGAACTCAGAGTAGCTTGCAGTCACAAGAAAATAAACGGCCTAAATTCATTTGAAGTAGCAGTTGAATTGCATGAGAATTTACGGTTGCTGTATTTGGTTTTGAGATGTTATGCATCATAAAGGTATATGGAAGGCCGGTACCTATAAGTCGATGATTTAGCTCTGGAAACAAAGCAGATGTGAATTTTTTGTGAACAAATTTTAGCGACACACCTATCCATTTTTTACCGGGCCTTCAACACATTTGCGTAGCTTTTACGCCGCTGTTTAATTCCTGAACAGTCATTTGCAATCCCATGTCACTAATATAACAGATAAGAAGAACGAATAGTTTTTAGTGAAATTTATATCCTGAATTGTCAGAAGACTCCCATAGCAATGAAAACCTTTTAAAAGTAACCTTGAAACCGATTAGCAACGGACTTGAGTCCAAGGACATTTTTATCACGTATTGACATTTCAGTTCACCAAGTTTGCCATGTTATCCACGGTGAATTACCGATGGCGGTCATGCTAGCGCAGTATTTCGAACAAAGTAATACTCGTAATTAGATTTCAAATTGCTGAGGCAACTAGCTATAGCACACAGCAAGAGATTTAAATATTGGTGGGCCTGAACAGCATGCGGGCGTTATTCCTGATTGTCTCAATTTGAACGGCTATCTTAGTGATAACGATAAATGAAACCAAGCACATTCTCTGTTTAGATATATCAAAGACCAGTATCGTTGGCTTCAAATATTTTTTGCTTCCCACACATGTCGTAAAACATGGTGTTACCGTTGTTACTTTGTTACTTTAAACGGTCAAAGGCGGTGAATGTTTAAATAGTTGATTACTTTGTCCCTCATCCTTGTGACTGTGTTTCCCTTGTGGTTACTTAGGTGACAAATTAGGGAATAGTTAAGTATCAGCGACCGTCGAAACCACAAAACTAAAAAGCAACCTTTTTACGAAATTAGTAAGCAAAACCTCTTGAAAGACGTAAAAAGAAAAAAGGAAGTAGGAACTCTCTTGATATCCTATTTGTTTTGTTCCACTTAGTTTATCAAATAATAGCAATGATGCAGTTCCTCATCAAGGTAAACAGACCAGTGAAGGTTCATAGCACAGCAGAAATTTGTAGAGTCTAGGCAGCACTATCAAACTGCAATTACCCAGAGAGCCAAAAGTTCCTCATTGATAGAACTTCAACTAATGTAAGCACAATTTCAAGGGCACGGATAATCACAATCACTTCAAGAGCTGAGATAGTCACTTTAAGGGCAGGATGGCCAATTGCGTTACTGTTACACGCGGTATACGGTTTGTTCTCGTCATGCAAAACAAACTGCTGGGATGAGGTTCAGATAATTTTTTCCTGGCGTGGTACACACCGGATGCTCGCATGAGAGTAGAGAGCCGGTGGGAGCAAACTACCAAACTACGACGGCACAATCGCACCTATCGACATGCATTATCTCAGTGTAGCTGAATAGTGCACAAGCATCGGTCGAGCCGTCGTCCACTGCTCTAGCAATCCCAAGAAGTAACCTTCAGAATCAGTGTTCAGTTAAAGCACAGGATTATAAAGCATCATCTACACATCTGTTGGTCTTTCAGGGGAAGTTCTATTTCTGATAACATTAGCATTTAGACCTAAGGGATTTTTGTGGTAGGTTCAGCTGTACAGGTGCACCCTCATTGAACACGGGGGAAATTTTGAATTATCCCTCAGCACCACGAACATTCTGTCAGGAAAATGATGTAATGACCTGTGGATTTTGTTGGAAAGAGTGACCGCTTGTGATAATTCACTTAAAGTGGAAATAGCAGAATATATTGGTGGTGGTCGGAAAGGTTTCAAGGTGTTGGGCATTACCGTAAACTTAGGCGACATGATCAATCCGGCCAGGAAATCCAGGGCGAGAATCTAATATCCACCCAGAAATTTCATGATCCTAATAAAGGTTGAGTTGTTTGGAAAGTCTCGAATATTCGTGTGATGTGTTTAAACCTTGACTAAGGCTAATAGCCGGCAATGACTTTCCTTTCATTCAGACCTGCTCCGTCGAAATCAGTAAGTTTTCCTCTAGCTCTCAGTCACCCCCACTAAACTTATCTTTGTTATTCATAGCGGTGAACTGTTTAGCCTGTTCGCCCATCCGTTCTTTAGGCAAATTCAAAATTGCCTCTGTTAGGCTAAATGTAGCTATACGGCTAACCAGTGCACGGTAGGTTATTGATCTTTCTCCAATGACTCACTTCAGACCACTATATGGATAATTTTCCATTGGTTCCAACTGTCCTTACTGTAAATTCACTTGTGTTGACGCCCACGTAGATTTTAAGGCTGACGATGATTCGGTAGTAGCTAGAATGTTAACTGATTGAATGAGGACATTTAATAAATTAGATAGTTGACGCCCACGTTCGCCCATTAAAGGTGACTTTCGTAACCCAAGTTTTATAAAGCGCGAGAAAAATGTATTGTTAACTGTTTACCATCGCTTCTAAGTTACGCTGAGCTATAGCGTTTTGGAAGCCTTGTAGAAAAAAGATACTTATTGATCGTTTCTCTTTCAGAATTGCTTCTTGTCCACTGAAAACCCAGTGCTGTTTAATGGCCCCAAGATTCAGAATTCTTTTGGCCTAGACTATGTGCTTTCTTAAGGAAGATCCGCTGCATTTGTCAGTTCAACGGTACTTTCCTGCGCTTAAAGGTGGATAAGGTATACCAGACCGTGTACATATGAATTGCTGGAGTCGCCAGATGATGCAGGTACGTCGATGATAAGCAGGTACTTGGTGCCGGTGCCCATTGTTATGCTATCGTATTTAGACCGACTGATGGCCGTCTACATTCATCCGTCGATCTTATCTACTCAAATATTACCATATAAATACAACAAAATGTGTAGTCTTGTGCAAGGAATAGCCCTGATCCGACGATTGGTGATATCGTATTCGGGCATTTGGAAGTGATATTAGGTGTAAGAGATGGAGGTTTTTCAAGCATTGAGGCGAATGGCTTATGGGATGATATGCGGTGTGAAGTGAACGAAAATACGGATTGCAACCAACAAATGCTGACTTTGACATTGCATTCGTCTTCTTGGAGAGAGGAAAATAAAGGCTTGTCACGATGCCTTAGCGAACGATCCTAAAGTTCCAGTAAAATGAACTGGGTGTTAGACAGAAGAATGAAAATTTGGCGATATGCAGCCTGAGATATGAATGTTAGATTACTTGTGTATAGTTGTGGGACTTTTATGGTTCGTATCCACATTACTCTAGCTTAAAAAATTCACCTGTCTAGACACGATCATTCAAGTTGATCCACACTGCAGTAGGTAAACACCAGATTCGTGTGTGGTGCATACGTTGGGCACCTCAAACCCGATCGTCATGACTTCCCGATCGGGTAATACCTCGAACACTTGCAACCTACGGGACTTTGCGTTAGGACGGGAGGAGCGGTGTTTAAATGAGAGGAAACTGGAACAAAAGGTTACACATCATGCGGGCAGATGCAGTGAGAATTCTCCGATAATACTTTAGCATTTGGAGCGATACCTACCCGAAAGTACTGATAGACTGTCCAACCCGTCCAAGCATCTAGAAAAATTCGGGGCATCTGATGAAACATTCACGTTGCCTACAATTCAAGCACGCTCCTCAACGCGGACGTAGTTATTCAGTTGTGACGAGCTTGCACAGTACGGAAATATCATCTGTTGTCAGATGTCCTGGCCTTAAAACAAAACAGAATCAAATATATTCTTCGACAATGAATGAAAACGAGGTCTAATGTCTCCAAGATGGAACAAACTACTCATGAGCTTGCTAATTACACCTCTACAAACCCTTTTCTCCTGTTGTGGCTCACCAGGTAGGAACAGACCCCGAGATGTCGTCAACTTTATGTTATTTTTTGAATCCAGCTACTACACAGTTCGCGAAATAGGCTTATTTCGAGACTAAATGGTTTTTACTGGGAGGCTCAACGGAAATTCTAGATGAATATCTGGTTTATAATATTTCTCAACTAAAATTCTGGACGAAGGCCCTCTTTTGTTTCGTCCAGCAAGACATTTGAGGTATCACAGTAGCTTTTCTTGGGGAAACATACTGTTGTCTCCTGCAGTTATATGGAATAGCGGAAACGAAAAAGGACTACTTTACTAAACAGTGTGGTTACAATGGTAGGTTCATTCAAATCTCGACCAAGAAGGAAATTAACTGGAAAACGCAATAACCTCGATGGACACAATCCAAATGTCCGCGGGTTTAAGCAGTGTTTCGAGTGTTTCTCATTGTTTTGATAGTAGTTCAGTATTAAACACGACAACGTCGAATAAATTACCATGATTATTATGGTTATTATTAAAATTACTTGGTCTGTTTTTCGGCTTCGAGATTTACCTTTTTATTCATATCGTTGATAATAGGCTTTGTTATAAGAGTATAACCAGTCTACCATACATTCTTTTTCAGCAGGACGTTTTGTTCGTTTTTTAGTTTTCCTACACACACCCTGGATAGGAAAACTATGGGACGGATATGCTGTATATATATATGCAATAGGATCAAGAGACTGAAACCCTCTGGCTGATCAGCAAATTGATCTCATTTTCCATTTGAGTGATCCATTTGGTGGGTTTCGGTTAGATAAGACAAGAAAACATGCGACTGATCGCTGGTGTGCGTCGGTATGAAATAATTAAGGAATATTGCAATTTTCGTAATGCCTTATCACGACAAAATAAGAAGTAAGTGTCACTCGTGTGTTGACGATTCCTCATTTCATACAGATAACTAGCCAGACAAATGAAATTTTCACAGATGTGGTAAAATAATGCAGTACAAGTCTGTGTCTGATAACTGCTTTAAATTGGCCACAACAAGATAGTATCAATAATCGTTTTTTACCCCTTAGGACTATCGTTTATTTTTGAAGAGCATGTCCACAGACATAAAAAGTAAATGCAAGCGATGAATGTGAAAGTGTTACAGGAGAATATAAGGTAAAAAAAGAGAAACGTCTCTTTCGAAGTCATGCCACCAACAGTTCCAGTCAGATAAGATGAATCCCAACGTATGTAAGAATTTTGGTATGGAAACACGCGTGTAGAGATCAACAGCCGAAGAAAGGACAAACAATGCTGAATGCTCTTCAAGGTGCGGTAAGCGCTAGCACAGTCAAGACTCGCACATCAGGCACAAAGTGTCCGTCATACTGGGTCTGGTGTGAGATTCAATGGCAAGAATGTGCACTCAACGCCATGTACCACGCATAAAAGTGTCGTAAGTACGCAGGGAGCCCACAATGGCAAGCAAACACAAGTCACTGACTGTGACCTTAGGAAGGCCCAGTCCAATAACAGCCTTGGCGGATTGAGGAAAGCAGATACCTCGATAAGAGATGATCATCGGTTGGTGGACCAAAAAGTAGACATCACAACCAATTGCACGTAGGGCTGAGATTATGGCGAGGGAATATTCATCAGCACCATACTTCTGCTTCTTCTCATTCCACACAGTCACTCCGCGCCCATCCGAGACTATACTAACGTCTATCACAGTTGCTCGGCGCTCCCGAACAGCGATTAGGTCAGGCTTGATGAAGGACGTCGAAGTAGGTGCTCTCAACTCCTCGAAGACGGTGTATCCCAGGCGACGGAGACGCTTTGCGAGTTCCCTTGCAACCCGATTATGACGAGCACATCTGGCATCATGCGTGATCCAGCAGGACTGCAAAATATGCACCAAACTCTCCGGTTGGCCACAGTTTCCACGACATAAGATCGTCTGGCCACCATGACCATGCCGAGCGCTTCTAACTCTCGTCCTGAGCAGGTTGCATCGGAGCTGGATACCGCGGATAAATATCCGAGGAAACACTCGTTCTGGAAATACAAGACATGGACTCGACAGAGGCCAAGCGACCCTCAACGCTGTTGTGTAGACTAACACCCCAAACAGATACCAGCTCTTCCTTGGTGTATACGCATGCACCATGGACTCGGATCGGAAGGCTGAGATCCCGAACAATCTTGCCAAATGCGGAATCGTTGACTACATTGCGTAGTACTCGGCACTGGGTAGAAAAGAGCTTTTCCATACGCGCTCTCCGCTGCATCGGGATTGTTGCACTCAGACTTGGGATACCAAGTCCCCCATGTTGTTTACCGGCGTGGATGTAGCTGATCGGGGTGTCCTTCGGTAGACGTAGCCAGCCACGAATAGATTGCCTGATGTAGTTGTCCAACCTTTTGAGCGTGTTTCGGTGGACTTGGCCGAGCACGAGCGAATATGTCAGCCTCGGTATCAGGTAGTTCCTCGTGATCTCCATTCTTTGATGCGGCTTCAACGGGGCACGCGTCACCTCATCGAGCAGTTTGAGCAGATGCTGTCGGTGGTTGAAGACCCCTTTCCCCTTGAATGTAAAGGGAATGCCCAAATATGTTACGGTGTCTGTCGAACCCAGAGGAGTGATGAGTTCCTCGGCGAAGCAAAATGGTTCGACTGAGACTGCTGTCGCCCGATGTTTCCTGTCCCCACAAATCACCATCGCTTTCGTCTTTCGGGCGTTTATCTTCATACCAGCTCTTCCCAACTCGACCGCAGCAGCTTCAAGCTTCTCTTTAAGGCGAGCCTGACTTTCTGCACACACGACCCAGTCGTCAGCGAAGGCAAAACCATCTACTAGGGTGTCATGGAACTGATATCCCAGTTGCGGCATCGACAATCCAAGAACCTCATCCATTGCCATGATGAACAATAATGGGGAGAGTGAATCTCCTTGCCTCACACCTCTGTGGCAGTGGACCTCGGAATTGGGGAAAACTGCTACAGCATTCTCATAGGACTGTGCGATGTATCGAACTAGAGGTGACGGTGCTCCAAACGCCTTGGCAGATCTGACGATTGTGTCATGCGAAACCGAATCAAACGCTTTCGAGATATCAACAAACGCCAAGCTGAGGTTAGAAGCAGTCGCTGAAGAGTGACGAAGCAGGGCATGTAACAGCGATGTAGCTTCCAAACAACCGTCTCGATGTAGAAATGCAAACTGGAGTGAGGGCAGTTGCAATCTACGACTCCAGCGATCAGCAAGCACCTTATGAAAGCATCGGACAAGAATGGATGACACGGAGATCGGTCTCAGTTGATCCGGTGAAGTCGGATTTGGGACCTTCGGAACTAGAGTAATACGGGCACGACACAGATGTGGGGGACAACCCCCAGATAATAAGAGTAAGTTGAAATACCCAGCGAGCGCGTTAGCATTGAACCGGCGGAGCATCCTGGGCGTGAGCTTGTCCAGGCCTGGGGACGAATTGCCCATTAAACGGATCGTACGACCGACTTCCTCTCCTGTAATTGGCTCGATCAAGCTCCAATCGGATGGTACTACTACGCGACTTGGCCGGCTATCCACGTGTTTTGGAGCTGAGAGCACCTGTTTCCAGTACTGCTCGGCGTTCAGAGGTAGGCCGCAGTTACCTTTGTATAGATCCTTCCATGACCCATCGAGCACAGCAGACGCTGCATCTTTCCGTCTTTGGTGGTATAGGGTCTGGATGGCGGCGTAGTTGGCTCGGCGGATCTGCTTTCGGTTGACCGGAATCCGATGGGCTAACTGACGACGGCGTCGGGATACAGTTTTCCAGATGTGTGGAAATGTCCTGGAGGCGTGGAGGTCCAGAAGCGACAGGACTTGCTCCGGTGTCATGATGCCAGACTGCAACCCTCGGGCAAATGCCAGGAGGTCAACACTAGCAAGCGAACTGTCAGCATGGGATTCCAAGAGTGACACGGCGCAATCCACGGTTTGTTTAAACCAGACGCTATAGTCATCAGCTTCTGACGAGTAGGCCGTTATTTGACCGATAGTTTGGTCAGGGCCACCAGATGATGATTCGTCCTGTTGTGCTTGCCAGTTAAGCACCCGTAACCTGGTTTTGATGCTGATAGCCGATCGACCAGGAAAATACTGCTCCAATCTCGCGAACAGCGCGGTTTGCGTGCCACAAGACGGATATAAATTGTTAGCCAGGCGCAAGAGCGATTGTGACTCTTGTTGGGACCAACGGGCCCCGGAATACTTCACTCGGCCAAGCTTATCTGCATTATGCTGGGTGGGGTGTACGTGCCGGCGATGTTGACTCAGGCCAATCTTCGTCGGAAAAAGGGGGGAACAATCAGCGCAGGCCAATTGGGCGACCATGTTCGTACCAACACTTTCATTGTTGTGAACTCGATGGTGGGCCACCAAGCCAGCTTTCGATTTGCAACACTTGCCACATTCCCCACACGTGAGCCCCACGAGTCTCTCCTGTGTACTGGTTAGAACTGGTGCGGAAACGCCAGATGATTCGCAGTGTACATTGTCGAAAGTAACCAGCACATTGAAACCAAACAGGGTGGTTCGCCCTGTCTGGAGTTGCTGAACTCTTAGCTCACCCAGACTGGCGTCCAGGCTCCCCAGTCGGCACCAGGAGGAGGTGGTTCAGCTCGCCGACTTAACTTTACTGCTGCTCGTGAATAGCCAACTAGGGTTTAGGGGATCTAGGCAAGAGAAAAATCAAATTTAGCTTGCAGCTTTTGAAGGAAAACATAAAACACATCTTCCAGCAGTATAGGATAATAAACACTAACTTTATTCAGCAAATTGCTGTGAAGAAGGTTTGACTTTTATCGACACATTCGATTGGGTGGAGAATGGACCGGACTAATAAAACATGGCGGAGAGAAGACTACCTCTAACATCATAGGTACGTTGTAGTGCACGTAGAGTTCTCAGAGACTCTGGCTATTTCTTCTACGTATTTCTGACCTCTACAAACATAGGAAATTTGAAAGTGGAGAAAGTCCTTTAGAGCTCTGCACATGTCATGTAGATTTGAGAAACATGTACCAACTTCAAGAATACAACCAAGCACATCTTCGGGTGGATGAAGGACCGTCTGGGTCTAAACAACCAAGAGTACCTTGCCTTGTGCACAGAATTTACCGCGGTTGTATTAAGCAGTGTTTTCAGCTGAAACATAACGTATATCGCATAGTATGTCGGTTGTGTTTGCCTTGTAAGCAGGCTACACCAGTCTGAGAATGGCAGTTGCTTCAGCATCGTCCAAACAATGAACGACTCAAGGACGTGATAAATACTAGCCGAACAATAAAGTTAAAAGAAATCATTATAAATCCTCCAACCACTGCTAAGAACGACGAGGCACACTTACAGAAAGTTATTTACAGCGGGAGAAGTCTAAGAGGAGCCTCGTGTCATCGGATGGTAAGTGCATGACAAAAAGGGTTTTAGTCAAGCTAGGAATTCTCCGACATTTCGGTTATGCGGAGATAAAGAGTGTTTCATCGGTAAATGTAAAACACATGCACGGGGAATGGTAAAGTCAAAGAATTACATTACGAAGGATGAACTGATTTCAGCAACGCAAAGCTCAAACTGAACGATCTTTATACAAGCATTTACCGACAGCTCAAGAAGGTCCACAAGATATTTAGTAGTCGGCGTTATCACGACTGCCTAATAACGGTTTGAGGACCAAGTTGGCAAGGATTTATTATGGTTTGCCCGTATTTGGTAGATAAAGGCTGGATTTTCCGTAAAAGGGTTAGTACATTATTTCCTGTCGACCGGAGTGAGTTATAGTTTCCCAGGACGGTGCAACCGCGTACCCGCTGCCTACTTTAAAGACAGTGTCGACAGTTCTACTCCATTCACATCTTGAAATGACCGGTTCACAGTCAAACCTTCAAACCTACCGAAAACAAAAGTAAAAATATGTTTAAGGTAGAAATTATTTTCTGCGCCGTGGTGGTATCTTCGGGGAAAAATGACAAAACTCGACATGGGAAATACACTCCCGGAATTTTCAATAAGAGGATCCGCTCATTTTAAACAAACAGAAGAAAGATCATTTGAAGGCAATAAGATAGCCCTATGGACAATTGGTGTTTTGTGTTTTGGATGGCATGTCGCATAAAAACGTGAGGTTAGTGGGTGACCGATTTCAGAAGTTCACGTGTGATTGGTAAAAGTCTGCTAATCGGCAGTCCTATTCAGCTTTGATTGTTCCAAATTATATAAGGAGCGGGTAAAAGTGGAATTAATGGTTGAGTTGATAGCAATTTGTATATTGTACATCTTTTTGTTCAGGAATTAGATTTGTGATGATTACTTTTGGACGAATCGGCTTGCTTCACATCCTCTAGGTATCTTCAAATACATAATATAAGCATTTAAAGGCTGCTCTAATGTCACCCTTAAAGGGGTTGTACCAACATTTACCAAGATATTCTGTGCAAATGAACTGTACACTTATGAAGACAGAGTCAGAGGTAATGGCATTGGCACAACATACCGTTAGGCGCTTGGATACTGTTTCCTACCACTCTAGCTGTTAGATCTTTTTATTTCCTAGACGATGATCAATGTATTCTCTGTTCCGTATTTGTTTGCGAGGTGGCTGGTATAAAAGCATACACATGACTGGATTTGGTAAAATTTGGGCCGCAAGTCTATTCGATTCTGGGCTTTTTTCACTTGACGTCTTCCATGCATCCGATATGTCATTTTTTAGTCTCCCTCTGTTCTGTAGCTGAAACCTTTTGTGTAACTCATCGTGACCTTAGTAGCTCTTTTGATCTTTTTGTCAGGGTTAGCGGGGGTTTGTTGACCACGTCTGATATGAGAAACAATTTTCTGATTGTTTTTCGAGTCGGTTTATTAGATGTTTGTTGGTACGTCATTTTCAGCGTGGGATTCGTTATTTTGAATTGTGCTGTTCTACTTGACGTCTGGTGAACACAATTATTCCATGCTCCCTTTGCCAGTATTTTGAGTGTGAACTCAGCAGGACACATCACTCTAGAGTGTACACCGATAGGCATAAGGGTTTGCAGTGGGAAGGTTGAATTTTGCAGGCTGTTCTATCGTTACTACTTTTTGGATATTTTTAAAATGATCTCATTTGAAAGAAGGAGCACTTCCGGGATAACCTAGCAACAGCCATTCACTAGTATTTATCCCCAACGAGCATCTTACAGGCTCTGAAAAGTTGAAAAATACCTTTGAACCATCAATCATTACAAAATACCTTGAAAACTGAATGAACTGCTCTCGCTAATTTGGATGTGCGTCTCTTCATGCAGAAACCATTTATCTGGACAAAAGGGTTGATTCACATCTAAGAGGCGGGGACTTTGGTCTCGTGGATCCTTAAGGTGTCCGAAAATTGTGTTTTATCCCACCATCAAGTCCAGTTCAAGTGAATTAGCTATATCAACAAAAACGCATTTAATATATTGAATAATTTTTATCGTTGCTGTTGTTGCCGTTATTACAAAACGCTCGCTTATTACCGACTGTTTTTGCAAAACATAGAAAGTAGAACAGCGACAAGGCAAGGAGGAAGACAATCTTGTACATATTCAAAAATACATACAGCAATGACACTAATGGTGATTTGCAAAAACTCCAAACAAACATGGACAGTTTCATGACTTGTTATCTACCAGTCGTGAAGGGCTCTTCTGCTCCCACTGAAGCACATCAGCGTTGCCAATGCTGCGACTGTTAATTAATAAAAATCCAGGGGTTGAATCAGGATGAGGCGATAGGTTTTACAAGAAGGTATGCGTGCGATACCTTTTAACTGACTTTCTGATTGTGGCTGCGTCAAACTTCAACCAGAAGCAGTCGTTCTACTCCTACATAGGGCTTGGCCGATGGCCAATTCCAAGTGCGCCAACAGCTGAGGATTGATCGCTATCGGAATAACAAGATAGCAAACGTAGACTACATAAATACATTTATGTGGCTTAAGTGAACATATTCCTACCTTCTTGTTTCAACAAATGGTGCTGGTGTGTTCGTTTACTGCTACATGGGAAGTTCCTGCATCCTAAATCACTAGCCCATGGATGCAGAGAATAAATAAACTCAGTGGTAGAGATGTTTGCTGTAGTCTTCAGTGCACGGTTTGCAAAGTACAGCCGCAGGATTTTCTCATATAGTGATTTTTATTTTCGTCACAATTTAATCTTTTTAGTCAAGACAGTGCTGAAAAGCCAAGACTCACTACACAAGCATTTCGTCTTTATGTGGGAATCATCAGTAGTCCGCCTCTCGCGAATCTCTAGGAACATCCGATCTTTCAGCTTCCATGCTAGTAGTTTGGGATATTTGGCCAAGAGCGGCTGATCAGTAGTGTGATTGGCTCGTACTTAGGCAGGACATAACGCCACCCATTCTTCACATCGCGTGCTCACGTGTTACCCTGCTCTTCTCGAGTGATTACTTCTCAGATGAAAGTTTCACTCGTCGCATGAATCGTTCCATTTTCAATTCCACTACACGTAACACCTGTGTCAGCCAGACCGTACAGCACACTGAGAAAGCTGCCTATATCCAGAAATGATGGGTATTACCAACGTTGCAACTAATATTTCATTTGGACAGGCAAAAGTGAACTGATCCTGTTTCTCATGGACGGGTTCTGTAGGGATGTGACATACCGTGCGAAAAATGTCAACATCTTCTGGTAGTCCTTATATTTGTGGGCAAATATTTTTGCATAGGAAGTTTGAAACACAGGTATAGGATGAAGGTCTGAATAATTCTTCTTCCCAACTTGTAATCTAAAGCTATTTTTTCTCATTGTTAGAAACTTGGTGTCCAACTGGCGTTTATCTGAGGGTGGTGGGTTGACGGAAATAATTCAGAGGGTACTTCGTAGCAGATAATGCTGTCGCACACTATAATAGACCTGAAAAAATATTTATCGAAGCTCATGTAAATCAAGTAACAGAGTTCTATACGAATGGAAATGGAGTTAATATGGGTAAACGGCTTAGCTACTGTTTCAATTCAGATGGGAGACAGTTCAAATCGACCGGTGGCGGCTAAGAACAGTCAAAGCAGATCGCTGCAACCAGGCTGTTGAGACCCGAGGCATTTATCTCAGACCTTCAGCCTAAATTTTGAATTACGGGGATGGCTTTTCCGACAGTGTAATAGAGCATGACCTGGATGCATGCATGCGGCAATATGAGTGTACGTCTCGATAAAAAGAGTGGATGCACTAACGATCAACAAATGTGGGCAACCCCTCTCGGTCACCAATTCACCGTCATCTTAGTCTAGACTCATCTAAGACGTTAAATAGAACTTCTTCCGACACTCCTTGGAGAAAACACCATGGGCGGGAGAGAAAGAAACCGAATTAATTACGGATGAAATTAGAATTTTGGGCATGGAGCAAAGTACATGGAGCAAAATACAAAGTGAACATATGGAGGTGTGAAGTGTGATTGCTCAAGGGACAGTTCAATCATTGTACACGCCGTGCAAGCCCCAGTAACTGCGCTGCGATACTGTGTACATTTTGAAGTAATAGATTATTCCTGTCCGGTCTGGTTGCTCATAAACAAGGTATTTAGCCTATGGCATCAGCAATGGTAGTGAAAAGTGTCGTTCAAATGGTCAGGGTACACATCTGAAGACAGAAACCCTTGTCACGAAGTAGATAGTGTTGTGTGGAGACGCAGGCTCATAAGGTACGCCACCTAGCTGGTTCATGAAAGCTCAACCATCGTCGTAGGAAATGAAATAACTTCTACACTGCTTTACACAGCGGGTTCGGGTTATTGACAGTAAGCTGGCCTTCGTCCTTAGTCATTATGCACTGGACATCAATCGCTTCGTTGTCTCCGTTGAGAAATGGAGACATATGCTTCGAATTCGCAATGGACATAGTATTCAGAGGCCAAAAACGTTTGAGAAAGCAGAAATTTTGCAAGAAGCAAAGTAGCACAGCACAGTAGCAGAGCAAGAAACCAAAGGGAGATCAGACGACTTAGCACAGTGTTGACAGCTTTGCCAGCGGCTACCACATATGTCAGATTTCGTAGTGCGATTCAAGCAAATGTGATTCTTACTGGACCGAGATCATTCCGTGCGTGGGCAGAAGTGATGATATTTCATTTTAACCATGCTCCGCTTAGATCTTACGAGTATTAACAGACTTAACTTGTTTCTATTTTATAGGATGACAGTCGGATCCCAGTGGAACCGACACTTTGTGACTAAATGAATATTACGCTTTCTGTTTAGGTAGTCAAATTCTAAAATAATCGCTGATTGGCGGTGGTAAATGACGTACTGGAGGACGGAATCAAGTCACTGATTCCAAACTCACGGTAATCATTAAGGTTATTAGCACGAGATCAAAGATCTAGTTGACAAGTGAACATTACATTTTTCCACGCCGTAGAAAGTTTGGAAGCTCAACACATGGTAGACATGTGCTGCGTCTTTACCTAGGGATGTTTAGGTTAACATATGAATTCGTTTATGGTTTATTCAGATCCTTGTCCACACACGCGCCTCTTCTTCAAATGGGTTTGATTGAACAGTGAAGGCCGGGAGTTTGGTTTATATTGACTCAGTGTATCTCTTTCACTCTCATCTCGTTCTTCAAAGTAAACTTGGTATCATTGATGAAGCTGCTACGTTGTTCATTCGAAAGCTGCAAAAACTGAATAGACATAAGCCTCACTAGTTCAGAATTTCCGACTGCCATGGAAGTGCAACCTTCCGAAGCTCAGAGTTTTTACACATGAAAAATGCTCGCTCTAATGAAAGAACGATATTAAACTCGGAACTAGACTAAGAAGAGCCTACATATTGTCGGATGATTTTTAACTGAAACGCATAAGGAATTCAAGCAGTTGTGATAGCTGACCTGCAAACTCGAGGTATTTTGGCTGACTTTATTACAATCTGCTCCAGATTGTTGGTTATTGTTCATTTAGCACGAGCCCTCATTTGTAATGCTATGCACATCCGATGATCTGTCAGTGACTAGTGTCCCATTTCAAAGCCGCTTCAGTTCTCCTAGTGGCTTCTGGTATCTTGATGAGTTACCTATTGTTTGCTTGTTCTAGGTGGCCGTTTGATGGCCAGTGCGAATTCGGGCAACAAAACATCCCAGATATCAGCTTATTGCTTTTTGACTGCTTGAATGAGTCTACTGCCTGGGTTTATCGCATAGAGTTTGATGGCCGTAAAGATAATTCAAAGGCGGTAGTGTTCCAGCAAGTGTAACACCAGGAAGTCTAAAGGCTAACCGCTAAGGCCCGATAAGTACGTTAACTCCTCCTAGCAATGCATTTAGAAAATGGTAACAAGTTAGCAACCTCACGCGGGTCGCTAGAAAAAAGTAATCCTGTTCAGAATCTCAACGAAAGGCGGGTTCACACCAGTACTGGCTTGGTCACTTGTGTTCCTTGAAGGATTTCTACCTCGCATACTTTCCTACCAAACATCTTATTCAAATATTCTGAATTCCAGCGTTTCCAAATTATCATACACTGTCAAAATAGTCGTGATGGAATGCGAGGTGATGAACGATCAATAAAATTGGTTCTGACTTTCATTTGTGTGAAGCAGACGTGGCCCAATTCTCGGCGGTGATTAAGGATCTCGTGTTTCTATCCTGAGGTTACGTCGGTTAAATCATATCACTGCCATTGATGTCACATAGAGTTTACCTCAAGCCCTCCAGTATTCGAAAAACCAAACGCGGTGAACATTTTCTCCATGCTGAAATAAGGGGGATTTGTCTCGTCATAAATGAAAATTTGTTCCCAAACGTCACGTCAACGAGCTTTGTGAAGGTATCGTCTGGTTAGTTACTGCGAGAACTGGGAATGTTTTTGTTGGATTTCATTCTAGACATGACAACAGATTTCATGGTGATCGCCCATAAAACCCACAAAATCCATGTGGCTCGCTGATTGGTTCACTGAACTACCAATCCCAGCCAAATTGTTTGATGAATTTTTATAACATTTACAGGGGACGCTTACCTGGCAGTTCTTAGTCTCCCATAGATTGATGTACACAAGACATGAATTTCGGAAAACTAACATCTGAATGCGAATTTCGGAATTTTTCAAAAGCGTTCATTCTTTATGCTCTGCTGACTTGGGTCGCTGGGTTAACCAAGTCAGCCACAACAGAACTACCGGTGGATCCAGTCAGGAGTGAGTTTCTTTAGAGGGCATTTACAGTTGAGGCTAGTGCTGGCTAAACTAAGGATGACACCAGAACAGCTAGTGTATCGATGTTTACGAGTTACTAGAATTCATATTCTCAACCAAAGTATTTATTTGTGCTGCGGGCCACATTCAAGCAGATTCTGTTTTCTTCTACCCAAACTTTGGCGTCACATTATAAACGATTGCCCTGGTTTAGAGAGTTTTGGTGAAGTGACTCATTGGTGGTGGTCTCTATTCAGAGCTTTATAGGACCAAGGAGGAGTGATCACTTCAATGGAGTAACCTGCACCGGTAAATCAGTATTTGTTTTGATGCACTTCTAACAAAAAGCAGTACTTTCAGCTTTCCGATATTCCTCATGACAACACCCTATTCGGATGACTGGGTTGCGCCGCAAACAGTGCCATAAATCTCAATATTAGTGACTGCCTCAGACAGATTACGATGATGTAGGAGGACGGAAGTGGTTTCCAACAAGGTACCTCCTAAGTAATCTGTAATCATGAATGCCTGGGTGTCTTGTTACGTGTGTCTTTATAGTACCACTGACAGGTGGAGTCACTGAAAATAACCTGTATATGTTGTTGAATGTTAGGGTCACATCGTGTCACGGCGCTAGGTCGAAATGCTGGGCCATTGGACATATGATGCCCCTAAATTCAGAGGAACCACTTCTGAGAAAACCCTTGAAGAATAGAACGATTTCAATTTGCTTCAACCTTTGTTTACAGTTGTGGTTTCCTTAGAATGGACACCGGACGAAAGAGAACAGCCAAATACAAGAATTTCGCGCGCTATGGTTCGTTTCTGCCAAATGCGGTCATCAGGTCGGATCTTTCACAGTGACCGTGACAGGCATATTAATAGACACGGCAAGAACCGGAGGCCTCAACTAACGCTGACCAAAGGGATTTACTAAACTCGGTTCTGTGGTGGCATTCCACATTCCAGTGAGAGGCAACCAAACCAATTGGATACCCACCAAACTAATAAGATGAAATGAATATAAATCAACGTAAAGTGGACATCATTGCCAAGTTCCACTGTGACAGCTTCACACGTGTTCTCTCTCTGCATTATATCCTCCAAAATGGGCAGAAAACCTGTCAACACAGTAATCCTTATGATAAGAATAGGAAACGACAGTTTTGGTGGGTTTGGTGAAGGCATGGCAAGGTTGTGCTCCAACACAGTCTAAACAGATGTACTAAAACTAGGCCTATCCCATCTTCACATGGTGAAATACTCAACCGCTTAGTGGAGAATAATAGTACGAGGTGTTTTAGGAATGAATGATTGGGGAATTGCGGACACGGTAAAAACAAGACAGGCCCGAGGGCAAATCACACGTGAGAAATCGGAATCACAGATATTTCCGAGTAATTCATGTCGGCATATTTGTTTTGGTTGGATGTGATAGGATTACAGTAGTGGCCAGAGAATAAAAAAATAATTCGGCACATATTTCTGACACAGTATGAAGTGGGGAAACTTTCGTGGTATATTGATAGTGGACAAGCTATGAAGTTAACTAAGAAAAGTTCCGGTTATGCCAGTGTCTGACTAAGACCTTGAGGGTTTGCACGACTTGGATGTGATAGGTTTCTCCAACCAGAAAAAGTGTGCTCCCGGGGACCACACAAAGTCCTGCATTTTTCTGAATTGCGCTGACTTTGTTCGTGGGGGGGGGGAACACAAAACAATAGCTACAGTTTTTGGGCTGGTTTACAGTTGTTTGAAAAGCGAAAGTAACGTTTTTTACACCAGTATTTAGGTGGATGTTGTTGACGATAAGTCCGTTAGACTGCCTTAGCCAAAATATGCGTTCACTGTTCACCTAATTATAAATGAAAAAATGACATTAACAGATCTTTTTACGGTAGTCATCGTGAGCCTCAAAAGGCGTCTGCTGTATGTGTTTCATGGACTGAATGTTTCCAACATCCAGTGGCCGTGACGTGAGTGTTGTAGTTCGAGGTACGAAGTGCAGTTTAACTTGAACTAACTCGGTATACAAACCAGCCGAACAGACATCAGCAGAAATATCAATCATTCACTTTTGCTTCATTATATCATTATTTAGTTCACAAAGCTAAACTCCATAATACTTTGAGTGATTTTTGTATTTATGTTTGTTTCGTATGCGCGTCAATTTAACCCACGCTGGCGTTTTTGAAATACAGTCGTTTATCATTTCACATGCACCGCACACTATCGATGTGTTTTTCTGATCTCTGAATTTCTCTTTCCCGCACAGATAGTTCTTCGTCGCGGCAGGTATGCAATAGACGAACGTTTTATCAAGACTGCAAGCATAGTCTGTTCCCCAGCTGCTATAGAGCCAGTTACTTGTCCCTTGTTCTTGAATGGCTTATCTTAGCTTTCCCGTTAGAATAATAAATAGATTCTGACACAGCAGTCAGAAGGCCTGTATTGAAAGTGAGAATAAAGGTTTACTCGTTCGCGTTGCCCAAGGTCCATGGGCAGTTAAGAAACTGAACAGTGACTTTCGCGTTCACGATTATGGACAAACATGTGTTACAGTCGGTCTCAGTGCTTGAGACGTTCTGGCGTACACTTTCTGTCTAACGGCACCATAGATAAGCAAAGTAGGACAGATTAAAGCAGCCTTGATTGTCACTGACGGTAGCCGACATTGCGTGATGCGGAATTCTCTTAACAAAGTGAACAGTGGCGCGAGCAGAGTCGACGCTAGTGATTATAGTGTGACAGTCGCAGATGAACTGTCGTCTCCAATATCCGCCCAAAGCAAACACACCCCGCAACGTCTCATGAGAATTCGCCGCGTGTGAGTCTTCCAGAGCCAGAAGACCGCGCCCCTCTCTTGAGGGGCACCTTATCTCTTGCAATTCAAATAAGTGGTGCTCTTATTGGCAGCAAGATATTTTCCTTATGTAAAAGCACTATGGTATACAAAACAAGCTAAAACGGAGATTGATATTACTTGTTATGTGAGTTAATATAATATCCTGATTCTGGCCTACACATGTTCAAGCTGATTGGATCAGGGGCTTTAGTGTGCAGCCATGGTGAGATACGCACCAGGAGGAAAGTTTGTGATAAATTGTGCGCTAGCAGTGAGATCTTCGGGGTCAATTAACTAAAACGCTTAGAAAATGGCTATCGGAAAACGAAATGTGCCTTAAGGGCATTCAGGAGAGAGAATTAAATCACTTAACTTAGGCTTCTTTAAAGTTGAGAGGCATGCTTCAGTAAAACATTTTGTTTTTGCAGCTGAGCTGGTAGGAAATGACGGGATGAAGCTAGCCCGTGTTAGTAGCGTGCGTGCATATATGGCATATTAAGCTGTGAAGTGTGCAAAGTTTCGGAAGTAAAGTTGGTCTAAGTGGCATCAGAAAATCATTCCACATCTGTACCTACTTCGAACATAACGCCGATGTTTTGTGAGAGCATTTTCAGAGAATCTTGCTTACATAACAATCATTTTGCGCAATGTTGGTAAGCTCATCTTGGGAACTTTGAGAGAGATAGGAATTTCATGTTAGATATTGTTTCCAGTGCTTACAGGATGATATCCCCTATCGATGAGATTATTGTCATTCTGGCGCTTTTTTGGACACTGTGTCTTTTATCACCATAACTCTATTTTGTGGTGTATTACGTTAAGTTACGCCATTACAGAAGGTTAGAATTGTGGTTCGCTCTACTAACACCATGACTACCTTACCAAGCTATTTTTTGCTGAAATACGCTGAGTAACATTTCAACTGAGGTAATATCGCAACCAGCGGCAAAAATATTCAATAATTTTCCCCCGAACAGCCTACCCTATAGTTTCACTGGGTTTCGGAAAATTTGGTTTTCAGATCGTCACCAAATTTGAAAAAAAATTGAATGACGAAACTCCACCGCGTAGGCGGTGAAGTAGCGCGTCAAGCAACTGACTATATTACATGGAAAATTTGAATAACAAAAATCTTTTGTCTAATTCACGAAGCAAACTGGCCCAGTTCTCAGTGGCGTTTACCGAATATTCAAACGAGGAACACCAATTTGTTATTTATGAGCCTACCGAAATCACTCAGTACTCGAATAGACGTAATTCAGAGCGCAGATACCTTTACGAAGGTTTACTCTAGGTTAATGAACTGACTGTATTTCCCTTTCGTTACCAAATAGACAAGTTAAACTGTAGCTTCAACGGGATTTCGGACCGAATTTTGGAACGCTGTTTTATTCATCATGAAAGGTAATAATGTGTTTGTTGCCAAAACGTAGTAGGTAATTGCATACGTTCAGTTCTGTTTTGAAACTGCACAAACAGTGTGGATATTCGACCCTTTGGTAATGGTTCTGCTCGAAGAAGATCATTCCCTATAAATAGCCTTAGATAGCTCACCATAGATTTCACTCTGTTTTTGGATCAGTTAACTTTATACTGCCTGAACCCCTTGGTGCTGAAAATTATGTTGAACAATATCACACGCGGGAGAATCATCTGCGCCTCATGTTGTTTACCATGCAACTCAGTGTAACGCTGTATATTCACAACTCAAATGTTTTTTAAAACACGGTTGCGTAAATGCCTCTGGCGGCTGTGATAAGTAAATGCCTATTCTTTAAACAGAAGCAAAATGTTTAATTTCAACGCGCATAAATCCAGGTCGGAACTCCAGCCCCAATGAACGAATGGTCTGGAAAATAAATGAGTTTCCTGGACCAATATTCGGTTCTTGTGCATTGGCATGACATGCCTAAAACAGATATCCCGCGTGTGGTGATAGCGATTTTCACAAATCAGGGAAGCCTGAAACTCACATAATGTTAGCTATTTATTATCCAAACACTATTGTTCATGACGACCAAAGAGATTCTGAGTCAAATGTAGCAAATTGACGAGACAGAAGGTGAAAAAAGAGACATCAACCTGTTCGAAAAATCAAACGGACAAGTAAACCATTTGCCTATTCTCCTTATTAAAAGCCTCATGGAAGTTTAGAAAAAAACAAGGAAACGAGTTTTGCAGGTTACTGAACCTTAACTCGCTTGGTTGCATCCCGAGCCCGAAATATTGGCTCAGTGTAGTCCGACAGTGCTCATCAGTTGTATTTTATAGGTGGAACAAAGCGCCCACATTTCTCCGTAATCGAAATGTTGATTACGGTGCATTAACTATCCCGTTTGCACTTTCATTATGGACGGGGCGTTTAGTTTAATTAGTGGTCGAAATGAAGGTTCTCATGGATTTAACCGATAGTTCCATTAATTGGGGGATGGTGTACACACTTTAGGTACCATACGGTGCTTGCCTGTCAGACTGTCCCTTGATAGATTGCGCTACAATTAATAGGCCTGGTGACAAAACGGCGCGTGATAAATTGGTCGGACGACGAATCGACTAGGTGTAAGTTGAATGGCTGATAAAATGACATGGGACAAATTGGTGTGGAGATAAATTTTTCCATGACACTAGATGGCACGCAAACAACTTAACCGAAAATGAATCGCTCAAAACATACACGAAGAATTTCATTAAACCCGGTAATGGCGTCCGAATTATGCGATAACTAGGTCTGACAAGAGTCTCTCTGGCCTGGCTAAACCAATCACAATAGAAGGCGGGATGTTATCAGCAAAGAACGAGCTCTGAACAGAGCTCAGCAGCTACTGGTACAACTCATCTTTGAATCATTCCGTATTTGGTTTGTGCACTATCATCTAGTACACAAATAGTTGGTACGTAGCGCTCTTTGTATTTTTTCAGTACGTTGCTATTTAATGGATTGTCTGTTCTTAGCCTCCAGTAAAGTGATCAGCTGACTTTTCTCCTGAGATAGCCTCGTGATGCCTTTCTTGAGCAGGATTATAAACCGAGGGAATTTTTAGATGCCACAACAGGTGGTGAGCATTTGTGTTTAAAACTTTTAAAACCCGCTAGAAATGATGTCATAGTATCGTTTTTAAACAGAAGCCATCGGAAGATGGCGCACAAAATGTTCTCAACTGCCTGAGCGGACATTTTTTATGAAGTACCTCAATGACTGAGGAGAAACCACGTCTTCAGTTAGACCCCAAACAAGGATCCAGAGCGTTTGGTTACTCAGTATTGATGTAAATGTCATCTGATTTTACCAGTAGATTCAAAGGACTGAATTGATGCCATAATGGGAACTTGTGTGC
Source organism: Opisthorchis felineus (assembly GCA_004794785.1). Taxonomy (NCBI): domain Eukaryota; kingdom Metazoa; phylum Platyhelminthes; class Trematoda; order Opisthorchiida; family Opisthorchiidae; genus Opisthorchis; species Opisthorchis felineus. The sequence goes on along the minus strand of SJOL01006418.1, from coordinate 350,323 downwards.
CTAACAAAGTGAACCGATCCTGCTTGTTAACCTGCAAACAAGCGACCAGTCTTCGCCTGCTTTAGTATGGCACGCTCTTCTTGAAAAAAGAAAGAACAGGGTAGACCAGCTCCATATTCATGGTGCGATTGTTGGTGTAGGTAACTCTGACTTCAGGGGAGCAATCTGCCAACTGCAGAATAATGCATTGCAATATTGCGGACGGGTCACAGTAAGCCCAGTTATTGCGGATCTTCCCGAATATGCTGGAACATCCCTATTATCGATAACGGATTAGCCACTATTTCAGTGATAACTTAATA
>SJOL01006418.1:328365-349508 GCA_004794785.1 Opisthorchis felineus | reverse complement strand
GGAGGGAAACAACATGCGCTTGCTGAAGGGTAGTAGAATATATCTCACTCCGTAGCCATGTAACCCGTTGCAAAAAATGCCACAGAAATACACATATATGACAGCTTGAGACTGATCGTATAGTTCAGTACTCTAGAACAAGGTATGTCAGTCGATCAGACGGCTCTTGATATGTTCACCAAGCTTGGCAATTGGCTTGCAGACTCACCATCTGAGGAACCATCATCAGTTCGCTGTTTGTTTCCCAAGCTCTAAGAGCAGATTAAAAAGCACTTTGATCAGCTACCAAAGAATGCACCCAAGTGACCCATACTCTAACAACCATGTATACTAAATAATGCTACCGTAAACTGAAAACCGTGGGCATCTAATTTCGCAGGTTTCTCTGGAAATACATCTTCTAAATCACGAGCTTTGGCAAAAGCCTTTCGTGAAAGCCATCGCTTAAAAAGAGTCTAAATATATTGGCTCGCTATCAGACGCATATCAGACCACCGGTCTTATTTGAAGTCGGATCTGGTAGACGCACACTTGGGGGAAATCGTCTGTCTCTTCATCCTACTGAGTATCCAAAGTAAGTTTCCGTTGGAAGAGAACCATTTCCCATTTTCTCCATGGAACGAAAACGCCTTGAAACTACCTTTTAGCTGTTAATTAGTTCTTCCGTTTTTTGAACTAAAAACGACCTTTGGAATGAAACCTGCACACTTTGTGTAGAAATCTCTCGACTCATTTTGGTTCTGAGTATGCTACAAGAGAACAGCCGAAATGAAGTTCTTCCAGACATGATCTTGGGTACAAACACAATTTTGACTTAAGACACGATTAATATCAATATAGGAAGATAAAGCTAAAAACTGGTCCAGAGGAAATTTAGTATTCCATAGTTTTTTGCAATGATACGATTAGTCACCATGAAAAACTAAGTATACCTCAATGAATTACTGCCAGTCATATTTGCAGGAATCCAACCTAGATATCAGTATGTCAACGATTTTTTTAGCCTGCGACGCTGACTAGTCCTCCTGCAGGTCTGAGTGGATGTAGAGTGCATTTAGAGACCACTTCGGTTTATAACTGACAGCACAGTTGATTCAAACAAACATTTGGAGGATTTGGGCACTGCTGGCTCCTAAGAAGACAAACAAACATCAACCCAGAACCGTTCATCTAGCATAGGAAAGACAACTTATCCCAGTTTGTTGGTCAGAGCTGAGTAACACATAGAGAAGAACAATTTCCCACAGGTGTCTCGTAATAAAATGGTTCTACCAGGCCTGATCGCCTCTCTTTTCCACTGTTGACGGGGGCGACTGAATGTACCTAGGGTTCATGAATCAAGCTGACTTGTCGGATTCTTACTGTGCCAGTTTCGTTAAGAGTTCTCCGGGTGAAAGCCTATTACTCGAAATTTGGAATAGTGAATGAACCGTCAGCTGGAAAAAAATTCGTTCCTATTCTTTCTTAGTTACTCAAACAGTTCTTGTTGGCAATTGGGGCAGCAGATTCACTATAGAGTAGAAACCATTTTTGTTTTTTATCAAAACACGTTTTACCCTCAAGCGGAGTTGCGTATTCGTTCCCCGCACACCAGCTTTTTGTCTTTTGATGGTCGCAAATAATTTGGGCCATGGTATCTAACTTCACAAGCCTTCCATTTATCATTGTAATCAGAGTCGGGTGAAGCCTGTCTTTGGTTTTATTTATAAGGGCATGAGGAATCGCTAGATTTGCAATGACTTAGCTGCCTATTCTGAGCTGTCTTGCCAGCCAGTTTCGAACAACGCGTCCTTTGTCTATAGCAAACACTTATAGATGTCACTAGGTTAATTATCGATCTGCATAATGTAGGCAGTATTCAGAAGTCCCCGGTTTTGCATTTCATCACGCTGGTTCTTCATTTTCTGTTCTAGGTTCACGATCAGCTCCAGTTTGACTAAATGATATGGTTGAAACAGGCTTCATCTTTTCCACTCTTGATAACTGAACTACTTAGTGTGTCAGCCCTGCCGACTTTGGTCCTACTCAGAAGGATATGTTCAACTACGAAGGTTTGTCGAAAAGCTTTAGCAGGGTTTCACTTGCCTGCTTATAACATGCAGCTGGTGACAACATGACCATATTTGCAGGAACTCTAGCCACAACCAAATAACAAACAAACATTATCTCTCGTCCGGTTTTAAGTGTTACATGGATATCAAACACATGTCAAGTTGTCAGATTTCGCCGTGAATCAAACGGCGAAGGCCAGAGGCATGCAGAGTTTGTTCAGAAAAGGTACAATTTCGTTCGATAATTGGAGCCTTCCCAAGACCCTTGGTCTGATTCCCAGGCCAAACTTTAATTATCTTTCAAATGTCTACCGACTCCCGCGCAAATTTCGCGCTGGTTTATACTTGAAACTGCATTTTTCCAGCTCATTGTCGGCGGCTTTCTGCGCACCCTGAAATTGGAGCAGCTTAAGCTTCTCATCTAGTTTCCCGAATGGCATCCTATTCCAAAGTTCACTTACGCAAAAGGCAAATATACTGTCACAAAACTTCCCGGCTGGAGACTGACATAACGCCATCATCGGATACAGCTTGACCGTAATATGGATTTCGAACTTACGCCGTTGTCTGTCATTTCATTCCCAGTTGGTATATTATGCACAACAGAGTATGGTAGCAACCGTCCTTTGATCGTTGAGCAACTCGTAGCTGAATCTCAGATAAACGCTTCTTGCGGCAAATAAGTCTAAGGTGTGGATATATGTATTATGAATCCAGAAAAGTGTAGAACATAGGTAGAACCGCCCTATCGACAGCTCACACCAGAAAGTTATTGAGGTGTCCTAGACGATTAACAATGGCGCACTCTTATATCCAGTTCTCTTATAAATTTCATGACAACATCCCCTTTCTCTCATCAAGCAGGTCAACGGTTCTATGGACAGTCGGCTCATGAAACGAGGTTGAAAATAGGTCGACGTTGACGGGTGGTACGCTGGAGACAACCAAATGAATGGTTTGAGATGGGTGTAGTGGTGGTCCAAATGTGACGAAAACTGATATGATGAAGCTTAATCTAACTTTTCAGCACAAATATGTGTGACAAAGCTCCGAATGTGAAATGGCTATGTTCACAATGCGCGCATATTTTCGGTTGAACGCGGTGGTACAGATTGAGGTAGTGCTGGTGGTTGTGACACTGAGGTCTAATTTTCGGCTAAAATGAATTTCTAACTGCGAACGAAGTACTCACTTGCGAGCTTCCTGCCAGAGGCCTGAACGCACTACAATCAGTCAGCCTAACCTAGAACTGTGAACTGTGTTTTCAAAGCGAACAACAGAAGGAAGCTAATTTTCCCCTTTACCTAACTTAAGAGACAGTGTTTCGCATACAAATGAGATTAACAATGCGATTAACAGCTTGTTCATACTAAAAAATCTATTATTATTTCGAGCTTCTTCAGACTGTGTGAGTAATTTTCACTTGAAATATACAATTCACCAAAAGTACTAAAAGCCTGTGAGCCCTTAGCTTGAACAGGTGGGCAGGTTGAACGTTTGCATGGAGATCTGCATCGAATGCACTCTATGTAAATCTTTCACTAAAAGCATTCCGTAATCTTGTCACACCGTACACCTTCAACTTTAGTCATATCGATACCCACCGAACCCGGACGGACGTGTGCCGCAATCGATGTTATTAACGTGGGTTATTACTAGCATTCCCGTCGTACCATCCGTCATGAAGAGACCGGACCTTACTGTGGTATGACCATTTGTGCGCCTGTGTTGCCCACTGAGCTATATAGTAGGTGTCACTGCGACACTCGCAGTGTCTCTCATATAAATTTGGTCAATGGTTATACGTCTGACCAGCACAGCCCCCTGGTCCTCCAGGTCATGGGTTGGAATATGTGTGATGACTTGTTCCTTAACAAGTATAGTGCAATTGTATTTACCATCAAGCATCGCTGCCTTTCGGTCAGGCTTCTGAGCCATAACCATCCTTCTGTCTGGATATGGAAGCCCTGGCGTCGTTTTAACCCGCCTACAACTATAATTCCTACAACCAAAATACTGTCATGCCACATTGGTCTCGCGGGGTTTTATCAGCAGGATTGCGTAACCTTCCGCATGGAGCAGGGTGGGTGAGCGAAACAGTCTAATGCTGACGTCTCCATTCTTTCTCTCACACATACTTTTTCTTCAAACTCTCCCCCTATTAATAACGATCTCTTTGTAAGCCCAAGTATCAGGACTTTGTCGTATCTTGTTACGACCAAATCGACTGTAGCTCTAACACCAACAAATACAACTTTTATGACGCCTTGAATGTCCCGTCGTGGTGGTTACCGGAGATTTGCATGCACAAGTGACTTAGTGCATCTGAGGCTCAACTGGATAGTAGACCTGGACTGGACTCGGTAGGCACAGAAAACAGTAAATGGAAGCTGCAGCTGTGTGCTGATCTCAGACTGTCTCTGTGCAGTACTAACTTCTCAAATAACCGAATTCGCCTGGCCACATCGTGTCATTCAACGGCATTCTAACTGTGGATCCAAATTAATCACATCATTATCCAAGGATGGCAATTCGTTCAGTAACTGAGAGGCTGGCGGACCCCAGAGTTGAACGAGCCTATCACGGCAGTCTCTTCAGCTCTCTTTCAACAGATACCTAGTAGGACAATTCACACTGGAACAAACCTGTCACATTTTAGCACATTGCCGACAGTTCCTCTCGTAGCACGGTGCAAACGGGTCCCTCAAACACCGGATATCAGAGAAAACAGTGGCACGCTTGAATCTCGGAGAAATGTTCCCTCTAGTTTTGGACGAATTACCACATGTCAAGTGAAACCAGCATGTTCGCTAACCATGTAGCATGGTGGACACGGATGGCCAAGAAAATGGAAGAAACGAAAAATTCCGGGAATTCTCAAAGAATATTTTGGTCTAGTCTTGCGACCGGTAGCTTTAAATTGCTTGTGAACAAAACCATCAAGGACCGAACAGGTGCGACCATCATAAACAAAGAAGGTCATATATACCACTTAGTCGAACTCTCTTTGACGCCTTCTGACAATCAGCCGGATTCTGGAACTGTAAGTGAACCTGGGACAGTGATTCCAGAACCCACTACGGGCTCGGAGGTTTATGACTGCACGCACTCTTCCAAGGATCACTCAGCACCACCCAAAACATCCAAGGATGGGGAGGAGCCCTTGGTCACCTTTTGTTTAATCTAACTGTCCCAATTTGGGCAAAAGAAACTGTTTAATACGACTCGAGAGGATGGGTTGTAGCGCATATTTTTGAAAATTGGAGCCCTCAATGAGAGAGAGCCCTCAATCATGTAGGGATGAGCTTGGCCTTATTCGTAGCGGGACTCTTGGCGTAACACGTACTTCGTCGTCGCATAGTGGCTCGTGAGAAGGTGACTCGAGGTCAGTAAATGGCGTTCCGGTCAGGTAGGGGCTTAGTTGACTAAATATTCACACACTGTTAGGTACTACAAGCACAATCTTAGTATTCCTGAATTGCCAATGCGCATTCGACGCGGTTGATCGGTCTGCTCTCCTTGACACGCTTGCCTATCAAGGAAAGCCCCGAAGGTTTGCGAGCGTAATACGTTCTTTGTACTGTCAGACTATCAGGCGTATGAGGTTATACGGTGAGCTCTCTAAAAGCTTCCGTACACAAAGTGGAGTCCATCAACGAAGCCTACTCTCTTCATTCCTATTTACCTTCGTGCTGGATGAGATAATGAGACAAACGCCGGAAAATCTTCGTATAGCTGCTGACGAAAACCTTGTCCATCGTGAATACGCAGACGACATTCCTCTCACCCTAAAAGAGAAGAAAATGACGCAGATGATTTTGGATGAACTGACCGAAATCATTCCCTTCTTTGGCATGCGCTCTGCACCGACAGTGTAAGGTCGTGCTCCTGGACAAGCAGTCATACCACTTACAGTCCAAGGAGAGGCCTTCGAGGTTGTGGAGCGTTGTACTTGTTTTGTAAATGGTATAAACGCTAACTGTAATGTAATGCACTGGTCGCGCTTCCTCTGGTGGCAAAGCGGCACACTATCGATTCTCAGCGGACGCGTCCATCGGGCCAGAGTATTGGCTGTTTGTTGTATGCCTGTAAGACGTGGTCTGTATGATCAGCTTGAACAGATGTTCTCAGATCTTTGACAACTTCAGAGTCATAGCCTAGATAGTCTGGTATTGGAAGATTCACAACGGGACAGTTATAAAACGAGTGTTCTGTTGTGCATCAACAAAAGAATGTATCTAGCGCAAGCTGAATAATTGTTTTCTGAATAGATTGCTGTTTTCTGTGCCCAGTTCAGAGTGACCCTAGTAGAAAGGAGGTAAAGCTTTTGACCTTCAGGACGAATACGAAATCGGTTATGGAAAGTCCTGGTACTCTTGGCGCAACTACCCATCCAGGATGGGTTCCTCGTGATCCCCTCTGTGCATGGTTGAAGATGCCGAAAGAAATGGCTACCAGTCGGTGTCCTGGCTTTCTTGCTGTCGGTTCCTATCCAGTGTGTCTGACTGAGTCTAGGGTGTGGACACCTCGGAATTATTGTGATAGGCTGGCACCAATTCTTTTCCCTATCCAGTTATATCACATTGAGAATTTCAGGTAAGTTATGGTTTTATGGCTGCAAGGTACTACTTCTGAATGCTAATTTTGTGCTCTCAGTGATGGTGATGACGACCCAACTTACAGTTCTATTCTGGGATATGCGGATGCATAACAGTAAGCCAACCATGGTGTAAAACAGAATGAAGCCACTTAAACTGTTAAACATGTAATTCACGTTAACTGGTATTCAGTCAGTTAACCGGGCTAAGCTCATAAACCCTGACTAACTCCGCTGTTGAAGTGAGTCGCTGGCATTATCGTTGTAATCAAAAATTTGCATTTCGTCGCTCCAGCTCCATGGAGACAATTGAAAAGAGCAGCTCGTATTGTTCCCCGGGGGAATCTGGAACCCAGCGGTGACGTCCGGCAATGCTGGTTGTTTAATTTCTTCCAACACCCCATTGGTTTGGTATCTTGCTTCGGTATCAAACGAAAAAGAAACAATTGGTTGGCGTGAAGACAAAGCATAAAGTAAACTGCTTTGGAATAACTGGCTGCGGCGCGCACTGAACTCACTCTCACCGACCACTGGATACAAATTCAAAGATGCTCGTTGTCTGATATGTAAAGATAGCAGTGCGTCTTTCCTGAAAAGACTGAGAAAGTTATACGACCAGATGTGGCTTCAGAAATCTGCGCGTGCTTTCACCTCCACCTCTCGTGTTTGCACCAAGTTGCACTACTTTCGACAAACAGTTTACCCAATCCCATCATTTCAGTTCACGATAAAAGACATTTAAAAAGATCGTTTTTTTGTTGGCTAGGTTTTATAAGTTCAAACTGAAGCCTCCAGGGTTTTCGTGGCCATGGATGTTCCTTCACCTCTTGTCTAAGGTTATTCACCAGACACATCATGCCTACTGGTCGGAGCTTTATTACTTCATTGTTCAATCATGGATTGAACTCCTCCAAGTCATTCTCAACCTACGCCTGATCACGAATATACGCTTCTGATGTTCCTCATATGGCTTTCAGATCTAATTTTAAACTTTAGTTTGCTAATGAATTCATGTTCGGACAAACTTACTGACGTAGGGTACTGTATTTTATTAACTTGGAAACATATTACCACTGGCATCATGATCGGCTCTACCGACAAGGTTTTCGGGAGTGAATGGGTTTGTTTTACTACTGCTTCTGATGAGAGTACAAAGTAGAATGTGATAAATATCGTACTGCAGTGTGCCCGAAATAAGTACCATCAGGGCGGACAATACTAGGGGCTACGCATGTGCATGAAAATGTAAGTGAAGTGGATGGTTTGGGTGGCTTTTTCATTCCCGTATGTGGAATGTAAACGACAGTCACTTGCAATAGAAAATTTCGGCATGCGCCTGACTGATACCCGAAAAAATGATCCCATCAACGGAACGGAGGTTTTTTTTACTGAGCTGTGCACTCGGTGATCAGGCGTCCACAAAACTGACACCAACCGAATTTTTCAACTCATCCTACTGAAGTAACCCACGGCATCATACGTTAACTACAGTAGATTGCTCAGAGATAAGACGGAACGAGCAATGACAATTTGTTTACTTAAACATACGGCACTTTTTCTCAGGCGTTTTATTTGAGGAAATAGTAATACACTACAAGTGCGATACCGTTAGTATGGCGTACACGGAACTCTGTCATTTATTTTTAGCATATTTTCATCCAGCATGGATTGTCTTCACTTACACAGAAAAATCTCCAATGAAATTCCGAAATCTCCTCAAACCACCAAAAACAACCTGTCTGTTGATAAACGTCTTTTAGACCAAACGAAAGCCTTATCGGACGAAATTGTGCAGTGGTCATTTCTCCTGAAATTTCGTTAACTTTTCTGACTCATAAAGTTCACTAACAGTGGTCGAGTTTGCTCCTGTGATTGGGTGCTACGGCTGAAACTCTACTGGCAGCTTGATGAATCTGTCTACGGAGAAACTGAAACAATAAGTTACGTTCACGCTTGATACTCAGGAGGAAATTAGTCACCTTAAAGCAATTGGCTTCATCTCACCAGCCGCAGTTATAAAAATTGTCAGGTTTACATTTTAAATATGATTTAGTGCAGCGAAAACAACAGGATGAAGCCGGTCAAATCGTGGGCCAATCAGATCCGATTCTTAACTCCCAGGTAAGTTGGCCGCTTGTCTCAAGATATTTTGCACACAAATTGGTTCGGCACAACTTTGCTGAAAGTTAACAAGCTAGAAGCAACACACTAATCATTAGGTTGCTAGACAACAATGTATTGCGATAGCTGGATTATCAAACCAAGTGAAACATGAGGAAACCTGGTGCATTTGAAGCGGACCATCACAAATGAAAGGTTCAGCTGGATTCAATTGATTCTCCTGTCAAAACCAAATTCATGTGCAAATGAGAGTATTTGTTGAGGTTAGAATTGAGTTTGCGCAGTCAAATTCTGAAAGCTGTGTTGGGATCAACTATTTTCTTGGCGTTTAGAATGTTCTGCGATCGATGAGGAGAGTTTTCGGGACACAGCTGACAGTCCATCGGTCGATCGATTAGCCACTTGACTCGAGTAGCGAAGCAGGTGTTCTGAAACGCGCTCATTTGGTCTGCTAACCTTAATTCCACCACACCTGCATGTGGCGCACAACACATGAGGACGAAAAACTGGATACAATACGAGGTACGCATAGGAGGTTAGTTTGCTTCGTTGATGACAAGGAGACTTGTTGAACGTCTGAATCGGTACGACTGACTACACCAGGCAACTTAACCATCGGCTTCCAGTTAGATAGTCTCACTTTAATTCCAGTCTGGTGAAACTCAGCTTGTTTACTGAATGGTTAAATTCCTATTAAGGCCGCTGCGTACAGCTGCTGAGTTTGCTGATTTCTCTGTTTAGGACTTCAAAACCAACGCTTTATTCCTGGAAAGATTTGGGAGTAAAAATATTTTAGAGAGGTCAAACGGACTGCAAGCCAGGCTTCTTTTATAAACTAAAGTTGTAAAACGGGTAAAGTGCAAATATTGTCCTGTCCAAGTGGGCTTGTATTACTTGAAACGCCCAAAAGTGCCATCTGGACATCTGACGGGAAGAAATGTCAACCTCTCAATTTCGAATGTTTTATCACCAGTCACAGTCGACTGATAATAGCGGTAATAGCGTGGCACAGTACAGAATTTTCAGTATGCACTCTAATCTGTGAAAAAACACAACTGAACAATTAGGTTTTGTTTTGGTTGGTGATCGATGCTTGTAGAGAACGCCCCTCTGAAAGATATCCTTGGAGTCTTTAAAAAGGACGATTTTTTCATCATAGAACTTATGTTTCATCGGTGGCTACTCTATCAGGAGTGAGTTTGGAAACAATAATCAGATAGAACATAAGATTGACGGAAACTCGTGAACCGCGCCTGTCTGATGAGACCCAAGAAGAGCGAAACCGGTCGTGGGTTGCTGAAGCGATTTCAGAAAACTTATGAGTATTTTTCTTTATGAAACTAATTAAGTAGATTTTGAGTGGTACCATTCCAGCTACATCATTTATGTAGGATGAAATATAACCCAACGCCATGGGAATTAATAAATCGAAGATGTCTGCAAGCCACATATTTGTGGTTGAATTTTGCATCAGATGTTTTAGCTCGCCTCATCGAGTGTTTGCGTACCATTTACCGAATCAGGAGTTTTATCGGCACCAGTGGAATTGATTTTTAGAAGTCTTTATTGCATCCGAGGTGGGTTAAGTGGGCTCTGGTGGTGAGATTGGTACAAAGCCTCACAAGGTTTTGGGCCTTCGTTAACTAAATACTCCCACCTCATCCAAGTTCTTCAGACCCATTCAGGTGTTGCTCTATATCTATGCTTCGGCCCAGTAAATTGAATAAAATGAATCCCTATTAAATTCCAGGAACCTGTTCAATATTGTTGCTTCCAAGGTCCGTACTTTGTGTCAGATCGGGCAACCGGATGATCCTGCTCAGATCTTGTTCTCTCTTTCTACGGGGGTGTGTCCTGTCTCCAAAGAAAGCATACAAGATCCTAGTACGGTCATTTGTCTCAAACCTTTCGGTACGAGACCAGATTTCTCGCACTTCACTCTTTGGGAGCCCCATGATATCCACGGCGTGGGGGTGGTGCTTAGCCCCTGGGCTGAAAATATCTGATTGGACTGGATTCCCGTAAAATTTCTTCCTTACTCTGCTAAGTTGACTGTTTCAACCAAGACCAATGCATGTGAAAGTGGTAAAAGGTGTTTTTTTGTTGTATCAGCACACGCTCCCAGGGAAGGCAGCTGTGATATTTGCCACAGTTGCTTGGGTCAGCCAGAAGTAAGATTATCGTGATTCTGGCAGGTGATAAGAATGCTCAGTTTGGCCAAATAGGTCCTGATGAAACCCATCTTGGTGGCCGATTTGGGGCTGTCGCTCACAGTGCAGATAATTTGGAAAGAGTTCTCCACTTGTATTGGACACCAATCACGGCATTTGTGTGCATGTGAGTATCTAGTAGCTTTCCTTCCGGAACATGCCGGTTGATGTAGAGCAATACCGTCAATCTCGTGTAAGACTTCTCTGTAGCTCAAAAATATCGCGTCGACATGACTGAGAAGCACCCGCAATTCGGTGGGTACGATGGTTGTAATGATGATTTGGATGACGAATGGAGAAATATGAGAGTATTCATACCATAAAGAATTGCCAAGACGATCTAACATAAATTTCTTCTAATCAATAAAATGATGTATTTTTATTGGGGTGTCCAGATAATCTGCCTCCCTCGCATACGGACACCAAAATCGTCTTAAAAAATCAGTCAAACTGACCCTTAACAGATGCTTCTTGAAAGAAGCTACCCACCTAAACAGGCCATAAAAGCTTTTCCCGTTAGCCAGATTATGTTTAGAGTCCTTTGTGAAGACAGACCACTTGCAGCGCAGATAAAAAGACCCATTTCCTTGGGATGTTTGTCTGCTGGAACTGATGTAAACTTGAATTTGGTGTGATGTGCGTCTTATAATTAGCGATTCACCCGAATTCGCCAGAAAACCACTGAGAATTTTTATTCCTGGTTTAATTCCCTGTCCATAAAATGAGTCTGCAATTATATTTTGTATGAATACTACGTCATCATCAACTGTATCGACAAGCCAACTAGATTATGCTCTTACAGTCCTGCTTCATTACCAGCCAACAACGTACATCCCGCTTGTTCAAGAATGGTCGCATTCCTGGTGTTATCAAATTCACAGAATGAGAGACTTAAAGTTTCATGCTGGGTGAGGTCCGCTTGCATAGGAAATGCTCACATGAATTATACTAGGCATCACTTCGGACTGTACACTCATTAAATTGCAAATGAACTACCAAACAGGAATTTCCATTATAGAGAGAGCGCCTGAAAATCGAGGATCCTTTACAACTTTGGTGTTTGATCAGACAGCCGTTGACCAGTTTGGTGCGTTTTGCAATCAGCTTGCAAACATTTCGTCACCAAGCGAAGTGACATAATCAGTGGTCCGGCCTGAATTTCTACTGCGTTGTGGCCTGATGTCCTCGGGTCTGCTTGAAGGGTTGGGCATTTTGTTTGCTACGGTTGTTTTTCCGGTGCTTGGGGAGTTCCTCGCGTTTGATCGGTTATTCAGATACATTTCTGTTTAGGGATTTGTCACTCTATATTAAAATTTGTTCTTTGATTTTTTGGTTGAATTTGTATTCCAACTGGAGTTGGATCTGTCTGCTCCATCCATACATGTTTTGTCTGGTTTCTCGTGCGGTTTTGAGGTTCGTGATCGTGGAGTTCTTTTGTCATTGGTGGATGATAAACGGGGTCAGTTTCGATACGTTTATTGATTGCTATTTCTGCCAAGTACAACGCTTCTAAAAATTCACGTACCTTCTTCGTTCGTGCTTGGGCTAGTATGTGGACGTTGTCCCAGCCGAATTCGTGCCCGTCCTGACTTGTGCACGAAGGCGAGTGAAGACGGGTAGTATCTTTTGGCAACAAGTTTGTGTTCATGTAACCTGGTGGAAAGCTTCCGTCTTGTCTGCTTCACAGTGTTTTTTGGAGTCCTTAGGTTAAATTTTGTGTATGACGTTGATCTTTGCGATTGCGTTCAAGTTTCCTTTAGATTTTGACAGTGCTCATCACAGCGTGTTCGCCGGCTTGTAGGCCACCTTTCGTATCATGCTGTCGTAAGAGCCTTTCAGTCACTTTCGAAATGTTTTTGATATACAAGAAAGGTATTCTCTTGCTCTTTCCGTCTTTTTAGTACACACTTAACACAAAAAGGTATTCAGATTGTGGAGGGACGAATAGTCCGTCTCGCGTTCCAGAGAGACAGAGATGGTGCTGAGTTAAAGGGGATATTCATTCCTAACGTAGCAGTTCAGAAGAATTGGAAAAATCCATCACCTCCAACTTTGAGAGAAATGTAGTGGCTTTACGTGGCGATTCGTTTGGTCAGGCTGCAGCTGGTGTAACCGGTTCACCATCAATGGTATGCCTCAATATTATGGGTTTCTGTTGGACCACCAAGAATGCATTTAGATCCGATTTCGCAATTTTTGCGTGTTAAAATTATGGAAAAACCATGAGGTTGTTAGTTCTAATCATTTATTTCGATAATACGTTTACGATGATGCCTTTGGTTGATGCAGTTCGAATAAATCACTTGAGATAAACGGTTCGTTGTGCGCGATTTTTGCGTATTGTAGAATTTTGATTCCTTAGCCTCTCATTCAGGTTTCGCTCTCAAGATATCGGGAACAAAGAAACTCGCTCACGATGTTTTACCATTTTGAGTCTATATTTCAGTTCAAATTGGCGAGAAAAAAAACGTACACCTGGTTAATGACGTAAGCTTCTTATAAGTTATGTGTATATGAAAATGAATTCTGACCTGCTAAAGTACCTAGGCGTTTTGATTGTGCACTGCCCTCAGCCGAATCGGAGTTGAATCCTTATTCCTGGGTCCTCTTTAGCCATTGAGCAACACTGCATACGTGCGAGGAACTCTGATTGTGTTAGTTAAAGAAAAGATCCAAATTAAAATTATTCTTCCGGAAAGTCTGAGACAGAGTTAAAAGATATAGACCTGGTATATAATTCAATAACCACGTCGCCCTTTTTCCAATCTATGTCTTCCCTGTCCTGTCTTCAGTGATCTGGTTAGTCTGTGCCAAAAAGGAAGAATTGGACTTGACTTTCGCTTTTATAGATGTTCCTCACCAGTGCATATCCTCAATCACTCCAGGAGCTGAGCCCTCAGTAAACCAAGACATTTTGAAGTGCGACAAAACATCGATACTGAAATACTTTCTAGAGGCGCCCGATGGGACCGATTGTTCTGAGACATTTCCCGGTATGTATCTCGAAATCATGATAATAATTTAGACAGAAAACTATGCACGAGAGGCCCAGAAAGAAGAAAAAATTACTTGCAGAAGTATGGGATAATTGCATAATAAGCCTCATAGTTTTCGTGATTGATACCTACTATCACTTGATGCACAGGGCAGATAATGAAAAACATTGGTGCCTTCAGTAATCGCAATGCAGCCCAGAGATACGAAATATGTACAACTTGCGAAAAGGTGATGAAACCAGCGGTTTGTCCTAGCTTTTCTCACTCCTACTGAACTTAGAACACTCCAGTTTTCAGCACATAGTACACAGTTGGACATTAGAAAGTTGATTGTCATTCATTTTTTACGCGCCAAGCTTTTAGAAGACAGCGCGGAATGTTCATAAGCTGATTTACTTACTCCACTTGGTAGATTTATCTGAGCTTTACTCAGAAACAATGGTGGTCATGGATTCAAGAGGCGATCCTCCGAGGTCATAACTGTAATGTCAAAAGTAATTCCTACTAGGTGATAAGTAATTCTTACGATATGTTCCGAAAACGGTAATTGGTTTACTATTAGAGATTGTGACCTGGGGGCTTGTTGACGACGTCGGAGCCAGCATCTTGACGTGATATTTATGGTAACAAAATTTCGGTTTTCATAGTCGGTTTGCAGTTACTTCGGTTGAAGTAAGTTCATTTTGCTGAACGGCCTTGGAGCGATTTGTTAGTAATCGACAGATGCTGCGGATTAGTCCGATGATTAGTGTCAATTAAGTGGGTAGCAATTGCATTAGTCACTTTGTTCGGACTATTGGAAGGGCTTCAAGGATGGATTGTGCTCAGCAAATCTCAGAGATGCACCTCGTGTCGTATGCCCTAACTATTCTGCGGGAAAAAGGAAGACGATCAACACAAGTGAGCCAAGGCTGGGCAAATTATCCCCCAGGCTATCGTTCAATGCATAATATGACATTCTAACTGAGATTTCTTTGGTAGGATTACGACACAACAGGTGGTGTTCACGGATGCAATTTCGTTGTCATAGCTCTGGGAAATTTATTTGGTGGTAGACAATATTCATACAACTCTTGAGTTTGTTCCCCGTGGTTTGAGCTGTGCAAATGAATAGAAGAACGCTGTTTATGAAGAATGTAATTTGCCACTTGAACGTTTGTCCTTTATTTCGTAGAAAGACGGATTTAGTTTGTACTAGGCCATATTGTCAACTTGATGTCTCCACAAAATGACCAGTGATTAGATAAAAAACAAGCGAGTAACATTTATGTTTGACCTAAATGGTAATTCCCCGTGAGTGTTGTACCACGTGGCCACTTGTGGTTGAAAGGGTTTGCCTTCGAAAGTAAGTGTTTTCACTTCTCTTCTCAATTTGTTTGATTGACTGGTTTGTACTGATTACCACGTCCATTGTTTTTTATTTCCGGTATCCAAGTCGGAAACGATTCAATAAGTCTGTTAGCATGACATTGTAAACAGCGAAACAACGTGTTGTGAAATATGTTGGCTGTATTCTGGGAAATGAGCATGATATGTCCGCTTACTTGATTCTACAGACATTGGTATATCTGCTGACTGACAGTCAACACTCTTCATTGTGATAGCTATGTGAGAGAACGTTCGAAAGTTCATTGCGCTGTAATGCAATGCTATCCAAGTACTAGTTTAAAGGGTAAAGAACCTCCTTGCGAAATACAGAAAAGAGATACTCACGTGGCGTTACGGTGTATTGCACAACGCTGTCATATAAAATTAGTAAATGACTGGTTGCACGCCGGAGGGAAGGAAGTGAATATTTCGGTTACATTTTTGTGACTGAAACACGAATTAGCGTGGTGTTATTTTGAAGGAAAATGAATGAGTCCTCCAATTAATTGTGCCCTTGTAAGAGTCTCATATTTAGTTGCTACTTTTGGACCTAGTTCAACGATCACTTACTCGTATGTAAAAACCAAAAAAGGTTAGTAATACTTTATTCAATGCAACTTATCTGATTTAACTTTAGGGTACCAACTTCGAACGCTCGGGGGCCCAGTATCGCTAATCTTAACCATTGGTCTCCGCTTGGCTCTTATTACAAGGAAGAAAACAGAGGAATAATGTTCAACTGATTTCTCCCCAAGCATAGGGCATAATACACCCGAAAAGAGTACGCAGCCAGTGGAAACTAAGATAAACTAAAAACTGTACACCCATGCTGGTCAAATTGCATAAACTTAGTATATTATTATAAGAAACCAAGCTTTGACCGTAAAATTGTTGCACTTCTCAAGTTGTTCGCCCCGGTGGAACAAAATAAGGAAGTGTTCTCACAAAAATAACTTAATAAAATACATAAAACTTTCATCTGAGAAGGGTATGTTGTTGATCTTTATTCATATGAAAGCTGGGAGCACAAATTGGTATGTAAATAACATTTTCAAAACCGCATGCAAAAATAGGGGTGATTTGGGTGGGACCATCTTAGTTATGGTCCATAGGTAAACACCCGCATGGCCATTCTAGTTATAAGGACTAAAATCTTCAAAATCCATCCACCTCGTCGGAAGCCATACAGCCAAAAGAGTTTGAGTAATACTTGACAGAAATATTGTTTCCAGGCTTGGTGATCACCTACGAACTCGGGGAACGTCAAATTATCGAATACTGCCGCAGGTCCTTAACTGTTGGCATACACACCAAAAACCCACCGGTAACGACGAAAATCGGTGTCTCATCCTCGAGCTCTATAAAATATAGCGTCAAAGGACAAACATTCTGGCGGACTGATGAAAGGAAACACATTTTGGTTCAAGGCATTTGGATTATAGTGTAGATTAATCAAAGAAATGCTACTTTCACCAGCACAATCGCACTTAAATAATTATTCTTCCTTGTCGGAAGGCGTTTTGCTGACTTAACCGCTTCAGTGCAAATATCGACGTTGAAAGTGAATCACATGTGCATCCATTCCATTCCATTTCACCTTTTTATTGCAAGTCAGGTTCGAGATAAGTGAAAGATACACTTGTGTCTTGTGCTTAGAATAGCTGTTTGAACTCTTGTCTCTATTTCCAGTTTCCAGACGCACAAGTCAAAACATTATTTCCTCCAGCATGATCGTCTCCTGTACGCCTATTACCATGCCCCTAAAGACGGGGAGAATTCCCACATCAAACGCAGACATCCAATTTCCGCAGGGTTGAGACAGTGGTGTATGAACTTGAATGTTTGTTTTATCTGGACACAACGGTGCAATCGATCAAATCTAGTTGGCTTGTATATCCCACTGAATAGGACAGAGCAAAGCTGAAAATGACCCGCGTTGTTTAGGATGGTCTGCAGACTAGTTTACTTATATGCTATTCAACTTTAATCCGCGCCGTACAATCGCCCCACACGCGAAACCATGCTGGTCGTATTCGTATAAATTAAAGCGGGAAAACCCAACACCTACTTCATGTCAACCAATGACTCAAAACTATTTTAGCTGAGGACGAAAACAGATGGCGCACTGTAAGATAAAATCATGTAGGTACATCTCGCTACAACCATCACTGTTGTCCTCCTTCGTTGTCAGTTGCGTACACTTACCAAGCGACACACTTATAAACTTTCGACCGGTGTATTACGGCGAGGTAGAATCTGCGCCTTAAGGACAGAACGGCCTCATGTTTTGTCAGGTACCCAGCTATCTTACGGAAATGTGGATTGTTTCTGCATAGACTGAGTTTTCAAGGTTAGTGTTGGAAACCCAACAAACAGACTGTCCACAGCCAATGTTTGGCTGCTATTAAAAAAAGGAAGTTTGTTGCTGGAGTATCTACCTGAACGACAAAATTTGGCTACAGTTCCACCGGAAACAAGAAGTTTTACCTGTTGTGCATAACTCTCAATTCAATTAACAGGGGCATATTTACAGCAAACTAACTTCCTGTTACATGATTGCGCCCTCATTGAAATATCAACTTTTTGTTTGTCGTTATTTTCACCAATAGTATAGCGATGGCAGTATACTTACCAAACTTACACCAACGTGATTTCTCAACGGTCTCTGGTATCCCTAGTCTTGTAGTCCGGCATTTTGTCGGATTTATGGCTATGAGGTGGCGCTAAAATGAAGGAAATAGGGGGGGGGGATTTTGACCAAGAAGGCACAGACTGTCAAAAACGCGCTG
Source organism: Opisthorchis felineus (assembly GCA_004794785.1). Lineage (NCBI taxonomy): Eukaryota > Metazoa > Platyhelminthes > Trematoda > Opisthorchiida > Opisthorchiidae > Opisthorchis > Opisthorchis felineus. The sequence goes on along the minus strand of SJOL01006418.1, from coordinate 331,376 downwards.
TGCCTCAATGGCGGTCTTGAGTTGGGCAACTTATTTTCTATTTTAAAAAACGCTTGTCATGCGGAAATTTACGTCAGTCATGAGAAAAAATTACGTGCTACTGGAAAATCCGTATCACATATGGAGCTAAAGTTTTTCCTTTCCCCGTGTTTTTCAGGTCAGCCGTCTGATAAAGACCAGGGAACTGGGACGTTCCTGTCGCAAGTGTAAGATTACAGGATTTAAATCCTACATGCGGATGCAGGACAAATGGCTCACTAAATTTCAAGACGAGTTCAGAAACTAAGAACACTCAATGGTCTCATAGCCAAGCGAGTCCCTGAGGTGTTTATGACAGCCGTTTTAACAAACGACGATTTGTCGAGAACACGGTTGGAAAATAATAACGATTGAGAGGCTGGGGTTGAACAAAATAGTAATGCGTCCTGGAAGTTGGGTGAATAGAATGTGTCAGTACATTGGATTAGTGAAAGGTTGCAGAAGTTCATTGCGGAATATCAGCGCGGAGGATTTCTAAAAACTCATGAGGGACCGATCGTGTATTAGGCGAATTGACAGGCTTTGGAATTCTCATTAAAGTGTTCAATCCTTTGGTTTGCTCTTTTCTGAAATTTGTAAGTTGTGAGTATCTCATACCATCTTGGTGAATCAATTCACGAATATTGGAAGGCAAACCAAAAATAATCTAAAATTTAGCGTGATTTATGCATGACTGCTGATACGATAAGTATATGGGCTATTTTTGGTTCTTGTCTGTTGCAAATAGCACTCAACGACGTATCGGCTGTTGGCCTACATGAATAGGCATACACAATGTGAGCCATCCTGAAATTTGATGTAGAAGAGACGGGGGTTTTCGAAATCTTGAACGCATACCCAAGAACAAGCAGTGCAAACAAAGAGACGGAGTCCTTGGACGGGAATCTAGCCTGCGACCTCTTACTTACCGGCAGACTGTTCTACCAACTGAGCAACCAGGAATCAAGCACAGCCTAACAGCGTAATGTTTAAACGACCTATAGCCGCATGTAAAATAGCTTCTTTGCGGTTTCTAAAAAAGCTTCCGGTTGTATGAACTAACAAGGGGGTTTTATCGGGCAATGCGTTGTGGCGTCAATGGATCGGAGGTGCAATTTAAGAAGAATTATGTAACGCACAGTTCAGGCGTAGGAGGTCTGTGGTCATCGATTTTTAGATGACATTAGTCCGAAAGCGTATGGAAGTATCAACTCATGGGGACTCCAAATATTAAAAGTAATATTCTTCATGAAAATTCTTAAACCTTCTGACTACCAGTACTCGATATAGGCACCCAGACATTACTGTCATTGACAGCATAACATCAGAGTTCAACACTGATGGTTCGTTGCTGTACAGGCACTCAGATGGATGTACGATATTTTTGCCCCACGAGACTTCAAATAATCAAGTCAAAATTTTCGCAGTTTAGTAAGGACACAAGAATTACTATATCCACACCATAGTATTTCATAGATTGAAAGTGGAGTCGCGGTAACTTTTCTCAAGTTCGTGGTTGTTCTTACGTTTAGAAACAATATTTCTGTCTGACTTTACTCGCTCCTCTGACTGTATTTCTGCATAACTTTGGACTAGGTAGATGGACTTTGACAATCAGAGTCATGAAAACCGGTGTGATCGTGCGGGTATTTTATTGTCGAGTGGAGAGTTAGCCTGATTTCTTTACCATTGAGCAAACGCGACGTGAATCTAACCTATATTTCCCATTCTAGTAAGAAGCTTCTTGTTAGAAACTTAGTTATAATAAGGTTTTCCCTTTTACTTACGAATTCTATTGAGAGAACCTTGTGTAATAGCCTAGGCTTTCTGTTTCCATGGTTGGTTGTGCAAGCCTCTGTTAACGGTAGAATTATCTTCCGCTCCTCCGTGAAAAGCTAAAATTCTTTGGTCTCAACATCTTTTATGTGTGACGCACTTAGATGCCCGTGATTGGCCCGTAATAAATGTAACTCTGACTGAAGTATCTTTCTATCTAGCGCCTGTTTTGGGTTGCTTTATTTCTCCCCATCCAATTCATGACATGGAATGAACGGTCTTATTTTTTAAGCCGCAGCGATCTACTTTTTCCTTGACCTACTTCTCTAATGGCTATTATCTATACGACACAAATCAAAGCTGTTTTACTGAAGCCGAACTCACTTTTAAGGAGATTTTAGCGTTCCTCTATCGTTTTTCTATAGGATCAATGGAAAACAGCCGACAAAGGAGCAATTTTTTTCAACTCATTTTATCTTCTTATATCGATGCAGAGATTGAGCACACGACCCTGAGAAGCTCTTATATCAGAAGCTCCGTACTCCTTACAGTTGATGGCAGTGATAAATTTGTTGGTCCGTTCTAATTTCACTTACAGAAGAATGCCACAAAAGTTCTGGCAAGTAGTCTGGCTGCAAGAGGTGGTGTATCTTCTCATGCAGCTGTTTTTCTGTAGTTATACCTAGAACAGCTATTGGGATACTACTGGATTCGAAAGAGATGTCCGTTCTAATGGCCAATCAGGCTATCAAGTTCGATTTCGGTGAATAATCAGGGGACATCTGATGCCAGAATCTTATGAGAAGATGATTTAAAATGTTTGACAAGTGAAGGTGCACATCAAAAAGCAGTTTAACCTATTAACCCTTTATTCAACACAGATCACCTGCTCTGTGCCGCTAAACCTCAAACGTTTGGAAAAGATAGCTTCTGGAATGAGCAGCAGGAAAAGTGTGCTCCTCCCCCGAGTAGACTGATGGAGAGACCTCAATGTGTATTGTGCACTTGCCACCAAAAGAATGCAACGGTGAAGATAATATTTGATCTCTGTTGGGACTGAATCACATTGGTTTTATTATTTCTTGATACCTGGTTAGAATATGAATATTCAAGCAATGGTGATCTTACAATTATAGTGGGATTGATCCAGCAGAATTCCAATAAGCTTTCTGAGAATCTCTTCATATATGCAGATCGTTAAATATAAAATAAACCTC
>SJOL01006418.1:304421-327451 GCA_004794785.1 Opisthorchis felineus | reverse complement strand
CTGACTTACCCGCTTTCGGTTCTTGTGAGGTGATGTTAGGGGCAACAAATAAATGCGTAAAGTCAGTGTGCAACAGCATGCAACTAATTCAAAATCACGACGGAAGTACCAAACGTAGCTCGGACAAGTCTGGCAGATACAACTGTACACTGCTGTTCAGTACCTGATGGGCCACTAAGTAGAAGGACTCTCACTTCGACTTTGTCAGTGCTAGACGACAAACTGACCATCCTTAAGAAATGCGTGGAAATCAGACCTCAGTAAAAATAATTTCTTAACCTAAGGGACAACAAACTGTCGCTAAAAACAGGCAAATCGACCGGAGCTCCAAAAAGAAGTCCTCTTTGACCGGATTTCTCTGAGTCTATCTCATTCTTAAATTAAAGTATGACAGTCAAATTGAACGCTCTGCAATTAGAAAATTGGTATCGCAGAGCCATGTATGTTTTGTAATCCCTGGATATCTGTATATGTGGCGTGAGCCGTAATCATGTGTTGCTTGTTAGATTTCACTACTATTATTAGTCCACAAACTAAAACTTTATGTATGCTATGTGTCTGGGCACAAAATCATGTAGCAATTTCAAAGGAGCAAAATCTATGAAAGAAGTATAAAAAACCCACAGCTACCACAAACAACCCAGCAGCTATATAATTATTTGTCTTCAAGTGTATTTCCTGCCCGAGGAAACGAATTACATCATGTGCACTTTGTGTCTGCAAGCAATTTTTTTGATTTGGTCAGAGCATTGTTCAGACAATGTTTAGAACGTTGGATGGTAAAACATGATGCACTAATCGTCACCGTGAGGAAAACGTGTAGATACACCACTTACTTCCGTCAGTAGTTTTTTAATTATCCTTTTCCCAATGAATGAATAGCTAAACGACTGAATATGAACATTATTTGATGGTAAAATCTGAAGAACCTGTGTGACGAACTGTAAGACTCTCCCAATATTCGATATGTAGTATTTTGTCCCATGACAACAGTGCTGCATGATTCAGTAGTGTGTGGACAAAAAACCTAGAAACTTACGTTAGGTGCACTGCTTGGAGGACGGCTCGTGCAGTGGGACGTGCAAGTGTGGTACTCTGACAAACTGAGATGCTCCATTTGAGGTATTCTAAGCAGAGATGAGTTTACATTCTTGTGTTTCTTTACTGATGTGATGCGGCATCTATAGGTGGATTCCGATTGTTGAGGTTGTCTGATAAACCGTTTATCACCTATGATCTCCTACTGAACTTACCGAAACACACTGGTCATCATTCAAAAAACTCAACAAACAAGCTGAATCCATGGTGGAGCGTCGAACAGCTTACTTGTCATTGGTTCGTTTTTGCATGATTTGAGGGACCCGTATCCCTAAATCCATTTCCTGGACAGCCTTCATCACATACTAATGCAGCCATTGTGGCTGTTCAAATGTGCTGAACTAGTGGAGTAAGTCTAAGAAAGAAGAATCCAAGCACAGTGCACACACCTTTATGTGTGGCTAGGCAGAGGCTATCCAATTCAACTGAATGTGGATATAAAACACAACCGATAAGCAACACTCTTTATTCGAAGAAATCGTTACTTGCATTGGTTAGACGGAATAATATCTGGAAAAAATATCCTGATATAGTGCCGTCGAATTAAATAAGATAAATCACTACACAACTAGTCCTGCAAGTTTTATGCGCAAAATATTCACTTTAAACAAAGGCCTCACGAACTTGAGTCACTCTTTTGCTCTGTAAAAGGACCACATAGCTGCTGATGGAGTCTGTGCGGTCCAAGCTATTTGCCTGTTGGTCCATCTGAAATGTGACTATTTATCTGGTCAGTTTTAGTCAGACTGAGAGCACTGAAGGCCTGAGATCTAGGTCTGATTTTAAAGACCAACATAACAGTTTGATTTTGTAGTCACCATCTGACCATACTCGAAAGTCTTGCCCAGTCCAAACGATAGATAGCGAGTCGGTAACAATCACCGCTGCGCGAACACTTACTATGTCAAAAAGTCAAATTTTTACATAAATGAATTGCAGTTCCATCGATCTATACGAAAAACGGTGTTTTTTATGAACCAATATATTTTCTTTCGAATTCCCAGTCATTATGGAAGATACAAGGAAGTCTGGTTGGCGCGGATGGTACAAGAATACGCCTAAATATATAGGAGTAAGTGAAATGGAGGAAAATCTTGTTTAGTTTTGTTTATATAGGCTTATTTAATTTTTGTAAATGATGTCAAAACTGTATTCTATATATTCCTGGTTTTGAAAAATGTTTCGCAATATTTAATTCAGGAACATTAGGAGGAGTATTGACCAAAAGGCTACTTGAATTTTCCGAAATAATGGTAAGTACGGATGCGTTGTTGGTTTGGTCTCTGTCTTTTGCATCTGCCTCCATGATGTTTGACGCAAACTGTGAAGCCATATCCTAATGATGACGGTGTTCTGTCACTGGGGAGAAAGTGGATCAAATGTTTCATGAAAGGTCAATCTGTAGTCCCATGAGAAGCAGCCGTTCTCCCAAAAATGTGGGCTAATTGTACACCACGTAATGTTTCACCAAGCTTTTGAGAATCTCAGGTACTAAATAACATGAAGTTTTGCGTAGTATCCCGTGCATCTCTTATAGTAACCCGTGGATTATTCTGGCGAGATTTGAACTTTCGCCAGATGTTTCTATTTTCAATCACTATTCCGGTAGCGCATGAAGGACATGCCCGAAATATTGCGACTGCAAAGTCAAAGAGGTTACTTATCCTTAGTACACACAAGGATGTGGGCTGCATATCTCTACAAGAGTTGTACGTCTAGCCTGCCTCTTACCTGAAATGATTTTTTTCGTTCAATCTATGCCCTACCGACTACTTGTCTAAGAGCACGCCAATGCATGCACATTCTGTATTATAACCAGTGTAACCCAAGTTACTGTGCGCTCGCTGGGGGTGCCGCTTAACTGCATATTGTGGTTTGACAAAAGCATTCCACAGTTTTTCATTTTTGAATATTGCTACCTTTTCCTGTGGAACAAAGCCGCTTCGCCGGGGCTTTTTCTCATATGACGCCAGTCCTTGCTTCCCAAATGCCATCCAAATCACCCAAATGAGTGTGTTTGCTACAGCATTATCGAATTCATCTGTCTCCGAGTCATGCTACCTGCATTTTTTAAACTACGTCATTGGCTCCGTTCACCTCTGGAGCGGAAGGCATACAGTAGCAAGGTTCTAGTGCGAACGCATTTGTTTGTTGTCGAGGTAGTTGATGATAGAATGTGGTACAAACGCTACATATTTTTGATTAAAGTCAGCTAGTAAGCAACTGGACAGTCTTGATCGCAATTGCATGGAACAATAAGGCAAAACCGTTCGCTAAGTTAATTAGCGAAACAAGTCAAAAATAAATCTTTGAATAAATGGTTCCATCAAAATAAAATTATAATGACAGTGAAGACAGTGAAGCCTTCGCCGCCTAAAATTTCAATAGAGTCGATGCTGTGAAAGCTAGCAGAATGTCGTGAGTGGGCGAATTTAGAATCCGCATTGAGGTGAAAGTCGTGTGCATGTGGTGGAAGATTGTAGACCACGGGCATTTTATTTTGTTCTATTATATGATGCACCCAAAGGAACAAGGCTTGTTTTTATATTTCAACCATAAGTAACATCGTTGATTTCCGACATTTTTATACACTGGTTCAACAAGCTTACTTAAATACCCGATTTGCATTCAAATGATTAAACGATGAAAATAGCAACACAGTAACGAGCTTAGGTCATACCGTTCCTTGGAATTGTTCCCGAAAGTACTTGGATGAATTGGTTTATGCACGGCATTTGTTGCATATCTCCCGACGATATGGTCGCAAATAAAATAACTAACTAGGTGGCACGACGGGAAACTGCACAAGAACGTGGAATGTGGTGATCAACTAGATCATGTAGTGGAGGCCGTTTTACGTCCTTCAAGGCACACAATTGAAAAGTGCAAGCTTTTGGCTTGCCAACAAATCAGTAGTCCTTGATGAGTAGTCCTCTGTCTAAACCTCTCCACCGTAGGGACCTGCAACCCACTCCCATGTGCATGTTAGCGATGAAAGTTATATGTACAAAATTTTGTTTAATAGTGCGGGTGCTGTATCCACCCCAAGAATTTCACACAAGGTCCTTATGTTGAAACCAAATCTTCTCCGAACAGACCGTTGAGTGGAGTAATTCTGACGATGCGTGATCGATGGTCCCTCAGAAGTTAACCAGCAGCTGACCGTAGATTCCGGCAGTATGGGACTACGCCTCGTGGAGGTGCAATTTGTCTCCTAATTGGCTACAACAGAATTTTATGAAGAGTCCACAAAAGACTTAGTAATCTACTAAACTGTTCTACTTAATTACCCCGCATTTATGTGTATATACTACTTGATTTACACCCTATGTGTACATGTTCTTTCATCACAGTGGCGTCCACAGAGTCGTGCTGGTACGGGGCATTCAGTCTACAGTGTCTGTGATACACCTAAGCTCAACATGATCCAAAAAACCTCGAATAAGAGCGTACCTAATCTCCAGAGTGCGGCGACCGAAGAAACTTCTCCTTTAGATACTAGTGAAACCCGACATGAAAACTGGCTGTTCAGTCCAATGTTCGACTTTGGGGAAACCTTGAGCATTCACGTTGGGATTGTCTTTCAAAACCACCGCTGCGGTGTGGGTCCAGATTTCGAGAATGGACACAGAATGCTCTGCCTTGAAAGCATCGACTTGATGGTGCAGTATTCGACAAAATCCCAGAATGGAGAAAGTCTGAACGTGAGTCATTTGTCAAGCACCATCTTCTACCGTCACGTTAGCAATTGCTATTTTACTAAGCAAAGATTCTCAGAATATTTTGAGACAATTATTTTCTATTGGTTTGCTCTCAGATAAACCTCATTTGCATGTCGATTTTCACAAACAACTGAGGTTTATTGTTCCAACATTCTGCGGTTGTTAAAAACAAACTTGTAGGTTTATAAATATAAATGTAGCTGAGCCTTCCCCAGTCTAAGATTCTTATTGTTTCGGTAACTCATGCGAGTGCGCGCCGTACAGGACGTGGTCCCTTATAGTTCCTTCTCAAAATTTTCTTAGCTGAGTTCTTATTTTTCCCACGACAACCAAATTACTGGTAATGTTAATCTGCTCCATAAACTGGTATTTATTTTGCTAGTGGTAGGCCAAGTCTTATTCCCGGAAACGCATACTGAGATGTTTTGAAATAGATTCAATAAGCTCTGAGTAACTGCAAAGTACCGGTACTTTTAAGTTACTTTCAAAATAAGTTAAAACTTTACAGTTAACTTGAAGCGAATGTTGTGCGCGTCTTCGTCGTGTCGAAACATCCAATTTCTTCGCAGTTTTCTATATAAGCACATAATTCTAAGTAAGATAACTTTCTTGGATGATGCCATTTGAAAAGTTTCTTGGCTATTTTGCCTACACTTTATCTATTGTGGTATCCTCTTAGTTGATAGATAAATGAATTGCGAAGAATTTGACTAGATTATCTTGATTAATGATCCTTGGTTCCCACACTGCTTTCGTCAAGATGGGATTAATTACCATTTGCAAAACCCGTATTCTTATCTTAAGATTACGATGGCGTAGCCATGCTTTGCCAATAGTAACTCGTTTGCATACTTGTTTTTGAAAATGCCATCTATGCAACTTGTGGGCGATCGCTCAAATTTGTTTATAGTCGGTATCAAGATACGTGTGTACAGTTGGCTGACAGCATCAGCATACCGAGTTCACCGGTGAAACTACAGAGTCTGATCGGTCGCTTTATACAACATTGACGCAACCAAATATTTAGGTTGTGAACAAAGTACAGATGATAATCTTTGAGACATCCTGGGTGACGATGCCTCTTGAGACTTTGATTACTTTTGCAAAACGGGAACCTCCAGACGTCATGCAGCCCTACATGTGATGATTGGAAAAATATCACAGAAAACCAGCAAAAGTGTGGCAACTAAAAAGAATCTCTGGCTACACAAGCAAGTCACTTTGAGACTGTGGTTTTGGTCTAGGGTGACTTGCGGAAGTTACGCATACTAGTCATTGAGAGGGAGTTTTGCGGCCGATCACCGAGGCGGGAATACTTACTTTTGGCTGCGCTGATGGTGACACAATAGCACTTATTCTTTCGTAAAAAAGGCGCTTTGTAATCTAATTATGCACTACGCAGATGTGCAAGGTGAACCAACCTTTTACCCCGGAGCCGAAGAGATATTTGCGTACTTGGCTTGAATCAAAGTAAATGCATCTAATAAATTCAGCCACAAAAGCCGCGCAAAATGGAGTATATCAAGGAAACCGAAAAGCGAAAAATTACACAATGAATGATTTGTGAGAATCTCTCAAAATTTGTTCTTCATAAAATCACGTACTTTGCATCGAATTAACCAAAAACTGCCTGAGGTTGAAAATATTTTCACCCCTGATTAAACGGGATATTATCACGTACAACACTGAATTAAACTTAGTATCCCACGATGTCAAAGCCGACGAATGTGTTGTCAACGGTTTGCAACCAGCGAGGAAGTCTGCCGCCAGCTGAATGTCTGAAACAGCTCCTTTCGTCAGAGGAGACAAAATGAAAAGTGAGATGACGTGAAAGTTTACAAAGATATCTTGAAAAAAAGTCACCAACCACAGAATGGGAGCAAGCGGTCACAAAGTATTGAAAGCACATGATAACTTTACTAGGTTTGAAGAGGATGCTAAAGTTAAGTTCAAGTAGTTCGTGCACACCATCTAAAACCGTTTAAAATTATGAGTTCAAATTGTCTTGGTTTCTAGTGGTATTTAAAAAAAGGAGTTTGGATTGAATATCAGAGCTTCCCAGGAGATTATTGGAGAAACAACAGCACACCGTCATTTCTCACAATCATTATTCACCAATCCTGAATGTTCTCTTGATTCTTAATTATGTCCTTGCCTTACAGGGTTTCAACTTGCTTCATAAAGTTTCTGATGAACAGAACAAAAGTGCGACAGACTTTGGCGCATCAAACCCATTCAAAAGTTTTACCATCCAGTTTCGGTCCCAGAAAGGCTGGTTTCAGTTGGCCCTGCGGGATCGCGGTGCCTGCATTTTGGTTGATCATTTGACTGTTTACCATTTAGCTTGCGCAGTAGCACAGGTGAGTTCAAAATGTGGATTTTTGGCAGTTTTTAGTCATAACCCGAATTCCCCATCACATCTAGTAACAAGTACGAAAGGTAGCCAGACATTCACTAGCGTAATTTTTATCTCACTTTATCCAGCTTTGCCAGTTACCCTGCTAATTTTGTGTCCCAGCCCGTCTTTCGAATTTGACCACTGGAGACTCCTTCTGTGCCTTTCCTAACCGTACTACGCAAAGCTATGTTGACAGTCCACACTGAAAATCTTTCCACCATAAAATGTTTCGTTTTCTCATTCTAGCTCCAAAGTCTTGCGTTTTATACTCCAACACCGAAACGTCTTCATCTTTGTGTACTGTAGATAGGAAGCAGACCGCTACATCTGTTGACAGAAAATCGTTTTTCTTCTCGGCTGTTTCCTAGACCCAAACAGATATACCTTTCTTCAAAGTTGTCTTGGAGTTTCCCGAATTTTTTCTGGCATTGTGTTCATGTTTTTTCAGGGAATAATTTAATGTGTCAAAAAAGGTATTACCTGCGGTGCTTGACCGGTAACAAATATACTTATTTTGTCGGCGACTAGTCACACAATCGCTGAACATAATTGGTTTACTTCACACTTTTCAAGCTGCAAAATGTCAAACAACGCGCTATCGTTTACCTAACTAAAATGAAACAGGAAAAATTCCCATTCAAAATAATTAAAATAGGTCAACGGCCCTCTGTCAGCATATAAACCAAAGCACTAAGTTTGAATTAGAACACCCTTGCCACTGAAACCCGAAACAAGGAACAATTGGCCATGATTACCGTCTCAATTTTTACAACTAGAATTTCATATCATTCGAAATGATACTATAGCTCATCCTGTCGACTGTGCTCTCAGATTGGACACAATAACGAATTTTGAAGCGTCTAACTTGTCTCAAGTAATTTGTCCGAGTTCGGACGCCTAGACAGAGTAACCGCTATGGTTGAAACTGTTGAGGCGTTGGACCCCACGATTTTATGTTCAGGCCCTAAGGTTGTTTCGGCGTCCGAATCACAACATTGATGACCATTTTACAGGTAGCACTTTCAGTGTGAGATCACTTTTACTTCATCTAGAACCTTAGTCTGCCAAATTCGGTGTGGATTAACCGCTAGCGAAAAAACCTATGGTCAATAACAAGAGCGCTAAGATTTAGAAAGTTGCCGCTAACCTCGCACCCAAGTTTAACTTTGGGCACCACTTGTATGATGCCATTTCGCCCACGAAAATTGCTCTAAGATTTTTCAGCTGAATACACGATATTTTAAGCGATAATCTCAAGGTTTTGTGTATTCCCCTTAGCAGTTATACACACAGTAAACAAATGGGATTGGATTGGCTTATTTCTACTTTAGTGCGCACGACGATAATATTGTTGCGCTGGCTTGATGAAACCGTAAATTAGTGCAATTAGGCAATCCGAAAATAGCATTTTTTGAAAAGTACTAGAGTCGAATAAAATGACTACTACGAAGTATGTACGCCTCCAAAAATTGATTATCACTGCTGATAAATCTACAGCCAGTCATTTATCGTGTTTTTTATTTCATTTTTGAGCAACATTTATTTTGCCAACCAATTAAACACGAGGAAAATTTTACGAACGTTTTGAGGGGTGTGTCATCGGCATCGCATCATTAATCGAGTCAGTGATCAGCCCGCGGGCACCGTTGGAAATTTTTACAAAAAGTGACTAGGTTAAGTGTTAAATTAACCGTCGGCAGGTTGCCTGTTTGAAGCTCCTTAGACTCTTGCAAAGTGCGCATTGCACATGATTCCAAAGAAGGCTGAAACAGCAGTGCCGTGCTTCCCGGTTTCTGAGCATGGACTGATTTTACTAACAGGAAGAAATCTCACTACAGAATGTCTTGTCTGATATCGTTCTGATGTAACGAGTTACATATTCGCCCAGTGTATCCAGACCTAGGAATGGTTTCTTAATATTTGGTTTATCTGGGTTCAGCTCTCCCGGCTATCTGTTCTCCTACAGTGCACTCACTAATAGTCATCACCGAATGCGCTTTTACTGCAGATTTTTAGGGTGCATTGGATTTTGTTTTCGACTCAAGTATTAAAAACCGTAAATGCTGGCATACTAACCTATCCAGGTTGGTTTTTGGTAGACCGCTGTCCAAGATGACGTTTCACTTGTAGTGTATATTTAACATCCGTTTTCTCTTTAGTTTCCTACTTCAATCACACGTCGGTTTATTTGCACCATTGGAGTTTTGCGTTGGTTTTGTCAGTTTTGTGGTTGTGCGCTTGGAAGCCAGTTGCGATGCCTTAAAAACACTTAGGTGTGTTTCAACCAGACAGTTGCCTGCAATAAAAACTGATACATTCTCCGCACTAACACGTATCTAAAACAAAAAGAAATCACTTTTTAGGCGAAATTTCTTACCAGTTGTTAAAAACAGTTAGAAATTTATTCCCCTGCCTATGTGAATCGAACATAGTTTCAAGAAAACGAAAGATGTTATTTGGGGGCGTTTTTCAGTGAATATCTGGCAAGCACGATCCAGCTAGGAAGTTTTGTTCACCAGAGTATGAAATAAAAGCCTCCAGGTCAAATTAACTTGATCAGTGTGGAAGCACTACGATTATCTGAACTAATCTCAGGTCTTCGCAGCAGCTGTAGAAAGTTGAAATATGCCGTACAACACTCGGATTGGTTTGCCAAAACAACATTAAAAATCTACGATTTATTTGAGGACAATTTCCGCTGAAGCCGCACAAAATTTGATCCTGTGAGAACCCTGTTCTGGATGGAAAGGGAATACTGTTGTTGGAAATTAGGTAACCAAAAAACATGCCATGAATTGCAGGCTTGTACCGCTGTACCGTGGGGTTCAAAAGTCACAAGAATCGTAACTTTTTACAGGATTCGATGCCGCGGCACTTGATAACAGTTTCATAGGCAGTGAAAACGAGAATGCAATTACAGTAATCCAACCGAGACCGGTGTTTTAATCTCAGCTATGAACGTGCGCCAGTATTTCCCTAGCTTTACTCAGTTTCTAGCAACTTCCAACAATGTATACTCACTTAGCGTAGAATAAACCTTTCTACTGGTCGACAGCAACAGTAAGGCAAATGAGCAAGTCACAAATTGGGTGAACACTGCCAACTTGAACTTTTCAGATAATTCCCGGAACTCAGAGCGTTTACTAGTTTCAGGCTAATAGTGTCCATTTGGAAGCAAGCAAAGGGATTGAACACAGTGATTACATGGAAACAAACAGAAAGTTAACGGAGATAGAGGAGAACGTTTCCGATTATTAGAGAAATACACTCATTTGCAAACAAATTTGGTTTTGCGAGAGACTCACCTGGAACCCAGCTGAATCTCTCGTTTGTGATGTTTCCAGGCAACTGAATGTGCTGCATCAGCCCGCCACATGTTTCAGTTGCTACGATATTCGAGATATCGCAATACATGTATATTCGTAATGCACTACTCATAAGGTTGCTGAAAATTCTTCGACAGCCCACGACCGGTTTCGCCCTTTTTGGGGCTCATCAGGTAGGCGCAGTCTCCGAGTTTCCGTCAACCTTATGTTCTACTTGAAACCAAATTGCACGGAATTAGCGAAAGATTACTGTTTTTTTAAGTCCTTGAATTGCACGAATCAGTCGTCATAAATAATTTAGTACCATGTCGAAAAGGAAGAGAGACCTATGACCTTATTTCGTCCGTCATCTGAGAAGTTGTCACTTGGGGGGGGGGTAAGACAAAATCAAGTCATGCAATGTGAATCTGTGATGTTGGTTGGGTCAAGCACACTGCCGATCATTTACTGGTGACTCAAAGATGGGATACTGTGCTGCTTGTTAGATGGGTTAGGGTTCAAAATATCGTGAAAACCGTGTAAGTTTTATTTTCGATTTTGGTAAATTAGGACAATATAACGCACGCTTGGTTTTGCTTTTCCGGCGAAAATCCAAAACATGGACCTAAATACCATATTCGACTGAAAGGATAAGAGTATTCTGACGAAAAGCCTTCTCCGGACAAAGCACTGAAGCCTTCCTAACGTCAGGGAATCCACCGCAAAGCAAAGCTTAGAGTTCCCATTTCAAACCAATTACTCAAAGGATATATAAATATGCTATGCCAAAGTTTACTAGTTAACAGTCATCCATAGTGAAGTAGTTTCCCGCATTATCAACGAGCTACTGTTGACCGCAGTGTCTCTGCTATTAATGAAGCGAAGGAACTGCACAGAGAACCAGTCGCTCGAACGCATTCTAGCACCAAACTACGGTATAAGGCCAAACGACATGATGAAGAAAAGAACGACAACTCAGTATTCACCAAATTCTTATTAGCCAATATTCATCCATTGTTTCATGTGAATGCATTTATCGTTAAATGCCACAATGGGGTGTTGCTTATGTTAGTCCATTTAAGCAGTAAACACGTTTTTCTTTTCTATCCACTCAAGTGACAAAGACTGAAAAACACCATATGTGTTCGCTTCACAGTCCAATGCATCGCCATTGGATTCGTATATTTATTCCAGCCAAAGCGGAGTTACTATAGAGACCAGGAGTTGATTGGCTCAGTGCAGGAGGCTTTTGCACAGGCACTCTGTTGGCCAACAGAAGGCAGTTGACAAAGAAGTGAAGTACGTATGATCACCGCGGCCGAGAACTCAGACACTCTGAACCACTGAACTGAGTAGATTTGTTGAGTCACTCTGGATTCAGTTTGTGACCGTAAACTAAATTCGGAGGACGAAGTAATGTTAACAGATCAAAAAGATCACGTTATAATCAAGAGTATTCAAAGAACAGTCGCACAAGGAACCGAAGGGTTTGTAAGGTTCAGGTCATGTGATCGGTGATTGTTGTGAGGAAAGGTGCATATGGAAACTAATAGCTTGTTGTTGTTCATTTAGGAGAAAGATTCTGCAATGATTTGTGAGTTCTGGTGACTATCGATCAACCTGTAATTGTTTTATCAGCTAACATACAACCGGAAGATTAAGGAAAAAGAAATTTTAAACAAAACCGTTTTTAATAGGTTTTGTTCATCCTCACAAGCCGCGCTACGGAGTTTCTGGTGCTGGGCCCTAATCGGCAGAAAAAAAATTGGACTGATGGTGCTGTCGATATTTTGGTATTTTCAATAGATATTTCATACTGTCAGTGAAGCTAATCTACATTGAAAGCCCAGAAGCATTGTACAGCCGCTTCATTATTTTTGAAAATTATCAGTGGTGTGCAACTCGTGAAACCCCAGTGTTTCGTACCCGTTTCATCCCCACGAGTAATTTGAACACTTAACCGTTTGGCTTCGGACGGCTGATCAGCGTTGTGAATAATATGCGCTTATACAGGATATAGCGCCATCCATCCTTCAATCACGGAGACCACACCGCTTAGTCACGTATTGACTGGTTCCCCGAGCGAAGACTTCTCAGAAGGGACGTTTACTCATCTTGTGAAACGATTCTCAATTTGAACTATTTACTTGATAATTTGCTAATTTCAACAGAGATTCCGTCCTGTCTAGGTGGGAGCTAATCACACTGATGATCTGTCACTCCTGGCCAAACAGTTAGGCGTTCTACCACTGGTCGCGCTCGAAACCCCCTGAGTCTTGTGAGATGGGAATGTTGATGGATCCCAACAAGGATGTATGGTGTTTCCCGGATTTTCAGCATATATTGCCTTCAATGACAGGACGAAACCTCTATTGAAAAAAATAAGGTACCAGGTGGCGGTATCCTTGTAGTGTCAGTTACGCAATGCAACAACAGCCAAGATATTTGTGAACTGCTGTGTTTTGCACATCTGTATAAGCCTGCCGGCTTAGTGTGCAGATGACGGGTATGTGAATGAAAAATCAAGAGTAGATATAAATCAGATAAGCCAGACAGGAACTTTGCCATGGCAACAGCAGTCAACGCTATTTACTACATGAGAGGGCTTGCACAGACCGTTTTGATGAGTTTTGTATGTGAGACAGTTAAACGTAGATGAGGTGGTAAATAGTCGAGCCATGAAGTAAATTCTCTTGGATATTTTGAACCTTTTGTTTTCAGCAAAGCCGAATGTCCCCTATAGTGAATTCTTCCCAAGAGAGGAGGGGATCACGGCACCACTGTCTCATCAGTTGTTCAGGTTTTTGCAAATGTATGTGTATAAGGTGATCAAATGAGGCCCCGTGGATGTGAATATATACAAATCACAAGAAGATAAACGCCGATGAAATATATGGCTACACACTGGTTTAGCAACGCTCTTCAGACTGTTATAAGCATGTCGTTCACGCTTTTCCCAAAGTTTGATTAAGTCCTCCTGAGCCAAGCCAAACTTCGTTTAACGAAGTTTTAATTGCAACCACACGGTTAATTCCACATTTCAGATGAGAATGAACTACTACTGTTTAGTTATTCCAAAAGAACGTCACACTGCAGCCATCGGAGTCAAACTGTTTGTTTGTTCAGCTCGACCAGCATTCGACAGTGCGGCGCGTACCATTACAAAGTAAAACTGTCTGGCCTCCTAAAAAAAGTGACCTTCTTTGGATGGGTATGTCGCTTGGAATACTGCAGTTATTTTACCGATTCGTAGTCCACAGTATTGAAATCAAGCCTGACGTCAAACAAGACTACCCAATAAAAAAAGACTATGATAAAAAGTGCTTCGAATCAAAATTAGTTGTCCTAAGTGTTTTAGAGTCATCCTTTTTGCAGCTCCTTACAAGTGGTGTCACTAAACGCGGCGCACCAGTTTCAACGTAATCTTGTCCAGTTATTATATATTTCTTCAAATGTTCAGTAATCTGAGTGGTCCCTAAGGCAAACCATCTATGAGTAATTCACAGGATGATTAAATTCACCCTATGAGTGAAACTTCCATATGAGAAGTTGTCACTCGAGGATTCAGCCAACATGTGACCACGTGATGTGGATTCCGTCGGTGAAGAATGAGTAACGCCGTATCCTAAGTGCGAGTTAATCATATTGCTGACCAGCCGCACATGCTTGAACAGCCAACTGTTCAAACCACCACACGGGAGGGCAGGGGTTGAAAATTCCCTTGGGCTTCGCGGGGATGAGCACTGTTGAGCATTCTCAATTAGGATACATCTGTACTGTGAATTTTGGCTTTTCAACATAAATTGACTTCAATTACACGACGAAGGTTGCATTAGAAATTTAAGGTAAAATTTTTGATCCCGCTTGGGTCTAATATGTAGTTTATATATTTCCCAACAAAATGTACTGTTTTCATAACCCTTAGGTTAATTTAATGCAGTTACCAGAAACACGCGCAGGACATACGTCGGAGGCTCAGTTCGTTAAGGGCCAATGCATTGAAGGTGCCGTTTTGAGGAACTTGAGTGCAGGATTTGTAGAAAGTGGTGGTGCACAGTGTTTGCCGAACGGTAAATGGCGCTTCAAGATGGAAAACGAGTGCATTTGTCAGAAGGGCTATGAATTTCTCATTGGAATTGGAACATGTCGAAGTAAGTCAAGGTGTTTTTGAATTAATTCTTCCAGTGATGTTCAGAATCGACCATAGTTGTTCTTTGTGACGGTCCGATGTTAAATAATTTATCATTCTGTTCCAAAGCCATCTATATAATGCGGTCGTGAATTTTTTGAATTTGATGGAAAATGTCACACTGATCTGGCTAGGTAACAGCCTTTCACAACTACCATTCGGGTAGGGGAAACACAAACTCCCGATTGTTCGGGATATCCCTGTGATAGTTCCTATGCTGCCTTTATCCAAGATCCAACATCATGCACATTCTAGTGCAGTGGGGAGTAGGAGGACGCATAATTTTGATAAGGGGGCAACGATTTTTATTGTATTAAATTAGCTAAATTTTGTGCCTATATTAACCTCTGGAAATTCTGTGAAAAATGATTTCTGATATTCATTTCACTAACAAATTCCTACAGTGTATATCTCGTGCGCACCACGCCGTGTTGAATGAGATGAAGGAAAGGAAAGTACGTCGTCCAAACTGGTTGTTGCTGCTACAATTTTTCTTGCTGCAGTATGCCAGAAACGGCCGATTTGCTGGCCTGGCTACGGAGAAACTCTGAATTGGTTTCGGTAACAAGGCCGACATAACCGGTCCTCGGTAGTCCAAGCTTCCCAACATCCATTCGAGCTCTGCTGTTTCAAAGGTACAAGATTTCATTCATTGGCCTTACTGCCGTGTAAATGGCAGTAGGGATGATGCTCACAAAAGCCTCGACACTAATCCTCATCAGGAACTAAACTTTTCATCACAACAGACAGCAATCACTGCAAAATCTCGTCTGGTAAAAATGAGGACAACAAGCTACTGCCATACGAGGAAGAATTCATCCGCAACTCTCCTGAGCTCCACCTCGGTTCGACCTATTACCGCATTATCAGGTAGAGAGCGTGGCAGTCATTCAAACACAATATATCTCGACCTTGTTGGATTTCAAGTCCTTCTCTAGTCAGAGTGTCGACTTCGGCCAGGAGGAGCTGGCGCATCTCTTCATCAAGCTCTCCTAGAATGCACTGGTCTCTTCAACAAAAACGGTATTATAAGCAAAAGTAATTTAGTTGTGGGTTGAGTGCCGCTACCTCTATCATTCCTCAATTTATCTTTGTCTTAATTTGGTTGCGGATATGAAACGGGCAAACCATACGCAAGAATAGGTCGAATGTTTGTTGAGATGATTATGCCAAATGCGTCAGCAGGCATAGGTGCAAAAGAGTGCTTCATCGCCCAAAGGATTTTGTTCTTGCCTCTGCAGAAGTGTTAGCCGTATCAGATGTAACAATCGCATGCAAGGCTTTCTTATAGACAAGCTTTTACGAGGCAAGTATACCCAGGGTTTCAACGCGCTCTGTAGGAAACACAACAATTAACGTGGTAAGCTGAGAAGAGCCAAGATAAGGATCGAGCACTCATTAGATTTTCATTGTTTTCAGTTGAAATCATCTGCATACCTACAATCTTGTGGGGGAAGTCGGCGAAAATTTTGGGTGAAGTAGGACCAAATATAGGGTCTTGAGGTACACGCTACCAGGCAAAACGTCAGGCAAGAGAATGCCATCTGGAGAATGATTGCCTACAGCGTACTTTCTGAAAGTCATGCTACTGTGGTGAGCAGCCAAGAATGTCTTGAAACTCCTGCTCTACGCTCTCACAACGCCCTCACTCGGCCGCTCATCCAGGTCGTACTGGACAATTGTTTTTCTAATTGGTTTGTCCGCACTCTTGACCCCCTTCCATCAACATTTGGAAATGCACAGACCAGAGGAAACTGGCCCAAGGATCATGGGGGTTTGTAGGTGAAGTTTATCTAGTCTGGCAAGTACGGTGATACTTTCCTCCAACTTCCAGTGTGATACGTGTGAAGGTGTATCAGAGCTAGGAAGCCAGAGATTACTGCTGATACTATGGAAAACCTGTTATTGTCGCGGAAGTGGGTCAGCTTTATTCTTGTCTGATTATTCTACTTGAATAGCTACTAAGAGGGGTCGTGGTTGGATGTTGTGCATCCTGCGATGGATAGGAGTGATTTTAGGCTCCTGGACTAATCACCGCTTTGGGATCTGTGGGTATCTCTGCCTCACAGCGGCGCTTTGATTACCGTGCACCAAAAACTGAGTTTCCGAGTTCGTCCCGAATTTATAAGTTTGCGTTGATTCATAAGCCAACTTTTGTAGAATTTTTCATTACATTCCACAAGAATGTCCCTCTTCGAGGCGTATTGTATTTGCTGTTCGCAAAGCATCCATCCGTACCGGAAATTCAAACATGCCTTCGCCAACATGCCACGGATATCAGTGTGTAACTTCCTTCCAACTGGCATCTTAAAAATAGCGCTTCGCGCTTTCACCCGCATGGTGACCGTCATCGAGGAGTCGAAAGAGTTCAAGCTCTTCCACATTTTCCATACCTTTGGAATATTAGACACTAGGTCCAGCTTAATTCTTGTTGTTTGGTGAAATGCTGAACCAGTTTCGAATCAAGGGCTGTCTCTAGAAGCGTAGCATTGGACTAAGAGCTTAAGGAGTTTGCATGACAGACATGCGAATCGATTCCCGGAGATTTGAACTTGCCGGTAGAGTAGCATCTGTGTATGGATCTTCATAAGCGGTAAGGTTACGGCAGGAACACAGTTGGCTCCCTGGAAAACATCATCGGGAATGCATACTTTCAGAAGACAAGGGTTGAATAATTGCCTGCAACAAGGTCCTTCTTCAGTGCCTCTTCTGTGTCGAAAATTGTAGCTGCTTAAAATACTCAGATTATATTCAGATTCAAGTACCTCCTTGGAAATCCACGTTATTGAACAAGCTGTCACACGTGATCGAAAGTGTGATTCTACTATATATACATCACCTGCCTTAGTCAGCTCCTCACATTGCTCAGTACATTTGCGACAAGATTTTGTTGTGACTCTCTAAGCCAGCAACTTATGGATCGGTTCCGTGGCTTGTCTACCACTTCCCCATTGATGAACGCCTTCTAAATATCTCGAAAATCCAAATCTGATTTGTCATACAATCATTACGGATGCGAATCCAAGCCGTTTGTAGTCTCATCGGTGTGGTGTACTAACAACGCGGTCCACTATTCCAAGTTCTAAAGCACAATTCAGTTGGCTCCATTCGAGGTCCAGATCATAATTTATCGATGACGTACGCTGTGGGTTGTAGAACTGCCCCATCCTGTTCCCCTTCCGATCTGGATTCTGCGAGTTTGTGCAGATGATGAAGGTCGTGGACTGTAGTGAGAATACTTGGGGCAAACTTGCCCTAATACTGCATAGGCTGCGTTGAAGGGTACACGCGCAGTTATCATAATAAAGAACACTAGTTTTGTATATAGCCACACGTATGTATATATATCTTCCTTAAACGGCAAACCAAAGCTTGTGACGCGCTGCAAGCTGATTTGAGGAATTCGGTAGGTGAGCTTTTTCTTTCAACCCAATCCAACACAAAAGAAACCATCGAAACAACTCACGTTCAAGCTAAGAGATAAGATCAAAATAAGTGGAGATTTTCTGCATGATGCAAACAGAACGAAATTATCTAGCCTGTCGGCCTGGACGAGTTTGTTATGCAGGTGCAACGCTTAACGGAATGAATATGATGCCAACGGCTGCTAAATAATAATAGCCGCAGGACTCACCCTGATTTTCATCCACCGCCTCAAGGCAAATCAGTCTAATATCCGCAATATTTCAAAATGTGGGCATCGCATATATAATTCCAAACCTTAGGTACAACATTATCCTTAAATGTGTTGAGACGTAAAAAGTATTTAAGTGAAACAAGTAGTCTTCCAGATTTCAAGAGTTTTCCTGTCTTCTCTGATCGCAGTAGCAACACATCTATTTCACCAGACGGCAAGGAACAAGCAACAGCTCACGGTAAATAGGTCGTTGGATACAGGTTGGTGTTGAGTTGTCAAAAGTAGAGCCGTGACAGTTGATTCGGCAAAACGTGAACGAATCCAAAGTAATCTTCTATTTTACTATTTTGAAGATGTAATAATGCACGGTCAAAACACGAACTTGATGAGATCGATCAAAAGCGGATACTTAATAAAAGTTGTCCTTGTAAAGAGGGGAGATGTTAAGGAGCTTCAGGCACAGACACCCTTTTTGTCCAGACCGTATGGACAATTCATCATCGATCATTGTGAAGTTTCAAGGAGAATATCAAGGACCATTAAGGAACAAGAGGAACCACTAGCTTAAACTGTCATACAGCCTATAAGCAGAGCATTCTTTCGGTTAACAACCCTCCGTACGAGAAACAGCGCATAGATGCTCGCTGACTTCTATCTTTCTATGATGAATTCATCTGTTTGGTGCGCTTAGCTCACACTGAACGAAATTATTTCTCCATTTGGTGGGTTCTCAGATCAGCCATGTCGGTAAAATTTAGTGCAATATCAGTTTGAGAAATTGAGCACTCCATAAAATATTTTTTCTTATTGGTTGTTTTATGGATGTTCCCCCTTAATATCAGTTTAAGGAATTCAGTCAACGACTTTGTAATAATTTATCTGGTTGCAATCACAGCCGTTTGGCACTAACTATCTGTAAGCACGCACAGGAATTACGAGCGGAAAATGGGTACGAATCTTCTTCGTTGCGGACAACCAGTATCGGCATTGTACAGCCAGAGTAATTCAGTCTTTCACAAGTCGAACATCTTGAGCGTACGCGTTTGGGCAGAAGTGCAACTAAGTTGTGCAAAGCTGATTGTCGGACGGACTGTATCTGTTTCCCAAACCTCGGTTGAACTGACAAGTTACAGCATATGTGGTGAAGACAGCCGCAGGCAAATAAGCAGTCTGTTATTTTTGTGGAGATTTTGTCCTGTAAGTGGAGCCAATCTATGCTGAAAAGCCGAGAAGCATTGTACAGCTGTTTCATCCTTATTGGGAATCATCAGCAGTGCGCATCTCACGAAACTCCGGAGAGTCTCGAACCCGCGACCTCCTGGCTAGTAGATTGAACACTTGGCCGTTCGGCCACAAGTGGCCGCTCGGCATTTCAGCATCGATTGGCTTCACCTACAGGACGAAATCTCTACGAAAATTCGTAATTCTTCTCACACTACCAACGAACAGTCTATTAGTCTCCTCATCCGAGAGGATTCATCCCTACATTTTGATGTATTCAAAAAGTTGAAAGTGCACTCATAGGATAAAGGCTGCGGGAGTTAGATGTTCATTTTTGCGTCGCCAGTTACAGTACTTAGGACAAACAGTCTTAAGCCACGACATGTAAAACAGATCGACCGGTAGTTTTCTGGTTTCTTCTTACAGTCCTTCAGACGTTCGACTGGCCACCTGGCCGAAATAATCTCATTTCTGTTTTGTCAATATAGATTTAATCGCGGCTGCATATGAATCGGTATGTGACATATGAGATGAAAAAAACTGGTTACGTCGTTGGGCATCCCAGACTGATTAATCACATTGGTGAGAGCAGGATTAGTTGAGTAGCTGGCTACGTGCAGCTGATTACAACAGGCAGCTTTTGTCGAACTCATGATCCTGCCCTCATTAATGAGACAATTCAGCCAGCGCTTTGCCCCGCCTGTTGTACAGTCTTCCTGCCTCGCATGTTGTATACTAGTTTGTACGTAGCTAACTTGTGATCTATACTGGCATAACAAATAGGATTTTATGCAAATATGTTTTAGAAAGTTGGCCTCACTAGTAAGGTGAAGTAGCTAATCGACCAATGAACGGACTGCAGGCTGAGACTCGAAACCTGTCTCAATGATCGCAAATCACCCCAACCACTGGCCACAAAGTTAACTAGTCCAAACCCGATAGCGTCGGCCCTCAGTGAGGCTATGTGGACCAAGTCGGCTTGCACAGAAGACCCTGACACAAACCGACCTTGAAGATCTGGTTGATTCGCAGTGTGCTCGACTCTGTTCCGATACGTCGTCATTTATTCTTATTTGTGATATAAAACCGTTAACTTTCCGCAGCCTTTGTCCTTCTGCTGTAATTCGCAGATGAAAGTTCGTACGTTTTAAAATCCCTAAAAATAATTTTGTTAGAGATACAGCACATGTACGACACATGTTGTGTCGTGAGAACTTATGAATCACAATACTGTGCTCAATGCACAGTAACCAGATGAATGGAATAGGTTTTCGCAGTCAAAGTTAACTGACGGTAAAAGCAAAAAAGATTCCTACTTATTTTAACGTTTGGACAGGTGGACAATTTTATAAAAGTTGCCTGGAAAATTTGTAAAATGAGTGGGTTAGAAGCCTGACAGGTCGCAGAAGAAGACTGGGTGTGAACGCATAGCAAATTGGGTACTCTAATGAGAGTTCGTTAATTCGATATGAAACTCAAAGAAGAGCACATTTCTCAGGATATCTAAACCTGACACCCGGTCATCCCCAGATGTATTTTGGGACACTGAGATGTATTTTTTCTCACCTTGCTCACTTTGTTGAGACACCTTAAAAAACCCGAGATCGCGTCGAATCCCTTAGTTGAACTTGGCATCCACAATTTCACAGAGTAAAATTCAAAGCCGTTGAATTTTTTACCACCAATAAATCCTAACTCCCATAAGAAAGAATATAGACTAAAGAATACGAACTCAGCGTCCGAATTCCGAACACTGCCACAAATCAAACCCAAAAAAAATTGCTGCTGACACTAACTACACAAAAACCAGATTTTCACGAGTAGAATGTAGGTTTATAGAGAGATTTTAAAGTCTTTCAGACAAGAGCTAACAACTGGGTTTTTGACTTGTCAAACTCCACAGAGGAGGTTGAACAACATACCAGTTAATTCCACCCTTTTTGATATGCCATACCTACCGTGTCAGAACAACACATGTTCAAACGTAAACATACCAAGGAAATGCGTTCATTTCTTTGTTCCACTAAGTACTACCCGTAAAATATATCGATATATTTTTTGTGAGTATAATTGCGCCAGTAATTTGGTATAAATATATCTCCAACCACTTTTCTTTATCTGTAGGTTGCCCCCGTGGAACTTATAAGCAACACACTGGCAATCACAAGTGTTCCGTCTGTCCCCTTAACTCCTTGGCTCTGGATTATGGACAGAACAGGTGTGAATGCTTACCTGGCTACTTCAGACTTTCGGTAGATTCAGCGGAGTCGGGAACTATGGAGTGTTACGGTAGGAATGAGGTTCAAGAGTTATTTTCGGTTCCCGTTTTTATCTTAAATGGCAACTTGGTTGAAAGAATCATTGACTAAGGCAACAGCTGTAAAATATGTTCGGGAGAACAGATGAAATTAAGTGAAACATTCAGCTGGGTTTTCTCGTTTCTAGGACTGAAAATCGGAATGTACACGTTTTGAAGTGAATCAACTCTGGCCCTTTATAAAAGATGTGTGTATAAAAGATAACACCTATACTGAACATTACCTGGTGCTGTTAGTTTACACATGGGTAATGTCAGACTATCCGTTGTGTCATTAGAATCCAACATTTAGAAGGCGCAATCCACCATTACTCGCACTGTCTCGCTGCACTGCATGACTGTATTGTCGAGTCACTTGTCATTCAAAGTGCAGACAGCAGCGAATTACTGACAAGTTCATCATGTCGGATATCCGTCTGAGTGTCTGTCTCGTCAAACGGTAGTAGTAATCACAAGTGTGGCTAGTTTTGTCTCACTGGTGTTGAGTGAGGTTCTCTTCTTAGATAACAAACCTACATTTACTTCACGTCGACAGCAAATAACTCTGGAAAATGAAAAAAAACGGGCAGTGACACATGGACATGTTCCGTTTCGGGGAGACCAAAGTTACAGTTAGCGAAACTATCAGAACTGTGTACAAACCGCATCCTTCAAAAAAATATTTTTGCTGGATTTCAACCCTTCAAAACTGATTTTTTAAAGCAGTAGCTTGTTGAATTAAATCCTAATGTTCCTGCAGGGTAAATCTTGTGAACCCGGACAGTTACTGTATATACAGTGCAACGTGGTCTTTTCGTCTATCAAAGATTCCGAAGTTGTAGTTTTCTTCAGTGCAAAAGCTCCCTTAGAAAACACCGTTTGTCTGCACAGGATTTGCATTTTAACAGTTAGACTGCGTTATATATATATATATATATATATATATATATATATATAAATCAGCGTTAAGTGGTGTAGATGTTTTTCTCGGATATCTTTGTTTGCATTTGGGCGAGACCACGGCTGTTTGGAGTCCATTGACACCAGCAATATCGAACGAATATGCTTGAACTTCGCGGAATACACTCATTTGCAAACAAATTTGGTTTTGCGAGAGACTCACTTGGAACCCAGCTGAATCTCTCGTTTGTGATGTTTCCAGGC
>SJOL01006418.1:251443-289156 GCA_004794785.1 Opisthorchis felineus | reverse complement strand
GGATACCAGTAGGCACTTGACATTTATAAAGAGATAGGCACATCCGATACTAAACTAAACAAACAATTAACAAATCGGTATGACTGCGGCAATATCCAAACCGAAGTCATTTACACACGTAACGCTAACACTTACCGTTAATTATATGGCACAAAGATAGACTAGATGTTGGTGTGAAATGTGTCGAAAAAGCTTATGCACATCGAAAATTGATGTTTATCTTCGAAAAGGATAGACTCGGAACTAATGGACATCTTGCTCTTTTAGATATCCTGGGTTCGTTAAACTTGATCACTTTAACTTACCGGACAGCGAAGTTTAACTCTTAGTAATAAACACTTTCATGCTGTCGGCCCCATGTTGCAGTGAGGGAAATATCTACATTCACTCAAATTCGTCGTAATCATATTTGTGAACTAGGTTGTGCAGTAACATTGCTAAAAATTCTTTTTCGGAAAAGTAAGTCATGAGAACCCAGTAGTGGTGCTTTTTTTTCGGAAGAAATATAAGGCTTTCTAGTATGCATTCATTTTTCGATAGCAACTGTTGTGTCCCACGTTCCTGTTGCACCTTTATGCTACGTTCACTCAACGGAATCACTGAGGCAAAGAATGCTGAGGAGAGTAAAATAAGTTATCTGACTGGGTAGCGGATAAAACACGGAGCGAATGCAAAAGATTAGCGGTACATAGTCATTCACAGATGGCTAAATTTGGATTTCTGGAACCAACGGAATTAAGGTGAATGAGCTTGATTTCAAACGGAATCAGAAGTGAAGTAGACCAAAAACATTTTGAAAGTAAAAAAATTAGGACTTTTGTTGATTTGCTCCACTCTGATACCAACTGATGGGTCGACCAACCATAAAACAGGCGCATGGCTAGCCAAAAATGCCTATATAGAAATTTATTTCAGTAGTAGTGTAGAGTACTTGACGCAGTCTGAGGAGGCCAAGTGAGTGACGCACGAAATCACAAGCCAAGAAACTGCGAAATCTTGAGATTTATCAATAAGACGTGGTACTGCATGTACAATAATGCGTATATCAAAGTGACAGAAAGCTCAACTTGTGGAGATTTCCGTCCAAGTTGTTGCACGAATTGGTGCGAGTCCACAGAAGGCCAGGTTAAACGGCAAATCGATCTGGATTAGCAACAAACTTGCGCGCACACCACGCAATGACGCAAGTGACCAAAGGCGCACGCAAAATGTTCGTCTAAATCGGTTCGGCAAGTTAAGGGTAAAAAATTAATGAGGGGTTGCGGGTGAATATCGAATCCATGGGGTAGGCGTAGAAAACAGTGGGTTCAAGCAAGAGGAGGGTTTGATTGAGGGAAGGGAGCTATGTGCATAATGTAAAAAAAATTGGGATTGAGTGGCACTGGAATCGTTTCTTTCTTGATTCGTATGACTGGATGTGTAGCGCTTGCCAAGAGCTAAGCTTCCGGATGATTGAAATGATGATTGATGATGATGATTGAAATGAACCACTGGATAGTTCATCTGACGAAACTTTTGACAGAATTCTCGACGTAACTACACGGTCTTCATAAAATACCTCTTTAAGAGGTCACTGAATGGCTGCTTTGACGAGACGACATCTACTTCGGCACGCTATCTACTACTGCACGCTAAACAGTAGTCGAGATTGGTGGCCGGGCACAATCCTATACATCGCAGTCGTCTGCCACACTTCGATTCCTGCGATCTTTTTTTAACATGGTTGGACACATGAGATCACGTTTGTTTGCAGATATTTGCGTCATGAGTGATGCAGTGGGCAACATTCCATGAAATTATGGGGAATCGGCGTTATCCATAAGTTTGACTTTGGGGATCTACATGAGCCTACTTAAAAAGACTCCTTAAATTTCAAAACCTGCTTATATGCTCGGTTGGTTATGATACAGTGGAGATCAGATGCAGAAACTTCCGTTGCAAAAAGAGAATTATCTGATGCAGCTGGCGGTGATCTGTGGACCTTTGTTGAAAATGACCACTTATAGCATATGAACTCTTCTGTAAAATCACCTTGGCTTTTGAAAACACCCTAGACCACTCGTTGTGCAGACAGATAAAAAACCACATTTTATGACTTCCCAGGAATCCAGAGATATCCATGTGTATTCATGACTGTGGCTGTGACCGAGAGCATACTTTGGTCTCCACAGGGTTCATTCTTCTACTGGATCGTTTGGGCCCAACAATTGTCACCGGACAAGAAGTCGCAACAGTATCTTGATTCGCAAACCATCTGGGTGATCGCGTTTCTACGTTAGCTCCCAGAAACTGAAGCGTACGATCACAGATTGCCCCATCTCATTCACTGCTAGTTGTCGCACAGAATGAAGGCTATGATATCTGTTTTTTGGTTTATCTCATGCTAGGATCCAACCTAGAACACTGGGAAATAGGGTAAAGCATTTTCCGATATCTCGTTATCTAACTCGAAAGTACATAGAATAGGAAAATCGATCAAAATGGAACCGGCCTCAGTTTGTCTGAAAATCACTTACAAGGAGCTAATTTTTCGGTTACCGTTAGGAAGAAGCATCTGTCAAAGGAAATAAATGTCATCGTAACATTAGGGTTATATTATTACTTTTAGAAATTCGATGCTGTCCGTTCCGCTCACAGATGACATACTGGCCTGTTTGATCACGATATCTCCTCCTATGGTGCTTAATCTCTGCTTTTCAGATATAATCCTCATCACCACAGTGGTTTGTCTGCAGGCAGTCACTTTTGCGTCTTGTCGCGTACTAATTCAAACAACCTCGTTATTTTCGTCAGATTCTGGGGCAAAGTGCGTCTTACAAAACCACACGAAATCACTACGGCTGGTTCCATCGGTAGTAAGGGAATGATTACGGTAGAAACACGGCATCATCACAGGTGTTGATGGAATTATATTGTTTTTGGGTACCTGTAAAGTCTGCTCGGTTCATTCAGCGAAGCGATGTGTTTTTGGACAAACATCTGCAGTGAAAATGTCATGACAGTAGCGACAAGGTGCCCATTTCAGAAGGGCGTTGCAACTTGCTCTGCACTCCCAAAAAAGTTGGCGCTATCCAGGCAGTACATGATTGGTGAGGAACGGCATCCGCAATGAGTGAATATCATGTGCGCTATGCCCACATTAGGTGCACGGAGGAAATTTATTGACTACGGCATAGTGGCATGCTCGAGTCTCAGAGCCTGTGTTGTGCCCGAACAAATTCCGGACAAAGTCGTTTCGCACCACCTGTTTGAGGTAGGAGCATGAACCATGAGATATTTTTCAAAACAGTTTCTGTAGAATACATTTATGGATTCAGGAAATATATGAGCCAACTGATGCGTTAAATGAGACCGAATTTTTAATACGTCCTGAAAATTAAACTAGTGACGTTGTTGAAACCAAAACGTTGGAAACATCACAAACGAGAGATTCAGCTGGGTTCCAGGTGAGTCTCTCGCAAAACCAAATCTGTTTGCAAATGAGTGTATTTCACAAAACGTTGGTTGTTAATTTAGTGGATAAGTTAGCTATAGAATTCGACTTTGAATAACTGTGTACACTGACAATTGGAATGTAGGTAATATGATGTCTCAGTAATACAACATTAGGGTGATGTTCTTACCCTAGGAATCCAGGCTTCTTGACATTAGTAGGTATTTTATTTGGTTAACTGACGCTTGTCTGTATTACAGGCTTTCGAAATAAGTTGACATTTTGCTAGACTGAAAAGATAGCCCATATAAGCGGATAAATATCCTCATTTGTATGCGTTATTGTCTTAATTTATGTGATCGTTTTCCTTAGTTTTCGGAACCTGGTGGTCAGTTCATATGTATTTAAGAATACTTGCCAAAACGTTCAGGAGCATCTGGAATGGCAGTGGTTTTAGCCCGGGTATGCCAGCTCAAGCACTAAAATTACTGAGTGCGAGAATAGATCATCAATGGTCGTCAAGCTGGAGATTAAGCTCTCAAATGTAACTGGCTCCATTACTTTCTCAACTTACTTCCGGGTCGGGACAAAATCCACGGTGGGGCAAAGGCAAGGACAAAATTTTCGGTGAGGCCACTGTGAAATCTTTTGCATCCTCTGATTCAAATATCAGAATCTGTTCACGTCTCTTTTTATCCACAATTATATAAGGATGTAACTAGCCCAGAAATGTAATCCACTACGCTTTTTGTTCTGGTTGGATATAACATCAGGCATATACCACAGAGTTATTTATTATTTATTATTATTTAATCTATTTTTTAATCCATTACCATTATTATTAAGAACTGAAGTTTTCCGACAAGTCTAAACGCACGGGCTGAACCAAGAAATTATTCTGATCATATCCACCGTGCTCACGAGTGTGACTCGCCGCCGCGCGGGGATGCGGCAAACGGTGAAAGCATTTACCTAAAATGACACGTGATCGATACTGCTACATCATTAGTACCAATATCATTGGCAACACAACACCACTGTTCAACATTGATGTTACTTCTACCTAATCAGGATGAAACGCGTAGAATCTAGGACTAATCAAATCTTGATTTATAGTTAGCATCCGTAAATCGAATTTTATTGGTCTGATAATTGTCAGGTCCTCCAAGGGAATGGTGCAAATGTTTTGAATAACAACTGAACGCTTCCAGGCTTCGAGTTCCCTGACCAAACTTAGCGCACGGACTAAATCAAGAAATGACATGGCCGTCTGGAACTTACCTATTAGTAGAAGAGTGGTCTTAACGTATTGGTATCCCAAAAGTTGTGACGAAGACTTAGGCTCTGCAACATTTTGAAGCACTAAATCAATGTAAGTTACGCTTATCCATCACTCAGCGTGTGCATAGATATGCAAGTCCGTAGTGTGAAGTATGAATAACTGGGACACCACCCTTATGCTTCTTTACAAACCTATATTGTGAGTTCGTTTCGTCAAAAGGCCTGGTCATTTTTCTCAAAACAATGTATGTAAACTACCTCACTAGGTACTTCAAACATCGCATTAAAGGTCTGCGATCACAGAGTGCATCAGGTTAGTAAATACAAGCAAGGCCAGAAAGCGGAGAAGTGCTGTACACCTGATTTATCCTTACAGCGGTTCATCTACAGTGTACATTTCAAGAATCCTGAAAACGATTCAAACTCGCTGACGTCCATTCGGTAGCCGAAGATTAGACCGTAATCATGTGGTCGGCAGAGTGATTAACTCGCAATTAGACAGGATATAGCGCCATTTGTCCTTCACTTACGGAGTTTGGTTCGTCTAGTCACGGGTTGAATGTCAACCAAAGTGACCGGTTCTCAAACGGGGGGTCTCCTCCATTTGGTGAGCTAGTCATTTGTCTGAGATACGGATTCTTCGTCAACAGTATGAGGAGATTTAGACATTTAAGACCAAGTTTCTTTCTGTAAGTTAATTATATTATGAGGCGAATATTCCAAGTGTCCATCAGGTCCCTATTCAGACTGATTCTCTGGATATCTACGGAAATAATGGGTTAGTCCAAAGGAACAATTTGGCTGGCTTGCTATCGTGCATGCGAATTGGACATCTTAGGAGTCCTCCAGGTTAAATCACTTGAATTCAGGAGGCAGTGTAGCAGATGTGTATTGTGCTGCTGCGGTTATGCATTGTAACAAACAACTTCATCATACAAACCTGGGGAAACTGAGTACGTGGCAAACTCACCATCCTTCATGCAAACAAAACTGTGATGCATCTCAGAGTTCGCTAACTTGTAAGATTTACCCGTTTGTAACGTAACAGTCGGTTAATATTTCACATGTTATCGGGGCTAAAAATGCAGGTGCATCACAATGATATTTGTATTAAATTATGGTGGTTTGTCTGCAAATATCACGGGGCTCATGGCACTACTATAGTTCAATACTCTATGAAGAGTAGTCTTTCAGGTCAGACTAGAAATAGGATTCCAATAAACAGCCTAAATTTTTTACTGCGAATCTTGGCATAGAGATGAAAAATCCTAAGGCGGCACTGTCGGCAGAATCGGAAGGTAATATACAGATATCCAATTGTACATATTCCTTTGAATTCAAGGCTGTAGACTGAGGACAGTTGTCCTGATATCCAGGCACCGGGTCACGTAAGTAAGCCTGGAATTCGGCTGAAGATTCACTTCCTAGCACACAAATATTTTCTTCATCTGACCTGACGTGGGGAGTTGCAGTAGTGGTCATACGTGAGTTAAAATTTTAGCCAAGTTCTTTGAGAGGAATCGTGGCTTGAACGTTAAATAAGACTCTCATGTAAAATCTTTGACAAGGGTCCCTGCACTTTCTGAACGTAGAGCTAAAGCTCA
The DNA here is from genome assembly GCA_004794785.1 of Opisthorchis felineus. Lineage (NCBI taxonomy): Eukaryota > Metazoa > Platyhelminthes > Trematoda > Opisthorchiida > Opisthorchiidae > Opisthorchis > Opisthorchis felineus. Next base: position 282,838 of record SJOL01006418.1, on the reverse strand, counting down.
TCCGGTACTGCTTCACTGCATTTAAAACTATGCTTCTCAGACCTTTTACGGGACGTTGAAAACAGTAGGTTCAAAATGGAGGGACAATCTAAGTTATCCGAAATGTTTGTCATGGTTACTCCACCCTGCAGGATGTGGGAATGTCACTCCAATTAACAGTAAAGATATATTACTGAGTTATGGGTAGACTGCCCTGCCTGGGTAAAATCGTGAATCATAGGCTACTGAAGAGGAGATTATAATATTAGGGTTCTTTATTACTGGTATTATTGTTCCACGATTTCCAAAGTAATGATCTGCACCAGGTGGACTGAAACATTAATGACTGGTTCTCAGATATCTGCGTAATACTGACCACTGTTCAACAGTCAAAGATTTTCTGGGTGGTGAGACAACGGTTAGTCAAAACGAAAACTTTTGCACCGGAGGCAGGAGAACGTGCTGACACGGCACGGGTTTAACCGTCTTAACATGCAGCTCTCTAGAATTTGGGGTAATGCACTTTCAGAAGGAATTTGGGTATCCACTTTATCGCATCCAACAGTTGCAGTGCCGGCCTGATCACCGTGGTTATGCTAACACTTGACTTCATTCTAGTCACCACCAGAAGTCACTTCATCACCCAATCTTCGATTTGAGGGTTTATAGGAAACAGCTATTGTCGTGGGATTTCGAACACTTGAACGAGGCTAACAAGACGACAAGCGATATTATTTACCTGCGATTGCTGATAAATTTTGGGAGGGACAGTGAGAGAAACGAACCAATTCAGTTGACTACCCTGAAGTTACAGTGACCTCAGTCTATGGAATTCTGATCATTTACATCGCTACTGTGGCAGCAGTAAGTTGTAAATCGGTTCCGTAGGGGTTTTTTGTTTTTGTTGGTTGGGCAGACGGTAGTAGGACACCACCCAGGAATTCGTCACCATAGTTGTTCGGTGGAACAGATATCACCAGTAGAAACCCCCGTTCAGAAAGCATGCAGGCCAACGGGTTATTTTACTCTACCTGAATAGAAATCGCACACCTGACACTGGCATTCCCTCTCGATATGGCCTAACGATAAATTGTCTGGGAGATTGACCAAAAATATGGGCAGATTAGTACGCATGAGATTCAGCAACAGAGATGAAATTCGGTCCTCTAGGAATGATGAAAATACCACGTTGGCCACACTAGCCATGTTGGAGTGTGAGGCTGACTTAGATGCATCCAGGTTACGCAGGCAGAGTTCCTGCATGAGCAAGCTGTATGCAACTTCAACTAGTCTGGAATACCTGAACAGATTCTGGAAGCATGTGCATGTAGTTCACTGACGAATTCGATGACCACCTCTGTGAAAAAGATTAACAGTTCCACAGATTCTTTAGGACAAGATGTACAGATAAATTAATCTTCTTCAAATTCCTGGGAGGCGAGTCAACCGGTGAGCCTACCTGTTACGAATGTAACTCTGACGGTTGCATGGTCCAGTTTTGCGTTGTCTCAAGACTTTGGTCTTTTCACCCTTTTTCATCTAATCACTCACAGATGGAGTATAACATCGCGTACCCAGATAGTTTTTAAGAAGCTTTAAAGATAGGATGAAGAAAAACAACATGAGCCTAATCTACGAAAAATACTTCAAGGAAAACAAGCGTCAAAGGTTGTAGTGCGGTGAACCATCAGCGCGCAAGCTGTTGTGCAAGTGTTTCCCACGCACTTGTGCAGGAGAAGCCTGACAGGGAAAAGTCTGTCATAATATCATAGCCAGTCATCCATCTAACCTGGTTTTTTCAGACAAGAAACACAATGAATGACACTAACGTGGGCCTATTCACAGACACACCGGACAGAAATGTTGTCAAAATGCGGTAAGAAGAAAATGAACCACGAAGAGGCAAATGTATTGTTTTGAAGATAAGTGGTGGGCTCTAAATTTTCACGAATACAGTGTATAACATATAACCGTCAAAAATAATGAAGATAACCCAGTCTATGGATTGTAACGTAAGCGACAAGCAACACTAAGGGACCGGTTTCTATGAGAGGTTCAGGAAAATAAGCATCGCTCCTTGCATTTTAAGGCCTAATCATGGTAGATGGAGTTTGTGTTGACTTTCTGCAAGTGTACTCGACCTTAAGTTATGCTCGCACAACTACGAATACAGAACATCGGTTGTTATATCTAAGCCAACTTGAGACGTGAATTTTATTGAGGGGATAAGAGCTAACGAAAGTATGACTTCTTTCCTCCAAAAGGATCTATTTAAAGTTAAGTTTTGAACATTGAGCTCTATTTTGTTTACTTGGAGCATTCCGATTAGTTAGTACCTAAACCTTACGTCAAAGCTATGGTTCTACTGGAGCGAGTGATATTACTATGGAGCACTTACTAAGCATGCACCAGCATACCCAAAAAGGCGTTTACAAAAATGGGGGCGATGTACAAAAACAGCTGAATATTAGACAAAGTGAGTGGGTGTAGCTAGAGCATGTATTCATTCGCTCTTTCTAGTTGAAATGTGGTCAGAGGTATTGGGCACGCAATCTATTAAAACTATTGAAATGTGAACGTTGGAAAAATCTCAGCAGCCAGATCCACCTTAGTTTGGTGAACAACACAATGGATAATCACACAACAGCTACAAAACTCGCAGAAAAATTTTGGACAACAAAAGCGAAATAGTTGTTTAATAATTGTTTTAGTTTCGGGCATGTAACGGAGGCTCAGATGGTAATTTCGAGGAAACTTTTCCTCCACCAACCCTACTGTCTAGTTCAGCAGAATATTGTTACACATAGGGACTCGATGACTCCAAAATGTGGTGCACTTGAGCGCAACATTAACGTAGGAAACCATCTGATTTAATCGTGCCATGCGAAGGCTGATACACTTGAACTGTGGTATTTTTCACTGACACTGCATAACGTTTGAGTAACACTCAAACTTGGCGTGCGTAATTAAAACGCCTGGTCCACAACCACGTCACAAAGTTCATCAAACCAAAACTCGAACGGAGTGGGCACCACACCAAGCATATTAGTATATATACATATATATATATATAAACAAGCTCGACAGAGGAAGTTCTAGGCTCGTGCACCTTAGCGAACCGTTAAAGGACACTTCAGGATATCCTCATTTATCTTCGCATATAACAAGCACTCTACCGTGGAGCGATTGCATCATAGGTACCCCCCTGACGATCGGGGCTCTTTGTATACGCTCCCAAATATCCCACGACAGGGAATTTAAAAGAAGAATAGGACATGGGGGATATTTAACTGGAGGTTTGAGAATACGATTTGCATTCTTTCCCAGTTGTTTGGTGTTGTGTTTGACTGGATTTTTATAAACAGGATTTCATTTTCGTTTCACATGAAACGCCACATTGTGCTGGAGAAAGATTCAGTTGGTTCTCTCGAGAGTAGTTCGCAAATGACTGTATTTCATCAATTACATATAATTCAGTTTACAGGCAGAACACGAAGTTGATGGAAACTAAGATACTACATAATTCACCCCAAGGAAGGCTAAACCCGTGGTGACTGTCAGAATTTAAGCAACTTATTTAGTAACATATTTTGTCATGAAAACATCCGGGGGCCTGTTTACTTCATTAATTGCACTAATCCGGTTAAAATACCTCTTATTGCCAAAACCACTGATCGGTTGCGGCAAAATAATGAACAAGATATGATGCGCCCATTGCTACGTTCCATATAGAAACCAGAGGGGAACAGCAGGCACAATTTTTACTCAGTCCTTCTGAAGGCTTCAGAGGATGAGATTCCATAACTCTTATACGTCCAACTGTGAATTCTTCCTGTCAGTGAAGCTGATCTATACTGAAAATCCGAGAAGCACTGTAGGGCTATCGCGTCCTTATAAAAGGTCGTCAACAGTGCGGATCTAATGAAATTCCGGGGTGTTTCAAGCCGGCGACTTCGCGGCCAGTAATTTGAACACTTAAACTTTCGGGTTCTAACGGATGATCAGCACCGAGGATAACGTGCAGTTAAATATGAGCGTCACTTATCCTTCGACCACGGAAACCACATCATGTTGTTACGTATAGACTGGTTCCTCGTGGGACGACTTCTCGGACGGAAGTTTCAGTAATCTTGTGAAGTTACTTTCTCTTAGATACTTCAAAGCTGATGGTATTTTGGAAAACCTTGGTGATTTTTACATAGGTTTCGTCCTGTAAAGTACATTATTTTACGCTGAAAAGGCGAGAACCAGTCTACAGCTGATTTACCCCTATTTGGAGTCATCATCAACGTGGGTCACCCGAAACTCCAGGGGGGTTGGCATAGATTAGCTTCACTTACAGGACGGAGCCTCGGGTGATTACTACCAAATCTGCCCACACTATTGTCAGCGTTTTACACTGGTAAACTCTGTTTTTTTTAATGGCATGTGTCCTCTGAAGCTGCCTAATATTACCAAAAACCAAAGGGTAAAATCTTTCCAGTAAAAGCCAGTCAGGTAAAAAACATTTAAGCTCAAAACTAATTTCACCAAAAATTCGGATTGCCCTGCTCTTAAAGCAATTCACCTTCTAGACACATTTACAACCCAACACTCATCTACCTGATTTTGGCTACCAACTAAAAAGTTATCGTTGTATCAACATAGAGACGAAACATTTTTCTTAGCTAGACAAAACTAATGAGTAATCGATGATTTGGTTGAAAAACTTGGGAACGAGGACGGAGGTGCTTCACTTTATCCATGTCAGCATATAAAGCCTGCATCAGTTTTAGACAGCCGTCTAGTTAGCTAACCCCTATCAACTCGACAAATCATTTGACCGGCTTATTTAACATGGACATGGAAAGAAAATCAGTTTGAAATTAGAGATGGTATTGATCCCTTTACCGTGCTATTTCTCACTTGGTTTTAACTCGCAATGATATTCACCGAATGAACTCGTCTATTCCATCTAGAGTCAAGTAAAATTTTGATTTACATATCTTTGAAATCATAGTCCAGAGCAAAATCCAATGGTGTCTTTAGCTCACCATTTCCTAGATCAAGAAGAACGAATGTTACAGTGGCGTGCAACCGTTCCGTGTAAAAATATTTCCTCTTTTCCGTTGTTCACGCTGTGGAACCTAGTTACTGCGACAGTCTTTAAGAAAACCCCTACACATTTAGTTACCACTCGCATGCTCAACCGTTGTCTATAGTGTATGCCTGCCTACAAAACCAGCCTGTGTAAATTTTTGCCCAAAATACTCGTAAGGAATTCAGCTTCCTCGATTAGATATTCCTTCATCTGCCGTAAGGGCACCGTTCAAGGTTCACCTGGCATTTCCCAACAAAGATCTAGAAAAAGCCAGTTTACTTACAGCAGGCTCTTGCTACACGCTCATTTGCACTTGATCTTCTCAGCTGCAAGCTATCGGCAAATGAACCACTGATTTTCCTGCTCCGTATGCTGGCGTAAATGTTTATGTCTTAAAAAATAACCACAATAGCACCTAGATGTATATATAATCGTATCATAATCACAATAATATTATAAGCATACCATCATTTCATATAATCATAAGTGTAATCATCATCGTCATCTGCGAAGAAACTCGAAGATGAATTTGGCCTTTACTAGTACTGTACTCGCAAGTTTAAACTCAAAGACGTCAGCAAGTAATGTAGCGTATTTTACTGCAATGTACTTATCTGATCGAAAATCTAGTAAATTACTGCTCGGCTATCCCAAGTCCTAACCCAGCTGTTCTGGAAGATTCCCAATTCAACCACCAAAATAGTAAGCTACTTCCTTTTACTTCCTGTTTCCAGAAGCCCGAGGTTCTTGGAATTTTTAGTTTGCCAACAAATGCTGTTTCTGTAAATATAGGATAAGATAAGTATAATATAAGTATGCGTGTTCTTAGTTCCCGGGGTTATGTGTGGAATAAAAACCATCTCATTCACAAGTTAAGTTTATGCGAGCCTGAAGGCTAGATAGGCTTCGAGCTGCCGGTAAGCTTCTGTCTCAAAAACTTCGAGTGAACATGTAAACCTTAGATATCATTTTGCACACATAGGTGCCAAAAGTTCTTTCAAATCTGGAAAGGGAACAAATTCTAGGTACAGATGAAAACAAAGGCTAATTAACATATGTCGAACCTGGAGTACCAGTATGCAAAACAAAGGTGGCATGGATGTCGTTAAAAGACGCCGTTTTTCTATCGAATCATTCTTCATCATGTAGAATAATTGTTGCAAATTTAAGTTCAGTGTAGAAGATTAACACCATTGGCATGGCAGGAATTCGAACAAAACTCTTCCAGATAGCTCCTACAGGGCTGAAATCATACCAGAATATGTTTATTACACAGTATCCATAGATTATTCCAGAAAGAGCTTGGTGCAATTTTGCTTGATACTGCTTATCTGGACCTCCGTTTTAGTTCATGCTGTAGCAAGGCATTCACTAAGTAGGTTATGAAGCAAAGCTTATCCATATGCTCATTCATCTTGAGCAGCTGCGTAGCTCAGCTGAGTCAGTCGGGCTTGAGTCTTATGATTTAACATATACTATCTTAAACTCTGCTTCCTCAGTGTCATCTGCCGCCAGATTGTATTTTGTGAGCAATCATCAACCTAAGCAATGGTAGATATGGACTTGCCATGTACACCAGATATATAACCCGTCTACTGAAACATCAATGGCCCATTTCGGCAGCAATTCGACCACTTTCATGCCGGATGGACCGGAAAGGATCTCAAGCATGCTAATGCATATGCCCATATTTTGCTTTACATCTTTTCTATTTTGGATCCTGATGCGATGCAGTTAGAACTTATGACGAGAAAATTCCCACTAACCTTCGCTAAACTGATTAGCCGTAGCATATGAACGACGTATTATGTCATATTTCACGGCTTAAATGTACAGGCTATCTTGAGCACCAAGGGCACAGTAAAGTGAAGTTTGTGACGAAGTTGTGAAGTGAACTGAAACACAAGTTACACGTCGAATCTTCGAAAGGACCTTATAACCAATTCCCTGACTATTACAATGGAAGAACGCCCAATGTATAGTTCCCGGTAGAACAGCTTAGGTCAGAAAACGAAAGAACAGATTTCGTCAAAACCTTTGATGGACACATCGCAAATTGCCAAGGTTGTTTGTCCACTAATTATGTCCAGAGTACACCGACTACTCGAGTTAGCGTATTTCGGTTCGTAATCGTGAATGTGCGAGCTTGGTCAATATTGAGTGGGTGGTAGCAAGTCACACCAAGTTCAATTATAGCTTCAGTATCCCGAAAGGTAAGTAAAATGCTTGCAGTTCTTCTGAGCCCGTTTGGCTGCATACAGCATTTGAAACCTCCTGAAATGCACGAAGGCAAAAGAATTTTATTCCGTCTAAAACACCCTTTCTGAGAATCTTCCTAGTCTAGTCAGATTTGCGGCAGCGGAATTTTTTGCAAACTTTTAAAAAAGTCACAAGACAACAGTGTCTACCGCAATGTTTTGTACCAACAAGATCCGTTCGATTCTTACAGGGTTTTTTCATTTTTTTTGCTCCTTTATCCGGCTCACCAGGTTCAATGTAGGTTACGCTAATGGATTGATACTAACTTATTGCGGTCTGGTTGCTCAGTGAACGCTCACCCAAACATTGCAAGTGTTGGCCGATTTTCTTGTTTTCGCAGTCGCAACATGGCGAACATGTGCTCCTGTTTTCGCGACTGAACATACCCAAACCACTTTACCATTCCACTATTTTGAGGCCAACTCAGCAAATCGTGGTAAGCGACAATAAGCAGAAAAAGCAAGTTGGACTCATCAAGCCGGTAATACAAAAGTGGCGGCCACTGAAGTGAAGCAATATGTTTCTAAATAAAACCACGAAGTTAATCCCTTTAGCAACAGTATACCTAAGATTAAGGGGCATAGTTCATTTAGTACCATATAGGTACAACCTGATGGATCAAGAATACTCATCGGTGGTTGCCAAATACCCACTACAGTTTGAGCATTTATCACATCTATTAGACTAGTTAAGCATTGTCGCTAACGGACACCTAGTTTGGAGATGTGTGAAGATTTTCTTTCGCAAAGCTTTTCATTTGTCCTCATCTATCATTTGTGCTCTTTTCCACTCTAAGCAGTAAATGCAACAGTTACGTAAGTATACGGCTTAATCTACAAATAGGTGTTGGGCCATTATTTTTTTATAGAGTGCATCGATCTAGAACCGCCGATACTGTCCCCTGTCACAGATGGAACATATGAAGTAGACTTGCTTGGATCATCATACGTTCATCACAATTAAGCGGGTTTTAGACCGTTTCAAAATGTTTCAAAACAGTTTTAAAATTTCGCACCGTAACCCGGTGTTATTTTGGTTGCATGGTATAACTTGTTCGATATTACAAAAATGTTGCTGGCGTGCAAGTTGCACTGTCGAACTTTATTTAAGTTCCCGATATTATTTCCTGGTGTGGACTGCCATATACTTAGAGGTTTATTTACGTCATAGATTTTTAATGCAATTCCAACGATGTATTAAACTTTTTGCCCGACATATGTGGCCAAAATTTGCCACATTTTTGTTGTACACTTTTCAAACATTTTTCCTCACGTCGAATCTGGTCATCTTATACGGTATATCTAGAAAATCTGCCTTAAGGCAAATTAACTTGCTCCGAGCAGGTGGCCGCATTGGTTGTTGGTTTACCGTCTGGAAAGTATAAAATCTGGTGAAATTATCTGTAGTAGGAATTTCTACGCTGACTGCTCTTGTGTACCACTGTGGTGTTTTAGAACCATCCGTTTCAACATAAAACTATGAATATCAGTTCTGGAGTTGTTTGTACATTTTTGTACGCGGTTACTGCCTCTAACAAGACCAACTCAGTGTGTCTAAAAAGGCAGACCTCTTTTGCTAGCTGTTCAGATTTGCGAAGGGGCGTGCTACTGAAACACGCTGTCGGGTCCAAACTGACGGCGACTTAATCTCAAGAGAAATGTCATCAGATTATCATGAGTACATAAAGATGTTCTGTGGGTGTAGGACGTTTGGTCATTAAGTTCTTAAATGAGTTCCGTAGTGAAACTCAACATACTCAGGTTCATTTAAATGCACGCGATTGGTCCGAAAGGCTGGGCACCTAACCGAACAAGGATGGCAGGTAATGCAACAATGTGTGTGTAAAACATTATGAGTCTATGCAAATTCGGCTGGATACAAAAACGAAAATCAGGTGTGATCCATTCTTAAAAACTATGTATTAAATGTTTAAAGGTAAAACCCGATATCACTTCCTAAGAAAACCGATATCCAGGTGAAGGGCTATGCGTGATGCGGGAAGTAACAGCAGCGACAAGAGAATGAACAAATTACAAATAAGTAATTTTTATCACAGATAAAGGTTTTTTCTCAGAGGACTTGTTATATTATTTTTAGGTCCACCGTCCCCACCTCGGAATTTGGGTGCATTCAAAATCAGCGCAACGACAGTTTCCTTGAACTGGACAAGCCCACTTAGAACCGGCGGTCTGAATGCCTCATGGTACTATGTGAAATGTCAAGGATGTAATGGAGAATGGGTACGCTACAATCCCGGCACAGAGTTGAATACCACGGAGTGAGTCTACTTGGTTGTGTTTTGTTTGAAGCCTGGTAGCGTTCGCTGCGACAATAAACCTTTTGCATGTTGACTACTTTCAGTACTACTCACAAAGCCGATGAAGGCACCAGGACAGCCCGCTGCCGGTTTCGTCTTTCTTGGGTTTCATTAATTAGACCTGGCCCTCAAAGTCTGATCAGGCTTATAGCTATGAATGCTATGAAATATTGGTAGAGTACATCACTTGGCCATGGTTTCTGGCAAAGTTTTATCGCTAAAATACTAATTTTTCCGTAGGTTTTCGTTTAATTTGAGCTGTCCACAAAGAAAAATGTATCAGTAGTGCATGCTGATTTCAAAAATTTCGTGAAGAATTTGCTCCACGGAAATGGCCCACTCTGTTTTTAGCACTTTCAGAGCCCTCGAAAACCTTTATGGACGTAACTAACAAAACATTTGTCGCTCCCTATGTTCTAATGAACACATATTATCTTCATTTACCGGAGATTTTGTGCACCCTTATAAGTGACCTGTTCAAACAGAACCCGTTTTGGTCGATGAATACACAAAATTCTGCTCACGCAGGAAGTTTCTACGTTACTCCTAAGGACTATTCACTTTTCTTCCAATGAACTCTGATTTTAAAGGGACATAATCTAAGGTATTTTAAGGCTTATCACCGTAAGGATATGCAATTGGCAGGGATCTCACCAGCCCACCTGTGGTCAGACATTAAGAATGAGTTGTTGAAATTGTGCAAGCATTTGAATTACTGCTTTTGCAAAAGAAATATAATGAATAATCATCGAATAACTGCTCACTATACATTTGAGACAAAACAGCAAGCTGTGATTATAATGAACGGATATTTCATGAAGGCATTTGTCAGTATAGCAAAGCCGTTTTTATTTCACTTTTGTTCGCATAACTCAAAAATTCACATTTGAAATGAGCTTTTGCGCCAACCGACTAAGGTGAAACTTTTAGATTTGAGACGGTGACATTACTGGGCATATCTTTGGCAACAGCTTAACTGAATTTAGAAGACAGTGCTCATGTGGTGTATCTGCTGATAAACTGAACTAGTTCTGGATAGACCACAAACTCGGGAGTCCTCATGAGGTCCATAAAATAGGTATGATTATGCTATGCAGTACCCTTCTCAAAGGGCATGCACTACGGGCTGGCTGAAAAAAAACACTCTTTTAGGAAGCATAGGCTTTGTGCCGTATTGCTGTAGGGTGCCTCTGTGCGATTGCTGCACAAAGCAACTGGTATGAAGAGGAACGCAATCAAATGTTGTTTTACCTAACCAGGACTAAAACTAATACCACCAAAATAAAGGAGGGGGATAGGAAAACGCGGGTGCATCTACATTGGTAAGTGGTTTGGTAATAATATCAGAGTTACCTACTCTTGGCCTTTACTAATAGGATAAAAATCCGGGGGAAAAACGAATGAAAATCACAAAAAACTTAGCTCATACTGCTGTTGGTTTGGTTATGATTTCAAGGCCAGCATGCTCATCACTTACTACGCATGTAAAAATATGCAGCTTCTGAATGATATTTACTGCTTGGCTGCCTCATCGCTGAGCACAAGCTCGTCAAGTACTGTTCAGTGACGTTAAAACCTTCCTAATATCCCAAGCCGATATGTTATTGAACTAAACACAATCTGATAGCGGGGGCCTGCGTGCACCGCACCATAAATTCAAAGGATGCAGCATTTTCCCCGCGCAATTTTGAATGGTTTGTAATCCTTAGGCCGTTCAGATATGAAGGTACATCTAATGCTGTTTACTGCGGGTTCCCGACTGGCAAACGGGCAAATTATTGGCAATGGTCTACCAGAAAATGGAATTTTGGTCATACTCGAATGCAACACTACACACAGTGATATTTGAGATGCGATATATTTGCAATGTATTTACAGTAGACTATGGTGCTTAGAATATTGTACATGTTTACAATAGTGAAATGTATAATATTTACAATATTATTCACATGGGATCAATGGGTCTGTTCTCTGATGATTGCACCGTATAAATCACTGTAAAGTGCACTCTGGATTATCTCAATTGCATCGATGACACCAGTGGCATAGAAATACATCTTTTTAGGATGAAAACCTGTTGCTGTCACCCTAGTTAAGCAATAAAGTAGTGGTTATATGTAGAGAATAGTAGAAGCGTGAAAAAAACACGTTTTGGGTCTTCAGACTTCTGTCTTTTGAAGAGCACACCCTCTCCTGCAGTGTCCGCTTTTTGGACGCTATTATATATACGTGCACAATGAATAGACCGTTTTTCCACCGTCTAATGCAATCAGTAGACTCCTGAAAACTCCGCAGTTTATTTACACGGCCAGTAAATTCACTGTGCAAACTGGGGGCCTGAAGGAGTATTTTCAAATCTCTCCGTGTTTCTATTAAAGTGACTGCATGGCATATAAGGCGCCTGATTTGGTCGACTGGCATATCTCAACATCATTCTTAAAAATAATGGTTTCGAACGGATGACATCACTTTGGACGAAATTTTTCCTTGAATACATCGAACTCAACATTCTCCTGCTTACAAGAGCCATTATCTTTCTTAATTAGCAAACGATGCTCGCATAAAATATTGGCTGGATAAAGGATTCCCCTCTACATTCTGCAGCCTAACATTTAAACCGCTTGATACTAGCGGTTAGCCTTTCAGGTTTAGCAGAAGTTTGTTTTAAGCGTTCCACTGGTAAACAGTGCAAGTAAGCTTCGGCCCGAAAAGTTTCTTCAAACCAGTCTAAAATAAGACGGCTGGACGTAAACGCACAGTCCCGTAGCTGTTTTTTGGCCTCGTCCTGACAAATGAAGAAATCTTAAACACCCATTATTAGTCGATAGAACGTAAACTGAACTGGAAAATGTGAGCTGAATTATCAGGTTGCTTAAAATTGTGAAGATAAATAACCTTGCAACATGGCATACATGCCGTTGGTGGAACTTGCAACCAATTCGAAGCCACAGTTGGGAGGCCTCAACTGTTACCTAATGAACGGGCTGCATCGTTTCACAAACAGCAATACCTCTTTCTTGAGTACAGGAGTCTCCCCATGGGTATTTCCTCGGAGTGGACAAAACCTCCCCAGGTGGCTTCACTGAGATATTTAAGTAGAAATTTGGACTTCTAGGGAGACAGTCTCATCTCACCAGGGAATCCTCTATTCCAAACAAGGGTCATGAATCCCATGATATGTTATGAGATACACTGAAGTCTCAATTTTCGAGGAAACATGTGACACCAGTTTGGGACCAATCTAATTTATCAAGGGCAATTTTGAGGCTAAAAATCTGGATAAAAAGTTAAGTACATTTAGATTCTGAATCTAATTTATACTGCACAATTAGTTTCGAGCAAAGTCATACACTATGAAATACAAAATCTAATCCCTGCTCCGAATTTTCAATGGTTCCCTTTGTGTGTCTTTATTCGGGCATTGCGTATCATGTTGTGGTTGAGCGTCAGAGGGACGCAAACGCATTATTTACTGAGCTATGTGTTGTACGATACTGGAAACAAAGTTGCGTTGAGTTAAGCTCCCTGTGCGCCAATTTTTTACCATCGTGTACCAAAGTCAAACCTGTACGCTGATTCAGAGGAAGTGGGTAATGTAGCAATATGGCTTTACGGTTCCTCTAGTGGCAACTGTTTTTTTATAATTAGGAATTTTCCTCATACTTCAGGGTGATTACTTTCCACGACAAGGTTAAAACGAAGGACTATTAGGTCGGTAGTTATGGACAATATTAAGGCCAATGAATACACAAGGCATTTTGCTATGCAGCAGCTGGTAAAACGGATGTTTCGGAGTAGATGTATTTGGTGTAAGTCGCGTCAGATTTACATCCTGATGTAAAATACGTCTAAGGTCATCAGAATTGAGCTCTGAAAGCCGCCTCGGCTTTTTGTGCACATTTCTGGGTGTGTATTGCATTGACGATCGTTCTTTTACATGAGCCACCAAAAACTATCAAGATTAAAAACCCCTTCCTTAGCAGTAGTTTCCTGTAGGAAGGAGTACCGTATGTAAAAGCGTACAGGTTGATGTAATACTCACTGTCTTCCACAACAGCATTTAACTAGCTGCGTCAAACCTTTGGAGACTAGAAATCACACACCGCTTGTTCAGCACATTTATGGCAGTCTTCGAAAATATTGCGCACAAACTCTGACCAGGTAAGGCAAAAGTCCTACGCGACGACAACAGACAGAGCTGGTCAACAGCGGTCAGTCCAGATGCGTGGCCAATGGTGTAGAGGATCGTACGCAACAAGACCGCTCAATACACTAGCTAAGCATTCATATTCGTTCGGACGTTTAAGATTAATACTGAAGTTTCTGACGTAAGATGAAACCTGACAGAAAAGTAGGAAATATTTTACAAATTAGAGATGGTCATTATAAAAGGATAGTTGACGCACAGAGGTCCTAACACAGTTTTAGTGTATACTGTAGGCGGATTTCATAAAAGTTGACTCCGTTTTCAGCTTCATCATGCTTCGCCGCTTCGCACTAAACTCACGCAACAAAACAACTATAACTAAATGTAAGGCAAATTGTTTTTTGCTGCTATCTTGTCACAAATCGTGCTTCCAGACTTTTTTCACATCGCGATCGTACTCACTCCGAGTCCACTGTGTAGCTGCCGCAACCTAAACATAATCAGAAATTTTTTCAACGGATTTCAGGTTGTAGTGTTTATGTGCGTATGTTCCGGCGAGTGTCCTTTGGGAAATCGACTACACGGGAGATCGGTTGCAAAACAAATCAGGCAGTGGCCAAAATTTACTGATTCCTGAATTGAACCACAAGCAAATTTGGGTGCGCAATTAGTTTTAAGGAAGTCTATTGGCAACGTACTGTTCTTCGTCAGCAGTTTCCGCTGTGTGATCTCATTGGGAATTTAGAACTCATACATAATAAACAAAGTTGGCAAAAATTATTTACAACGCGTATGTAAAAGTTCATCTTTGGTCGTAATCTAGAAACATTGATTGGTCACCACAAGTGCGTGTCGCTTGCTGAATTGACTGAGAGGTAAGATTGCCAGATTTTGGTGGGTTCATTTTAGCTAATGCAGAACCACTTCTGGCCTGATCCATGGGATGACAGCTGGTTGAACCTTTAATCATTACTTGAGATACCAGTCTTACTCAGTTTTCTGTAATCATTCCAATCTGGGTTCATTCTTCAAGCGAGACGGACTGAAACTGTGATCCTTGCTGGTGACATGAATACCCAAGTCGGTCGTCGGAGCCCCTTGGAATCACATTTGGCCTTCGATTCGGAATCGACGCTCGTCGCACAGGCAACAGACGGCGACTATTTCAGTTGTGCACTGATCATCAACTGTTTCTATCCAGTACAGACTTTGAGCATAACCGTTCGCATCTCGCAACTTGGCAACCACCAAGTGAAAATCAGCCGCGGGCCAAAATGGATCACGTGGTTCACGGCCACCATTGAGCATCTACTTTTAAAGACAGCTGTTCTTTTTGGAACACACAGCGCGATTCCGGTCACGCCATACTGCAGGCACACCTGACGATTTGCTTCCCTTTGGGCGCTCTACAGTCAGCAAGAAACATGCCAATCCACCATCTTCGAAGAACTACCATAGCTCAGCACTATTGATCTGAGTTATCTCAGCTACTCTCTACAGTAAGCCAACACTCTACTGGAAGCGAGCATGTGGATGAAGCATGGCGAAATTCTAAAGGAGCTATGCTAGCGGCGTTCAGTGCTCTTTGTACGACTTCTCCAATACAATCAAATGACAACCGGATATCGTCGAGTTTGCTAGTCCTGCTTGATTCAAGGAAATCCGTGCCAACAGGCAACGAGCATGACAGCCCATGCAGATCTCTCAAATGCATAATTGTGAAGAACCTAAGGAAAGACCGAGAGCTTTGGTTAAGAAACGGAGAAGGCTTTTGTCACCGGAAACAGTCGTGCCCTATACCAACTGATACGACTGACTGGCAATAAGAAAACAAAGTTAGTGAAACGATGAGCGAAAAAGACGGCCCAATAATTCACTCGCAAAAACGTCGACTAGAACACCTAGAAAAACAGTTTCCCTGGCCTCCTGCAACATAGGCTCTGAAAATAGTGCATACAGGCGAATGGAATGTAAACCTTAATCGCCCATCGGAAGAAGGAATAAGGCACGAAAAATCGGTAATAAAACTTTAGAGGGCACCAAGACGAGGGTCTGTGTCCAGCCCTGTTCAAAGAAGGAGTACAATCCCTGGTGACCTATCTAACATAGATTATTGGTGCGGTATGGAGGGAAGAGAAAGTGCCTGAAAAATGGGGCAGGTCGACAGTTATTCCCATCTTCAAAAAGGGTACGCGAACGCTGTATGAAAACCACCGTGGCATCAGCCTATTAGTTGCGGCATCAAAGGTGCTCACTGGTCTTATCCTTCGAAGGTTGACTGAACACAGGGAGACATCCGTGAAAAACAAGCAGGGTTCCGTCCTGCAATAGGATGCATTGATCACATCTTCACCCTCCGACAGATTCTGGAACAGCCGCATTACTTCCAGCAACCAACAATGGTTGTGTTCCTTGATCTGAAAGTTGCCTTTGACTCTGTGTACCGTCAGGCACTACGGCAGTGTCTGTGAAGCAAAGGTGTCTCCCATAAATTCATGACCCTACTTAAGGCGCTTTATGCCAACTCCCGCGGCCGCGTGAAGGTCTACGGGAAGCCCTCTCCCGAGTTCACCACATCAAGTGGTGTCAGACAGGGCTCTCCTCTTCCACCTTTCCTCTTCAACTTCGTCATTGTTACGATTATGGAAGACACACTACCAGCCTCTGTTGCCTTTGGGGTCGAAGTACTCCCGGAACATTCGCCCACATATATCGAGCACGCAGACGACACAGCTCTTCTTGGATCTGATGCCATTGTATTGCGGACAGCTTTAAGTAATCTAAATAATTTTGCCTCACGGCTTAGTATGTGCTTCACACCTGAAAAATGAAATGCGAAGTGCTGCTGCAAGACTGGATGGACTCATACCTTAGTCTCGTGCTTGCGGATAAGCCGATTAAAGCAGTAGACGAAATTTTCTACCTGGGTAGCTGGGATTCCAGATGATCTAGCAAAAGTTCATAGTTCCCTCCGGATTGGGAAGAACAGAGCAGCTTCCGTGAACCTGCGTTGCCCGTGGCGTAGAAATAACATCAACTTTTCTGTGAAGGGTCGAGTTTACAATGCTGCGGTGCACTCCATATTAGTATACGGGTCAGGAACCTGGCTGCCGCTCTCCGGGAACGTCAAAAATTGATTGTTTGGCCATCGATATCTTCAGAGCATTGCCTGAGTCTAGTGGGCACACCGAAGTACGTCAAATGTTAGAAATAACTCGCCCAAGATAGGTGGACTGATCACACTACACAGATTGTGCTGGCTTGGTCACTGCTCTGTATGCCATTTGGTGGATGTCCTCGAAAACCCTTTTCGCACAACCATACGGAGGGCGGAAACGAGCTAACGGAGGTCAAAGAATGACTTGACAGTGAAGTACGAAAGCCACTGCCAGTAAACTCACCTGGACTGGTGATTGCCGTCTCCTTGAATAGGGATCCCGAGAGGTATTTGGAGTTATTTTCAGACATGGGTCAGTCGTGCCTTCTGTGGCTTTTATGCATCCAAACTGAGACCTGCAATGTATATCTCCCCTCTTGCTTTCCCAAATGAAAAGTCCGCTGACAAACCTGTGTTTACGCATCAATTATGTGAGCTTTCGCCTTCAATGCGGACAAGGTTTTTGTGCTATATGTGATTGTCTTAGTGACCAATCATCTTAGTGGACGTTGGTTTAATGTAACATGTGCTCTGAGCAGACATGAAGTATTCATATGGTCGTAAAATTTGACAATTCACTTGGGTGTCCCATTGATTCCAAGCGCATTTAGGAGTTGTACACAACTTAACAAAAGCGGAAGATTTCTCCTTATGGCAGACATATATTCCTCATGTACATTATTAACGTTGCTAGACGCCGAAGGTGCGTGGTCAAAAACATATGACTTTCTGTGAGTTACAAGTTGCTTCTTACATTATTATGGTCTCCAGTGGGTGTGTAGAAACTAGCGACCGAATTTGTCAGCATACAGAGGATGGCGTTCGTCTTCGCACAGGTCGATCGCTGTACTCGAAAGACTCTCACCTATTAAGTCTGCTGTGCACAGTGAAATCTTCCAGGTGTCACATTAAATTGTCCGACTTACTAACACAACCAGGTCACTGAGATGCCATGAGATCCTGTGAAGTGGCTAGGGCCGAGTGAGCATAGTCGGCTTTGGGGTCTGATGTGGATTATGCCGGGAGGGAGAACATCGCTTTTTAGCCGATGCTTGCTGGGGCGCCAAAGTTGAAAGATTTCACCTTACGACACCTGAGTGACAGCTGTGATAACCGGAATTGTGCACGTAATGACGGATGAGAAAATCTCACACGACCTGGATCGGGATCAGAATTTGCAACCAGCACGTGCCTTATCATTCAATTTACTCACAAACAAAGGAAGAAATTAGATGAAGCCTTGGTACATTTCCTGAAAAGCTTTGAGAGGTGTATCGCCGGTTAAGTACGTCCAAATACAGACTTGCGAAAAAGCGCTTTCATAATTTTCGTAACTATGGCAAGTCCTTTAAAGCGAATTTTATAATAGGTAGTTAGCTATATTTGGTGGTATTTACTAAGCAAAATATATGTACGTTTGACACTAGGACATGCATATTTCATTTCAGACGATAAGGATTATTCGAGTAAGGTAAATGGTTTATCAGCAGGTCTGACAGGTTACAAAAGGGATCTCGTTTGGTGGTGCCTGTTCTGAAAACTGTCTGGACCTTCTGAACAAGCTTGAACTATGTCAGTGGCTACACTTCACATGCCTCACGAATTAGCTCAGGAACGAACACATCTTCTGAGCAAACTAAAATAAAGTCAAAATTACCGCCTTGGAATGTATGTCTATCTTTTTGGTAATATTTACAAATTTATGTTCATCCTACGCCTTCCGAAATACCAAATATCCAACATAAGTTAATGAACTTTCAACTATCATCAGCTGGTGATCCCTGCTTTGTCACATAAGTTTGATATCGTGATGTAACTATCAGACCGACTACAAACTCGCATCAGTGAATGACCGATTTTGGCGTTATAACGTTGGTTTGAAATGTATTTTTTTGCGGGCTGTAAAGATGTTGTCATTTAATCAGCATCAAGACAAGGAGTAGATTGTTGTCAATATTAAACGCTTGTCCGAACTTCCTGGTATGAAATAGTGAGTCGATGCATTTTTGGTTTAATCGCACGTTCGTCTGATTTACGCCCCCTTGTAAGCCCCATTGTCATAGTACACCAGGCGATTCATTACTAACTTTTCTATTGAGTAGGAAATAGTGGGAATGATGAGCCGAAATTGTCCAAGATTCACTATTTTTTGCCTAAATTAATAATGCCGGTTGGTTGGTCTCAAAAAACCTTTAAGATTATGGATACCTAAGGTTTGGTTCTTCAAATTAGTAATGGTTCCAATTGCTATAGGCTCAGTCAACGCATTTCTGGACATCAACAGCCTACAAAGCACAGATCACTAAAAGTATGAGTTAACAGTTAAAATGAAACTGATATTAGATTTTCCTCCTTTGGGAACGAATGCTTTGTGTACTATCCGCAGGGTGGCTCATGTGACATGGGCTTGCTGCCCGCTTCGCCTGTCTCTTGGCCGTGTGCGTCCACTCACGGGCAGCGTTGCGCTGTTACTGGTCGACGCTCACTCCGCATACTTCCCTCGATTTTTACTCAGAACCATTCAGGTTTACTGTGCCTTTACATTGAATGGCCATGTTCTTCACTTAGGCTACCTCAACTTGCTCACATGGAACCCCAAAGCTGCAGATGGCAGTGGCCATTTAACATCTGGAAACAATAAATCTGTGTAAGTGCAGAACCCAGGACACTTGACTCTACCAACCCGAATGAACCTACCTGTTCACCCCAAAAGGTACCCTACCTCGAGACACTGTCAAACAACCCAAGCAAAACGGTGATGGATATCTGCACTGTTGGGATTCACTGGCTGTACGATTAAAATCCTGACTCAAATCAATTTCCTGGAATAAATGATAGCATACCAGGATTCGGACAGCCATTTATGACAGGATTAATGCAAGAATGAATAGGTCAGGTGTATTTGGTCACCCCATGAACTCTGGTTTGATGAAGTAAGTGTTGTTGTGAATGATCAAGTTTGGTTACAGGTGTCACACATCGTGTCATTTCTAGAAGTAAAACCTGTTCTAACTACAAGCTGTGAGTGATCAGTAGACGTGCGGCATGTTTAACTAGCTTCCTTCGAATTTTAGCCTTACCGACAAGGTAAGCATTGAAACTGAGCTACCATTATATCCTCTTACCTAAGCATATAGTTCTTAATAAAAAACAGCTGCCTGAAAGTCTTATCCACATAATTTATTATGTTGAATAAAACCTTATTTGTGCCGCCCCATGTTTGCTTGATTGCGCCGACCTCATTTTAGAATGGCAATGAATTTCGAGCCATCGCTTACGGTAATTGTCAGTCATGAATGAACAAGTCACAATTATTAAGATCCGTTCACAGTTTATATATGGCATTGATGATCATGATGATGGTGTTTTAACTGTCCCCGTCTTCATTATGTCCATGTGAAATGCCAAATTTCGTCAGATATGCAAATAGGAACTTCATCTTGACATCCTTCCATCACAGCTGAATTTCCCACGTTGTACTAAATTCAAAATACAGAGAAAAAATTATTTTAAAAAACTAAAAAAGCTAAGAATGCTTAAGCAGCTACAACAAACGCAAAGAATTCTTCATTCGACTGGGCGAATGAGCATTCCAAAGAATCATCTGTTCATATCTGTGAGGAGTCTAAACAGGGGCAACCCGTTGAGCATTCGTATGAAAAGTTCACCTAAATTTTTCAGGATGTTTTTACCGGACAATAATAGCTCCTACGCAGTCCTCCAGTTTAAATTACTGTCGACTAATTTAACGTCACACCTTGGATGGCATGCACTTATAGATCCAAGACCTCAACAATGAGTCAAGTTTTCTACCATAAGACCTTCAATTCAAAGTGACATTACCGGCATATTACATCTCCAGAGGACGTTTTTCACTGTAAGTCGTCTCTCGATTTCATCGAAAACCAAACTTCGAGGTGAGGGCTCAACTCTTTCATCAGCTTCCCACCCCTTTATGGTGCTACGGTCGGGTGAAACAGCATACGAGTTGGTTCACTCTTATTTGTGAAAAGAGAGACGCTAACATCTGTGAAAGTGCTTCAACCGACAATATGTCAGTCTATGTAATGATAGAAAATGTATGATAGGTCAAACATGATGTATGAAACCAGGATACACAGTTAACTGTTGCCCGTTTAATCCCACTCAAACTACCAGCGGGCAATCAGGATTCACGACTTTCTTTTTATGAAGATATATTGTTACTCACTCCCATAAAACCTATCCAGCTTAACGGTGGATATACAAACCAGCCTTCTGCTGCTTACGTGCTAAGCATAAGGGCACTTGTCGGATGACTCAGTTCGAAGAGCATGAAAAACCTTGTGTGGTACACTTTATAACTTCCCAACCATATTTATGCCACGACATATCTGATAATTACCGGGCCTTTTGTGAAGGTCGATGGCTATGCAGATAAAGCAGTCTAACGATTCTCATGTAGGCTGTATGGATGAGTTAGCAGGTAATGGACTACGGTATCACACCAAAATATTTGTTTGAACTGTGGGCAAGAGGGCTGGACGTAACGAAATGCGAGACGAGTCACGACAGAGTACACGGGAATAGGCCAGCTGGAAGTTTAAGAAAATAACAGTTTGAACTTGGTATAGATGTTTGGTGTACATATGGCCTTCGTTGGTGCATGGCTAGCGGAGTAAGTAATATTAGAGGAAATATTTTTGATGAGACAAACACAAACGGAGAAATGTTTTTCAATACCGTTGAACAAAAAACACAACGCAACTAATACCTTATTTCAGGGACTGGAAAATAGTACAGTAAATATACTCAGTGTGCTGTGGATAGGATCAGACAAGGGCTAAACTCTGCCCGAGGGAATGTGGGCGAGTTTCAGAAGTTGAAGAGGATAAAACTGACTGATTTTTTGAATAATTCAGGAAGGAAAAGAGTTTACTTTATCATCTAGAAGTTTTGCGATACAGATTTTGTTTTGCAAGTGAAGTCAATGATGAAAACCCCTGAAGCATTGTACAGCCTTTCCATCCTTATTGAGAAACATCAGCAGTTCTCATTTCGAACCGGCGTCCTCCTGGCTAGCAGTCTGAGCACAACCTCTCAGTCATCAGCCGCCCAATAAGGGTGGAACAACTGTCTAGTGTCCATGCATCGTAATGTGGATGGAACAGGTGTCCGGTTCTTCCAGGCTTTTCAGCAAATATTAACTTCTATTATGCGACGAAATGTCTATCGAAAATTCCAAAATCTCCTCACAGTAGCTGGCAATTTCACAAAAGTCTCTGAAGGTAGCAGTAGACATTCTCCAACCAATTTTTTTATGCAGTGGATTAGAAAACTAGCTTCTAGTTGCTATTGTCTTCTTTATTACCACTGAATGCCTTTTACTAAATATGGCTCAGCAGTTTCACCAAATTTGAAGTGCTTCAATCGGCTTCGGGAACGTTACTAAAAAAGACCATTTTCCCCGGTTCCTTTGAATTGACTCAGTCGCACTATCCTACAGAAAGCAGCCACTGAGATTACGTCCGATTAGGCAAACTTTCATCAAACGTTCAACAGGTAACATTAGCGAATATTATAACCCATGCCTTCATCAGCCTTATTGTAGAATTCTACAGAAATATCAGAACATACCTTATGGAAGAATCTACTGAGCTTGTTTAACCCAAGGCTAACGTGCCTGCACTGTCAAATTCCGCCCAAACAAGACACGTTCAGTCTTTTATAAGCATAGTCAATGGGGTAGAGCCGAAAAAGTTTCGTGGTGGTCCCCCTGGGTAGATTCATCCCATAGATCTAGTTCAACTTGGCCAGTTCTTGATGAATGGATGGGAAACACTTTTCCAAAGGGTCAAATTACCCCTAGTTTTGTGTAGTATTCTACTGTCCACTGACATGTGAAAGCTCGAGATGTCTCGGTGGTTAAGGCACGAACCTATTGACTAGGTTCAGGGTCCCAAACCAACCCGGGTATTTCGACTGCCCCTGTATAAACGAGTGGCAACCTGGCAGTATCATAGCCCTAAGGCCTTTTTCGAGTGGCATGAGAGCTAGGCACAGAATGCCTGTTAAGGCTGAAAGATTATTTATTTTTTGTACTGGTGTGTGAGCAATACTGATATACTTGTTTGTTTTTCAGAGTGTTCTCTTTTTATATGAGGTCGTTTAGAAAACATACCTGTCACAATGAGCCGCAAGTACGGAATTCTTACGTCTTAGCGATTGAACAAGTTATAGTTTGTTTTTTACAGCGATTTCCGCTTGAACCACCAAATGAGGTGAACCTACTAGGCTGGGGCTTATTCCGTTCTTTGCCTCTAAGGACCGAATTATCCCCAGTGAGCTTTAGGAGATACACGGGACTGAAACTCACGGCAATGGTCCAGGAGTACAGTTTGTTGTGTGAACTTGATAGTCTCGGATTCACATTCTCTTATATTCTAAGGTTACCAAATATGTCCTGATATCGACATGGCCCATTCTCCTCAAGGTGTTCGGCATCTTCTCTCTCTGGCTGGGTTTTTTAGTTTCGACTTAGCCCAGGCGGATCTGTGCCCTACGAAAGCATTGGTACACGAAGTGAACCTTACCCACTGGCTACGCAGGCTAGTAGGTAGTTATGTAACAAGTCCCCACGAGTTTTTATGCATACTAATTAATTAATTTTGATTGTCATTGTAGTTCACTTTTAGTTCACAAGTATACCTTACTGACTATCGACTTATCGAAATGCTGATTACTCAAAACAGGAACAGTTATGCGTAATTTCACTTTGGATTACTGAAGAATCCAGAAAGCCTTATTTCACTTTGTACAGAGGGGTCGTAAAATACGTTAAAGTGACCACGCAGAGTAGCCGTTGATAGGAGAGCACGTTCCGAAATTTGATGCGTAAAGGCGAAGATAGCCGAATTTCTGGGTTTTTTTTTCGCGGGACGAATGTGAATTCTGCAAATTGCGTGAGTAACCACAACTAATTGAAAGTTGTCCAAGCGCCAAGTTTCAAGCGCCTATGGAGCTACCTTACTGGGAAGTCCTGGTAGGTTAGTAAATAGATCGACAAAACCAGAACAGTTACTTGATCGCTGTTCAAGACGTCGGGCAAACCAATCACATGGCCACATCATCAGCGCGTTCGCCTGTTCACACTTGATAGCCCGGGTGTGTGGAGCAGTGGTAACATGGTGCTTTGCTTGTCAAATGGTTAGAGCTCAAGCCCCGTTCAAGGATATCCCAATTAGTTCTAACAGGAGGGAGACCGGGTCTAGTTCCCCCCTCTGTTGGTGTGGACTCACTGGAATAAAGGCATCAGAACTAAAGCAGAACTGTTCAAATCAGAGTGACAGGGATTCTACAAGCCCCGCAACCACATACAGCAATTTAATCGGATATGTAAGCTTGTTAAAAAAACCAAGTGCACGCAGACTATATGAGGTTGTTCAAAGCAAATAACGGGAACTGACAAATAGCTTGTCTGCTCAGAGTCCAGGTCTATACAACCATACAACAACAACAACCTTAGCTGCCGATGATATCCGGTGTCCCACTGAAATGGAGGAGCGATCTGAAACACAGTGGATCGGCTGGAACTGGGTTGAGGGAGCTAGGATGATAGTGGTCAGGCGTTCCACTCTTCTGTTGTTGAGATAAGGCCAGTAGTGTTAGTGAACACGTTTAGCTGGACGCCTGGTCTCCAGCTCGAAATAAGTCAAATGGGTGTCGGGAGCCCATACTTTAGCCGCTGAACAACAAATAACCTCCATGTAAAACTGATGCAGGATGCGCCGGCGTCATAAGTGTCCTCCAAGTCCTTGGCTAGACGGCAGCTACCTGGTTTTGTAATAGTCTCTCATTGAATAGGAGACCGTTTTTTCGCAATATACCTCTTTGGTAAGCTCATCTGTCTTGGAGCTTTGTACCATCAAATCTACGAGCATAGTAGTCCTAAACTAAGAGGGTTTCCTTTTGTTTTAATTGAGATGCCAGCGAAACAGATGAATTGACCATCCCATGTCACATTACGGAATACTCATCTCTTCAATGGCCTGTCTTTAATTAACCAGAACGTCTAAGAGGGGCAGGAATCAAAACGACTTTGTTTCCAGTGTTGGTTGTATACCCAAGCAGGCTGTGTTGGAACAGTCAAAAATCTCCTCCCTCTGTCGTCTCCAGTCATTCGCGTAAAAAAATCCCGTCTGCTTACCCGGTTTGAATAATAAGCTTGTGAATGGATTCCTGCTGTACGTTCTTTTCAACTTGCTCAGAAACACATCGTGAGAGATGGGGTTAGTCAACACCCCATAGCTTCACCATCTTCTGAATTATAGTCCACCACTGCATAGAAATTCAAATTTCCGCGTACCATCACAATTAGCTACTGTAAGTCAATCATAGTAGCCCCCACATTTATCTGGCTGCCGTATACGTATTCGCGAACGTAACTGGTTGCTTATGAGAAGCGAGAGAACGCCGGTTGGGTAGATTTTTTGATTAACAAGACTGATAGCCCTGTTAACCTCTGCGGAACCAAACTTGCCCAGATGTCTCCTCCTCGGATCATGGACTGTGGTGAGCCATTTAGCCAAACAGAGGTACGGAGAGTATCACATATTCACGAGTGGCCTCGCCGTATATCTATGTAGACCGCATAGTCTTGGTGTTGTGATCTCGGTCAGCCGGACTCGTTCAAATTTGAAGAAGTCGAAAACGATTTCATGCACGTGGATATGTCTTATCATCTTTTTGTTTAACCTCGTCTTACTTTCTAGGGATCGCTCGTGAATATATTCATTTTTGCGACATAATCCAATTTATTCTCCAAGGCATTTCCTCAGATTTCACTTGGGATATCATCACTGTCCCTGAGGCACCTGAGTGCCTTTCACTGTTCCTCCCTCAAGATTTTATATTTCATTCACTGATAACAGGAATCAAAATGTGTCCATTCAAAATGTCCAGACGTAAGTTCAGGAGACTTAGCTGAAGTGTTAGTTTAAGATTGCAGATGTTTGGAATGTGCTTTCTGATCGAGTCTATTTACCCGTTACCAGCACAAAATCTAGAGCCTAAAGGCAAGGCTTCCATCAACTTCGTGTTCACGGTCGTTGACGGAAAATTGTGCACACTGTGGTTTAGAGTCGTAGAAAAACTGGCCCTGGATTATGTGGGATGCATTTGGCGAAACAACTGCTTAAGTTTCTTCAGGATGCGTTTCTCAACCGGCTTGGTTGTCAGTTGAGGTCGTTTCTATCCGGCTGTGGAAACCGGGCTTTGCGCACTCAAACTGTTTGTCAAAAAACCTTTCACTTGCTTTCGACAACCCCACATGGGTCATGTGCAAACAACATGCTCTAACCGGCTCACACATCATCTCAGTAATATATACGTTTCTTTTGCCACGTCTTGAGCTAATTTGCACACTCCTGTCATTAACCCGGACTCTAATTACCAGCCAAAGAAGCTCTGAAAACGGATTTGTTTGATAACTGTTTTAATATTGTTATTCATCCTCGGACTGTCCTCCTACTTAACGAACTCCGTTCTTGTTAAAAGCAAGTTAAATAAATCAAGTTAGGTACCAAAATAGGCATCTAAGCCAGTTTTCACATCTCGTAGACGAACGAATGTGAACCTTGACAGAAATGGCTTTCAGCTCTTGATAAGGTATGCTAATTGCCTGCGCATCTTCATTTCCAAAGCAAGTTAAGGTGGCCGGAATAATTTTCATTTCAGTAGTTTTTATTTCAAAATCTCGCGAACATCCAGTTTGTTGTCATTTAGAGGAAGACTGGTTAACCACCGGTCTAGAATTTGAGTTATTGCATCACAGTGAAATGTGCCTATTTAGAATTTGCCCATAATTTAAATTTTGCAATGAATTACGCCTAGGTATATATCTGTATATATATATATATACATATATATATTTATATATGTATATATATATAGAAATGTATATAATTTTGCTGCTAAATGGTGCGACACTATTGAAATGCCGTAGCCGTCTTTTCAATACCGCTCAGTCATACAGGTCTTTCAGTCTGAGCGGCTATCACTGAGATGTTTTTCTGAATTCACACAAAAACCTGCTTCACAATAACCAATCTACTTTATGTTCCCTTAAAGGATACTCCCAGTAGATCGCAGCCATATGCCTTTTTTAATAAGTGTTCGTTACGGTCCATAGCACAGTTGAAGTTTATATAGGTGGGAAACTAATTGTTTTTGTTGTGTTACAAAACTCATGGTAGGTCCGTAGCAGGGATCCAATCCATACAGCAAATCTAAGTCCTGTGACTTCCATTTTTCGGTGATAACGTAATTCTTTCATTGGCTATCCCTACTGGATGATTAGGTTCCTTGAATTCCTTCTGATACAACTGAAAAATCTGCACTTTAAAGTTTGAGAAAGAAAAATCTCGTCTCTCATGAAGTGATCGTCGGGGAACGTGACATCTAAATTGATAACCACACAACTCAGATTTCACTGAGGGGTCCAGCTCATGGTTACTTTAGATTGTTCTTGATGTTAATCAGAATGACTAGACTGTCCCTTTTCCTAAGGTAAAATTTACCAATCCATGCAACGCAAGCAAGCTATGAGAATACTTTTGTAACCTGGTTCTAGCTGTCAGCTCACTGGAGGTTAGCAGTGGTATTTAACTAGTTTTTAACATCTAAACTGGCCATAATTCAATAGAAAAGTTGTTGTACGAAGCAGTTGTCTAGTTCCCTGATTACTCATAAGAGATGGCTCCTAATAGGGGGCAGAGTAAGCAAGACAGCTGGGTTCTTCTGGTCCCTATTTGGCGACTGGGTATTTTATCCATCGGTCAAATGGGGTCGGAGCAAAATAGTCCTGTTAATGTCGCTCTAGTTTTATTACACGATTCAGTTACTTGGTGGACTAGGAAATTTATGAATGCGTTCACCAGTGATCTAGACTGATGCACCTCTGCTCTGTAGATAAACTCATTCATCTGGGCCAGGTGCTTCAATATTTTTCAACGGCGCATCCGTCCGCATACAAATCCAAATTTCCCAGCTTGCTGCGTGATAATGTTCATTCCTACAGCGCTCAACTGCTCTCAATCGATTAACTTCGGTTGGTGCTACCAGACGCTCGTTATTCTTTTGATCGCGGGGGGATAATCCCAAAGGTTCAGTACAATTCGGTCATTAGTTCATTATTTGCGCCACCTCATCACTAAAGTTACACAATAAATGTCAATGTTGGGCTAGAACTGCAAGGCGAATTTACAAGCCCTAGATGCTCTACATCCTTTTGTAGAAACCAATCCCGGATACTTACAGAACTTATGTTGCTTTTTTGAGCAAATATCTAAGTTCAGAAGACTTAACCCAACAAAATGTGCTTCACTGTGAGCTTCCTTCAGGTGCCTAAGTGAGGCTTTGACGAAGAATTTTGATGCTGTTGGTTTTTCTGAAGAAATACATGCATCTAGTTCCCGTGAATGTACCTGTTGTCTTTCGCTTGAAGCTGAGCGCATCACACTGTTTGCTGGTTTAGAATTGGAACTGATGTACAAAACCTTGCAGAGTCCTCAATAATATTGACAATAAAATGTGTAAATTACAACCCACAATAAACGACCGAGCACAAAGTGATATCATTCATTTGGGACAAAGCAAGATAACTGATTCGTCTGCTGTCACCTCTTGCCCAGTGAGCTGCCAAGCCAAAGAATTTCTCCTCTCCGGCATTGTCTATGCTAGCCGGCTGCTGATATTCTTATCAATTCACTTTTCAAATCCAATCACATTTGATGGGAGAGAAAGTTTGGCTTATTTACTCGAGTCATATGGCTTCTTGCCTTTGCTGCACTCGCCATGACGTCAATATTCACATGTGTTTTGCGGTTAACAATCCTGTTTGCCCCAGGGTTTTGATAACATTCTGGTGATAATAAGATTCAACCTGCGCATTTTGCCAACCTGATACCAACACACGCACACCGGCTGAGTCAAGTCACTCATGCATTAAAGTGTGGCTGAGAGATGTGTGCACTCGTATTTCCACTAAGTGACCCAACAACTTAGAGGTAACCTCAGGTTCACAATGTTGCATGCACGAGAGAGATTTTCATCCCTCAGGGCACATTATTTCACCCAAAGAGAGATGATAAAACTGTTATGGGATAGGAAATTTAGCTGATGAGGTTTGAACGAATAGCTCAGCGGGATTCATCAGTTAGTTACTTACCAGAATCGATGCACCTCTGTGGGAGCACAAAAATTACGCAGCAAAAGATGGCTGAGCAGCAAATGCGGGACAGTGGTGACCGGAAGGTCAGTGGTTTGGACCCAAATCTGGCTTTTCTAGTGCACACGTCTGCGCTTGTGCAACCCAACAGTAGCTCATCCCTCTTACTTACTTCGGGCTGTACGGCAGCTCAGCCAGAGCTCAAAGCTTATTAATTTGTCAATCTGCACAAGTCTATACATCACTTCCAAGTCGATTTTTTTCGGCCTAAAGCTGAACGCTGAAAGAATGGATCCAACAGCTGAAGGATGAATGTACGTATGGCTATTCACAGTTCCACAAATATTCTCCACCGTGTTGTGTATGCTCTACTAGGAACCGTTGAATAGAAAAGTGGGCACTCTAGACTGTTATAAGTTAGACTGTTAGAATATTTGGTTACCATGGTGAGAGTGCCTCGATTGCCCTTGCGAGCCTCCGTAATTATTGCGCGGAATTTTCAAACGTTGAGAACCATTTCAGTTATCAAATATAAAAATCTTCCGTGAAAAATTCCGCATTTACGCCCATGTGTGTTTAGACGAGACTAAAAATTTGCCGCAAAAAACTATAAACCCGCTTAAGTCTGCCGAGCCATTCACACGAAACCACTTAATATGCATTCAGTACGGCTCCTACCGTGACTGCACCCACACTTCACAGTTGGACCGGTAGCCGTTTATTTTCGGTGAATTGAGGAGATGTGGGGGTTTCCAGTGTAGATTTCCTCCTGTAAGTGAAGCCGATCTGTGCTGAAAAGCAAGAAGCACTCTAAAGCTGCTTCAGTCTTATTGGATATCATCGACAGTGCGCATCGCACAAAACTCTATAGGTTTTCGGACGCGAGACATCCCGACTGGAAGTCTGAACAGTTAACCGTTCGGTCACGAGCGGCCGACCGACGGCGTGATTAACTCACATGGATTGACTTCACTTACAAGACCAAACATTTGTTGAAACTCCTCAGGCCCCTTCACACCTATCAACCATTTCTTAGTACCTCAAAATGAAGAATGATTCACGCAGCGAATGAAGCCCCCATCTATGAAGTTGTCACTCCTGAGGCCAGTCGACACGTGACCCCAAGATGTGGTCTCCGCAATTGAAGGATGAGCTGCGCTATGTCCTGTGCAAGTGCGATTTAATTATGCTACTGATTAGCCGCTTGTGGCCGAACGGTTAAGAGTTCAAACTACCAGACGGGAGGTCTTGGGCTCTAACTCCTCGGATTTTGGTAGGATGCGCATTGCTGATTATTTCCTATAAGGATTAAATAGCTTTTGAGTGCTTTGCAGCTGTTCAGCATAGACTGGCTTTGCTTACAGTAAGACTACTGAAGACCGTTTGTTTGAAGTTTTGATTTGCAGTATTTTGCCCTCACTTTGATCTATAAGGCTTACACAATCACCCGACCTCTTGCAGTTAGCATGCTGGAATGCTTCAGTCAGAAACTCACCAGAGCCCAAACCTGTTCGGAAAGTAGCCATCAACTTCCTGAATCAAGCGAATACTATTACCTCATGAACCCTACATCAGTGGATAAAATCTATAAGTAGTGCGATTTTTAAGAACACTGGTTCAGGGTAAGGTCTCACGAACTCCCTCCATGCTAATCCTCGCAAGTATAGGTCGTTTGATATTACATCAAGTGCGTCGATCTTTATCATACACCTACACGTCAAACAGCGTCCTGTACACACGAGTACTGATGAATACCAAGGGGCTTTTTCGGTGACTGGTCACTGTTTGGAAGGTCCCAAATAAACATCGGGTAAGTTGAAATATGCTATACATCAAGAAGAATGCTGTTGGCTTTAGTAGGTGTCCAATGAACCACCACCTCGTGGTGCCGACTAGGTAGCCTGGACGTCAGTCTGGGTGAGCTAAGAGTTCAGCAACTCCAGACAGGGCGAACCACCCTGTTTGGTTTCAATGTGCTGGTTACTTTCGACAATGTACAATACGAATTATCTGGCGCCTCCGCACCAGTTCCAACCAGTACACAGGAGTGACTCGTGGGGCTCACGTGTGGGGAATGTGGCAAGTGCTGCAAATCGAAAGCTGGCTTGGTGGCCCACCGTCCAGTTAACAACAATGAAAGTGTTGGTACGAACATGGTCGCCCAATTGGCCTGCGCTGATTTTTCCCGCCTTCTTCCGACGAAGATTGGCCTGAGTCAACATCGCCGGCACGTACACCCCACCCAGCATAA
>SJOL01006418.1:203069-246751 GCA_004794785.1 Opisthorchis felineus | reverse complement strand
GCTTACCGCACCTTAAAGAACATTCAGCATTGTTTGTCCTTTCCTCGGTTGTTAGTCTGTACACGCGTGTTTCCATACCAAAATTCTTACATACGTTGGAATTCACCTTGTCTGACTGGAACTGTTGGTGGCATGACTTCGAATGAGACGCTTTTCTCTTTTTATCTAATATTCTCCTCTAATTCTCCTGTAACCCTTCCACATTCATCGCTTGCATTTACTTTTTATGTCTGTGACCATGGTCTTCGAAGATAAACGATAGTGGGAATGATCAACCAAAAAACCTTTGGATGGGCTTCAAGAGTTGCCATCTTCTGCGGTGTCTGGGGGCAGATAAGCCGAGGAATCAATGTCAATATTTATATGTATGCCCGCGCTTTTTCTCAGAGAGGTGAAGATTTAATTGTGCTTATATCGAGGCGCGTTTTTGCTGCCAACTCTTTAATAAGATTGGCCCGAGATGTTCTCATCACTCCAAACAAATATATCGCATATTTTAGGACCTGATATTTTGGCCTGATAGTAGCAGACTGTCCACCAAAGTGATAATATATTTTCAAAAAAATACAAGGGGATCAACTAAAACCAGGATTATGAATAAGAAGTAACGGAATAACCGGTATTATTAACTTTAAATGAAGATATTCAATCTCTTGATTGCTAATTATATGGCTCATGGTAAGTAACATTGTATTCCTAGGCCTCGGACTCAAAATTCGTTCCAAATATAACTGATAAGAGCAGCTCAGGTCTCTATGCGAGGAATACCCGGAAAACGTTTTGTCCATGACAGGTAAGGTGCATTTATGTGATTTAGAAATATTTACTTCCCGCATTTGCCGCATAAACTATTGATTTTATCGTCAATCCTAAAGAAAGCTCCTGGCATCCCCGTCTTTCGAAGTCTGTGTAACGTTTTCGCTCTCCGTACTTCACTGATCCCGGTTTTTGCTTTTCGCTCGGAAGCCACTTGCTTGCACCGGATGCACTGGATTGTGCACATTGCAATAGAGTTTTGCAATGATTAATGTGCTTCAGTTACTGAGCTCCTGTTTATTTACGCAGTAAACTTTCAAGACCAAAAAGTCACCATCCTTGCATTAGGTGGTCATTATATATATATATAAATATATATATATATATAATATAGCTGTATAATATATACAGCTAAATGAACCTGATACCGGTTGAGCTCGTGACATCCAGTGATACCACGTTTTCCATCCAGGGGCAGCCTTCTTTAAACATTGTTTCAAGTAACCTGGCTTGATCAGCATTCTGATCTACCTACCTTTCCATTTGATGCCTTAACTTTGGTAATGAAATCCGACCGCTCACATTATGCATTATGGGTACAGCCGCCAAGTCCGGCTGTCTAGACGAAACTATGCACGCATTTAGTCTACCCTGTCAGTTTACTTTGCGGATAATCTGGGAAGTTCAAAAGTACTAGGACATGCATATACGGAATTTGGTNTTAGCACCGATGCACAATACCGTTTTCATAAGAATGGCGAAACAGAGTGGGTAGGTGGCCCAATCCAAAACATTCCAAATCATTCAGAATTAACACTATTTGGTGTGCGAGAAAATCATAGAAATACTCAAGTAAGACGAGGGTTTTCATGAGGGAATTATGATGGGTTTTTTGTTCCGAATTGTTCTTTGCCAAAATTGGATATCGCGTTTCAATCACTGCGGTGCCGAACTTAGTCCACTGTAATGCAGCCTTGCCGTTGCCATTACCTCCATCATCACTATTGACAACAATGCACCAGTAATAGGTGCTGGGGCTTAAATGCCATACCAACATGGGGGAATAAAGTCTTAGTAAAGGGGGAAAGGAAAGTTAAGGATAGCGACTTACTGCGAACACGCCTCATATCCTTAGGGAAAACGAACTAGGATAAGGTGCCTAAATCTTTGGACAGTATTAAAATAAACACATCCGAGCATCATGCCCAAGTAGGACGCCATCAGCTGCATCAACCCAGCTTATTTTGCGAACCTCAACCGAAATCATATAACGTTTGGCATGCGCGCCTCTGGGTTCGGTTACGTGCCATGTCCTGCAGGGTTTTCAACCACCTACAGGCAGCATCACGTGAGCCCCAACCAGGAAGGCACAATGATTCCACGGCACCCAGTTTGACTGTAGCCGATTTCATTTCACGTCGCCATATCATGGCCTATCCCTGCAAACCTTTCGCCGATAACGCTTCGGAACAGAAAACAGCGCTTTCTTCGGTAGACGTTGGTTGGACATCTGTAACATATTCCACAACTACCTCAGCCTGGCAAGTTTAATCTGCTGATCTAAAGAACCGGACTAACTACTACGTACCGGTTGACGCACCACTTGAATGCGGGCTTGCTGCAGCCAGCGAAATCTTGTTATGCTACGGTGATCAAACATACGAAGACATGAAGACACCTGAGGTCCTCGGAGGGGCCAAGTCTCACAACCAAGCAACATGGCCGCTCTTAGCGGAGTCATTTACACAAGACCCTTTGGCTTCAGCGAAATTTGGTTCCGTCCCCGTAAATGGTGCCAGCTTGCGAAAGGTGCTTGCGGCTTGATTACCCACACGTTAATTTAATCTGTTACAGTAGAACCAAGGCTTATGCAGCTGTCACGATATGTGAACCAATCTACCGACTCAAGCTCTTCATTCCGGAGTTTCAGAGAAGCAAAGCGGGATGGAATATCGTGAATTAGGACTTTGCACTTTGAAGGTGTAAAGTGTCCAAAACATAGGTTTGCTTCCGATATTCTGGTTAGAGTACTTTGCGCAGACAAGCCCAACGAGCTCCATTAGTTGTCAGGAAACTTCTGGGTAGTTCACTATACGCCCTAACCCGATAGAAAGGAATGGGAATAAAGGACACAAAGAACGTTTACAAACTCCAAGAGCATCCGTCCCCTTCTCGCCAAGAATATATAATCTAACAAGAACATCTGAGATCCCTTTAAAGTCGAGAAAGACGGCGATTGTTGGTTGGAGTATAAGTGGCGCTGCTCAAGAACTTGACATGTAAAGATATGGTAAATGAACCCTTTCCAGTTTGGAATCCTGCTTTGGACTGTCAAAACTGTGTCTCAGGTGCCAAAAATATGCTCCAAAGTATAATGGAAACCAGTAGTCACGTCGCGATCTGAGTGAGACGTATACCCTTATGGTTGTAGCAGTCTTCTCGTGTACCTTTTATGATCAAGGGCATGGCCAACGATTTTCACCAAAAATTTGAATACCTTCTTGTTCCCAAATAAGGCAAACAAGCAAGTCAAGCAGGAATACAAAGAATGCCCTCCATTATGAACAACTCTGCGGGATGCGCATCTGGTCCAGCAGCCCCATGGCACCACAAGACAAAAATGCATGCTAATAGTTCATTAAATTAGGGGATCTGAACTCACCAAACACGGCTAAAAATGAGCAGATGCAGTGGCCTGGAGCTAAATAAACTACCGTTGAAAATTTCTCCCCAATGATCTAGACGCGGTCAGGTCAACAAAGGGTGCTATGCGTTTTACACAACTAACGAAGGCACTTTGGACTCACACTTGAGCCGATTCACTGTAATGGTTTACTTGTAAGAATTTGCGGTTGACACTTGTGCTAATGAGTTCACAGTACCGATCAACAAAGTATGTGTGGCAAGTAGTAAGTAGGCATACAAGCTTTTCATGCAAATAGTCAAATGAGTAGTTGTCGTCAAAGAGCGGATTTTTTTAAGCTTCCAAATGGCACCGAGCGGCAACAATCAATGCACTTGTTAGTTGTGCATGGTACTTCTGAAAGTATGCCTAGCAGGAGTGGAAAACATATCGGTTGGTTCTCAGGTGCCGACAGATCGGATAATTGTGGAATCAATGGTGTCAGGAAGGTTAGATTCCTAAAAATACCTCCAGAATGCCCGAAACCTACTGAGACCCTGAACCTCCCACCAAAATCGGATTAGGGAAACCGTCAAGCATCCAGGCCAGAAAAGCTAGCTTTCGACTGAGCGTTTAAGCAGTCAAACAATCCAGCAATGTCCGACGATGATGAGTGTTCAGGAATTCCACAGAAGCAACGGACGGAGATGATGAGCGTTTACCAAACGGCGATCTGACAGTCTGAATTGAAGGTCAAAAGTGCGCTTTAAGTACCATGGGGACTCTTGCAATTTTTACACTCGCTTGTTCGCGTTGGAGCTTTTGGACTCCTTAGTCTTTCTCTGACAATAAGGCACTAGAA
This sequence comes from Opisthorchis felineus, assembly GCA_004794785.1. NCBI lineage: Eukaryota > Metazoa > Platyhelminthes > Trematoda > Opisthorchiida > Opisthorchiidae > Opisthorchis > Opisthorchis felineus. The sequence continues at coordinate 242,510 of SJOL01006418.1, read as the reverse complement.
TGGGAGCAGCATTTAGTTGCAACAAAATGTGAATCGCGGATCCCAAAATTAAACATAACTTTTCCTGGCGCATGAAATCCTCTATCTAAAATTTCACGGGTTTAAGGACAGTGGGTGCTTTTGGATGGATATAATGCATTCTTCTATTCCAGGCAAAAGCTTACCCAAAGTGCTACAAATGCCGCCCATTCCGGGGTCCAGCTAAAACTGCAACAGAAGGGACCGACCATCCAAACGATCAATCATAATCAGGGGCCACCCGCGTCCGTGTCAAGCACAAACACAGCACCGCTCAAAACCTACAGACCGATGCCCTACAAGGTATTGCGAAATAAACGACGCGTTGCTGATGTCACCCCGGTTCGTTACGAAACGTTTGCAACCAAACTGTCTAGCTCATGGAACAGATAACTATCAGATACCAACGTGATCTACAATTTGCTAAAATTTTGAGCAGAATTTGGAGATTTCAGCACATTTAGCAGATAACTGGACTGCACATTCTTTCTAGCAACAGGGCGTTACACAGGATGGTTATTGAAGTTATTCGCAGCTAATGAAAAAATGGCGCATCTAATGACTTACTTCCTCTCTTCACCCTTCACCTCAACTTGAAGATCTATCTGCACATTTCTTGCAACTGGTATTCTTCTAACAGAATTACTGAAGACATCTAGGCCACCAGTTTTGTACATTTGCTTGACGCTTGAAGTCAGTCGGACCAACCTGTCCATTCACGGGGAAAACCATGCGTATAAAATTGATATGGGAATGTTGTTCAACCTACTTTCTTGGGCTGTGTCGACAAGCATTCGAGTGTTGATCGCTCACTTTCCAAGCCTGAAGCATATTTGATGCGCTGTTCTGCCTGCTGCACAGCCTACTGTCACGCTGAAAGTAGTGCAAAAGTTCTCGTGTTCGGATAGACGTTTAGACGGTGCGTGTATACTGTCTTAACTGAAACTGTTTTGCCTGGGTTACCCTTGTTAGCGGTCAGCTCCCCAGAATGAACACTTTTAGTTAGCTTCATCCGGCACCTCCATGGATCATCTGTCCCTTGAAAAAAAGACCCCTTCAAGAAATTACTGCTGTTCGGTGGTTCTGAGAGATTCATCCGGATGTGGACATGTGTATATTTATAGCATCCCTGGCGTCTTTGTGTAGCTTATAGTTGGCCACATATCGTAAGTGCGAATCATTCTTGAATCAGCAGTGTAGTGACTGACATTCTTGATAATTTGACCACTAAATCCTCTTTCCTGTTTCAGACTTCTAATCACTGGTCTACAACCCAACACGCGCTATCATTTCACAGTGTTTGCTCGAAATGCGGTGTCAAAAATGGCTGACGCTCTATGGAGGAGCTTTTCCAGTATTTCCGTCACTACAAAATTTGGTAAGCACTGGAATGCAATAATTGATAGCCATTTGACTGCTGATACTTAAGGAAGGGTTACCGGTATTATACAGCAACAACCAGCAACACTTTGAATTAAACAGGTCGCAGAGCGGTGAATAATGCATGGACGTAATAGCAGCTTAAGACGTGTCACACTTAAGCTGTGTTCGCGGTTGAGCGAGGCCCGGTAAATCTTGGAAATGTAAAGTTCGTGTGTGTATAGGTAGAAATTGAGAACATACTGAAAGAATAGCCTCGATTTAGTGACCATCCGCTGCTCAACATCCTGCTTGCCGAAAGAGCCACTGGGAATGCCAGCTGCATATCGTGAACATGTTCTTGAGCCTTCCGGTAAGTAGACCATGTCTCTTGATGCCTCGGTTTCAATGGTGAGAGCTTTTACGCGACTCTCTCAGTGTGCCATAATTAAGTATTATCCAAAGGCACAAAGGGCATTGGTGTAGTTCGGTGGAGAGTAGCAGAGGATTTAATGACTAATAAAAATACAGGTTCTGAGCGACAGTTTGAATGAACAGACACTTGCAGCTGCATTGTTACTCCACCTAACCTGGAGGTAAGCAGTTTGTAACCACCTACAAACAACTACCTTCACCATGGATGTGTACATATGGTCACAGAGGAGAAAAATAGATTAGCACTAGGCATTTGATTCGGAGAATGGCCTTCTTGCTGTTGAACCTGCGACTTGCCTTTTGATGATTTTATTGATAAACAGGTAAAAGTTTGCTCTCCTCTGAAAGTGAAGAGGGATACCATTCCACTGAGATTCCTATGAAAATTAAGTAGTCATCATTTTACAGTATGCCCCCTATTTACATCGCTGAGTTTACAGTATGACTGGAAAAAAGACGATTTGGTTGGTATCTACAGTTTAATCCCTGACAAACGTTATAGGTCTTACGGTAAATTTCCAAATGCGGTTTACTTTCTTCAGCCCCAACGACCCTAATAAGACATGTGGCTTACCGATGGATTTCACGAACGGCAGTCAATTTGAAGTGGAGACCATTCCAGGTCACACAATTGTATACAAATTCATCACGTTACAGCATTCGAGAAATCTCATCATCGTCAAACAACTACCCAAAATTATTTGAGATCTGCCTACTTCCAGGCCTTAATTTCCGGAATATAGAGAAAGAGCCACAAGGAGTCACACCAGTTCTCTCAGGGCTTGTCAAGCAACCGTTGAGGGTATATACTACGAGGGAAACAAACTTAACAGTTCACAATTTGAGCGCTGATAAAGAGTATCTGATTCAGGTGAGTAACAACCCTCATGCAATTGTTATGGTTGGCGCAACCCACCCAACCAAATTTGTTACGAATATGATTACTTGTAAGTGTCCCGATGGTTACCATTAATTTTTCACGATTCTCAGCGAAGACCAGTCAATTTTCAAGACTTGGCACTTGGTAATAATAAAAGAATGATTTTCCGGAACTAACCACCTCTGCAATTCAGAGGTTGTCTTAGGTTTTAATCGCTTTCATATATTTTCCGTCCATCTACCTCAAGCTGCCACATTGAGCTGTTGTGGACCGGGTTCCGGTAAGTGTCCTAATGAAGACCGAGTTCATATTCCAGTTCACTGACTGCTAAACGGATGGAAGCAGACAGTTAGTACTTACTTCGTTTTTCAGCCACCTTTGTTCCTGTGATACCTGGGGGTTGAAACTCTGTAACATTGCAAATCAGGCACCATCGGCAAATTATACTAGATCCGGGAGGTGAAACTTTGGAAGCCACCGAAAGTAATGTTCCGAAAACCTGGTTCCTCAGTACGAAGAAAGTGTTTCCAGTGTTGTGCAGTATGCTGCTGACTCGTTTGATCTATGTTTTGAGCTCACATTCCGAATTTCGAGAAAATGGTTCGCGGATGAATTGTTCCTACTCAATACATTTTTCTGGCTTTGTCAGATACGTGAATGTCATTGACGTCGACACTTACACGGCACATTATTTCTGACTTTAGCGTCCATCTTGACGTAAATATTCACAGGAGTCCAACATAACATTGACAACTGCCACATCTTTTAGAAGGTTAGCACCTGATGAAATCTGTAGACGTTCGTTGCCTATGTTGAACTACGTTCCCGACGTTTGGTCAATATATGCATCCGTTTTTAGGTGAGGGCTCAGAACTTCCAGGGTGTTGGACCATTCAGTAGTCCAGTCCATCTTTCACGGATAGAACGTGAGTGAACTATGTCGTGTACCATACTATGTATGTACTTATGAATATATTTTTGCCGCGCTCAAATAACACTGGGTAATTTAAGTTGATTTCTCGGAAGACCAGATCCAGATATACAGACCGCCTACAAAACATGCACTTTGGTGATAAGATATTGTGCACAGCGCGAGTCAGAATTACCATAATTAGTTGGCTTATTGCAGTGCATAATTGATTTTGCCACTTTGTAGATCGGCATGAAACGCGAGGCGGCAGGGTACAGTAGATTCATGCGCAAGACTCATATAAGGTACAATGATTACTACTGCTGTGGCGGTCTCAACAAGCCATGCGGACATAAGCCATGCGGACATAAGCCATGCGGACCATAGCTTAATGTAAGAGGGTGTCAACAAGTTTTGAATGGTGACATATACGTATAAAACTTGGCGGTAAGTCACACGCTCAGAAGTAAAATATATTAGCGACCTCCAGCTTACCGGACGGATTCTGCAGCATGGAGAATCTTGGACACCGAGGTTGGTCGCAGTTAGTTGAGTTCATCTTTGTTCTATCATTGATCAGGAACAGCTTCCAGCACATTGTACGTGTAGACCATCACCTTGACAGCCATATATTTGGTAGCTTGAAAGGTGCACCGTTTAACAATATCTGCCATCCCATACACTATAGAGGTGGAATATCCTGGTAATATGGACTAAGACTCTGCGAAGATGAACTTTGCGATTCCACTTAAGAAGGCCAATTTTTGGAGAACCATAAACCGTATTCGAAAAAGAAAGTCAACGGATGCAGACCAGGTTCATGCCGAAATGCTCAAACTGGCCCGCCAGTGAAGTATGACGAAGGTTTTCGCCGGACTTGTATAAAATTGGAAAATACAATCTCCCACGAGAATTTGAGGCTAAAATCACACCAGTGTCCAAAGGAAATGGAAACCGACAGCAAACGGGAAACTACGGAAGGATCAGTCGCTTCTGAACTGCAGGAGAAATTCCGGCACGCATGCCACTCAACGGGGAGAACGTAAATATTTCCAAAATATGTATCTGAGGAACAATGTGGATTCTCAAATGGACAATACGTGTGCAACATTATGCCACATGCTTGTGGATTTCCAGATTTCATCAAGCAGGAGGGGTCTTAAATCTTTCCCCAAGAGCTCAAACATCTCAAAATACCTGTCGGTGTAATCAAATCCCCTCAGACTGGCCTTGAAGCCCCGTGAGTTATTGCGGTGCCGCCTCTCCGTACTTCGCATTGACAATTCGGCATTGGCTGGTTACGTTCTACCGCCCATTCTGTTCAGTCACCCTAATACATCACAAAAATAGTGAACCGCAGCGCAAAGTGGCGGCTTGTGCACCTATTTGCCCTACTGAGCTTTTACGAGAAGCCTATTTGTGACACTCACAGAGTCTCTAATGACTGATTATTCAATGAAAATGGGTCTGAAATACGCCCATTTCTGCTCCTACAGGTTGCCGGATGGAATACATGTGACGACTTGCTTCTTACCGACTATGTTTTACCAGCCGCTACCGCCAAGCAATTAGGCTTTTGGTCCGAAGGTTTTGCCTGAACACCCCAGTTGTTCTACTTTATAGATCTCGGCTCCCGGTAGTATACCAGCCCATGTAAAACCATGAATGGCACAACTGCAAATAACTCAGTGCCACATCCGTTGTTGCTTGATGTCACCAGCCGGAGAGCCTTACTAGTTCCATACAGCAAGGCTGGAAAGAAGGAACAAATTATAGCCGAGGACTCTTCCATCTTTCAAAAATTAGTTGCCCACCCGTTTGATAGCGACTTCTTCACTGACTTACCGTTGAGGACTAGTAGATTCTCCGGCGACTTATTGCTGTTGACTGCAATGCCCACGCTTATCTCAGGCACCACATCCGTAGCCAATTCGAAATCATTCTTCACATCTCGAAAGCCAGTTCATTTGTCAGTTTTTTACCATTCGCACTTCAAAATGCACCATAGCATGAGCCGCTCTTGTTTGTATGCCAAAATTGATTTCCATTGGTGTTTTGTCTACATGAAAAGAGAATTAAAGATCCAAATAAGGATGGTGAACTGACTTGCCAATCGGTTTCGTTTTGCCTGGAGTTGCGAGCCACTAGTGATCCGTGAACTTCTATGGTCAGCTGTACCGTGGCTGATATGGCTTTACACTCATATGAGAAAACGCTATCAAGAAAGCCATCCGAAGTTCTTTTCGGCCAATCCTTTTTCTAATGCTGAATATTTCTGGAAAATACCATCTACGACCGTGGAGCGTCATTGTCAACACTGATATCCGTCTTCCTGATGATGGTGATGATGATATATGTTCTATCGTTGTTTCACCTACCCATTGGCAGCACCATGTTTGGCGTATATAGGCTTATCTCACAGCTTTTAGTCGAGCCCAGGGACAGCCACCAGGACTGAATTTCACAATATGTTAGGGTCTGTGTCAGTTCTAAGCACAATAGTTTTATCAAGGCACCAGAATACTGAAACGCGAAGGTAGCTGAGCAGTGTGGAGTTTTCGCTCTCCATTTAACTCCAGACGGCTAGTGAATAATGGCGTGAATTACAATCTCTACATGTTGTCGAGTTTTTAAATCGACTGCTGATAACTTGATGACCTGTGATTCCCCGCTTCAATTTTTTGTTTACTTTTTGCTGCTAAGGGCGCACACATGACTCTGACTATCTACCGTAACGGAAACATTTGTAGAACATTAACCTGAGGAATCTTTCTGCGCAAAGCCTATTAACATCAGCTTTATGCTTTCTGTTCTGTCAGTTCCATGCTACGACATCAGATTTCCATGTTGTTAAAAACAAACATTTTTCAGTTCAGCAGAAGAACAACGTTGCTATGACTGAACGCAACACGGATTCTGGTTCTCAATTCAACGAATACGGGGACAGTTTTAACGGCACACTGTTTGTGGAGGCAAATTTCTCAGACCCTTATCTTCAACCCGGTCAAGTCAAGAATCACCATCCCGTGAACAGAAGCACAAACAGAGAATCTTCATTCGGATTGGTCTTTGGCACTGGCATTGGCCTACTACTTCTGATGGGGCTTCTTGGAGTTTTGGTTTTGAAATGCAAGTAGGTTATAAGGCACCCATTTCATTTATTCTTCACTGCACATATGAAAAGTGTGGAAGAACAAGATGATTGGTAACATGATTAGGATTAGGATATTCTCTAGGAAGTTTTGCTTTGACATTGTCTGAGAAATTTCAATGTGGAATACATTCATTTCACATTTTCAAATAAAACTGAGTCCTGTGAGGAAGGCTAAGCTGAGATATTGTCTTGAGACACACGAAGACAACTCGATTCTTGTAGGTGAATAATCTGTAAGTTCAACAAGCTCTTGTGATTACTGCGGGAGCCTAGGTTTTGGGCTGCATGTAATGGTCTATCAGATGACTAGTTCTCCCGGAGTAGTCAAGTTGCGTAGCCCAAACGTATATTCCAGCTTGACTACTTGCAACTTTGCTCCGTCACATTCCACATTGTTGACTGGGTGGAATAAACGGCAGAAAAATTGGACCGTACTTTACATTCGGTCATGTGGCCGACCATAAAGTTAGTCCAAGGAGAACGACCACACATGATGATAAGTGAGTCATGGTTTCATCGACTAAAGCGTACTTAACCAAACGTTATCACAATAACTAAGCAAACTTCTGTCTGCATGCTGCTTCAGTAAACTGTACATCAGTTACGAAGAAAATCTAGTTAACTAGCTCTTTTGTTCAAACGTAGACCGTCGTTTTTGTAGTGACTGGAATCTGGACACATTTTGTTCCGAAGCATCTGAGTTTTTACAAGTCTCTGCATCTTAAACTTAGGCAGGTGACAAATGCACATTAGCTGGACAATGCACACCAGATTAAACCGAGGAACAATCTTTTCTGACCGCATTATCCCCAGCAAAATTTACAGTTCCGCAAATCACTAAGCAATCCCACAGAAATTCACCGATGAACACAACCAAAAGTAATTTGGCCCTTACAACGGTGGAGTGAATATGTGTCCATCAACCTTTCACAGAATGACCGGCCTTTTTCTGCCTTGCTTTCAGATCCAAACACCCTACTAACCTTTGGCGGCATTTATGTCTGAACTTTTCAAGACTTCCTGGAACCTCCATCAGAGCTGATGCAAGTAAGTGCTGTCAAGTCAAATCACATGAAATCTCTTGCCATTGTTCTACCCTCAGAACTCCTCAGTGCCAGAACCATCTCCATTTTGGATGGTATTGGCCCAAGTGTTGGTCGGAAAAGGTATCAGTAGTTCAATATCTGGACCAGTCGTACATATGGCACTGAGTTTGCTGCCATCGACAAACTCCACTGAATACATTTTTCGAGGAAATTACGGGTAGCGTTAAAACCGGTACCGGTAGGAGACGCTTTTGAAAGCCTTGAAACGGGGAAGACAAGTGCACATTAGGACCAAAATGACACCCAGCAAATAATACCGTCCATCAAACTCCTGGTATCTGAATGGCTTTCCTGATGTCTTACCAACCAAAGACTACCATTTCTGGCAGTTAATCCCTTGCGTAACCCTCTCAATTGGTCAGACGTTAATACTACTAAGCTAGTACAACATCCGTCAGATAGAAGGAAGTTGAATGCTTTATCCTATGGTTCATGCGCAGGATACCTGCATGCCCTGTACTTTAACCCACCGTTGTAATGATTTGTCACATTCTCATCAAGCATTCTCAAAACATTTTACAAACATTATAGAGAAAATAAGATGGCTCACTTACTTGACCTACATCAAAACAGGAGTTATGTCATTCAGCGCTCTCCCTATTCTTACAGATAAGAAACAGTATCGCAACTTCTGGTCAAAACATCTTCACATTATTCCGGAGGAAGCTGTGCAAGTTTCCAAGAAAATTGGAGAAAGTAAGTCAGATGACAACAATCGACTTATTTGTTGATTTAACAAACTTTATGGACTCACGCTGCAAATCAGATAGGTCCGCCTAACTAGGAAATAAGTGCGCTATGTCCGTCAATTATCTCTGGAAAATCGGCTGTTTTGTTTATCTACGGAAATTTAAACTGGCTTGACAGATACGTTTGATTTGCAGAAAGCATACAAGCCATGTTTTTCTGTACATATCAAACAGCTTTTTCACGGCAACACAATAGTGCTATTGTTTTCACTGTAAGTATCCATGCCCGATACAACCAACCTCCGTACTTAGTCTCACCGGAACGTCATCCAAAAACACTTGTGTGTATGTGAGTATATTCAAGATTTTTACCACTTACCAAGGTTCGATCATACCAGTAAAATCAGCTCAAAACGTTCGTTTGCATTTATCTGTCTATATGCAATTACACTGATTGTCAACTTTTACTGGACTCTATAAACAGATATAACCCCCTTGCATATTGTACAATCGTTGACCACGCTCCCAAGAGCAAGAAAGCTGCTCTATTTTATGTTTGGGCTTCAAAATGCTCGGAATTTAGCTCAAAAAGTGACCCTCTCTACACACTGGACATTAAAGTTCGCAAAATTCTCGTTTGCAGTTGGCAGGTTTTATGCCTTTAATGTGCGCATCGCAGTGTGGTTCCCCAGGCATACAGAATGACCTTGTGTAAATATACCTTTCTTGTTGAAAGAGATAGGTGTAAACCAACCTACACGTTGTGAACCCTACCCATGACGTGTTCGGCTTGTTATCCACAACCACATTTGCAGTTGGAGAAGAACAATACTGAAATTACAAAGAAGAGGAGAGATCGAACAAAGGACATTCAGATAGATTAACCGAAGTTGTTGAACATCGGTGAACCTTTTGCATTACCTAACGGAGTCGGAAGTTCCATGTCTTTACTCAGTATGCAGCCATACAGGCCATGTATCTTCTACCTAGCGTGTTTCACTACATGTCAATAATTAACCAACGATGCAGTAAACTGGCTCACTATAAACGAATTCATTTTCAACCCATTCGATCGTATCCTTTAGAGGGTAGAAAATGTAGTCGTGGAGTAGTCACTGCCTATCCCTACCAGAAAACAGCCTGAGCCACTTGTTTCAAAAGTGGCTCGGGATAGTTAGAAAAGCGTTTGACATTTTCTACCGACTTCTTTTTATGGCGTAAGCTGCTTCGAGAAAAAGACACCGTCTGACAGGTACCGTATTGAGCAGTTTATTAGGTGAAATATAGAGACCGCTCTTGAAGGTCCAGTTCTTTCACACAAACCAGTGGGCATGCAAGTCCAAATCCGAAAAATGTCAAGAGCCGGTCGTCAACTGTCACTGTAAATGTTATACAAACAGAAGTATCATGAATTCAAAACACCCTGTACTAAGTCTCTCGGCTTCTGGTAATTTGTTTGGTGAAATGCCTTGAACGTCGCATTTTTGTATTTTAAAGTTCAAAGTATAACTGCAGTCGTCAGATAGACAACGCGTCTAGTTCCTGGCTCCTGGAGTCCTTGAATCTCGCCTAACCGCCTTTTGTTCCAGACCAGATATACTGTCTTCATGTTGATCAAAATGTGATGATTTTTGCTTTACCACAGATCATCTTGGACCGGTATATGTGGGTGTTGCAAAAGATTTCGTTCTATTCGGTGGTCAAATGTCCTTGAAACATGGGAAAGTTTTGTCTGAGTTGAACAGCAACTACACAAGTATAGTTCGGTGTTGTTTCAAACCCACGCTGACGAGTGCCCCGTTTTACCCTACTCGAGATGCATTTGTACCCTTGGGCATTACTCTACACAATGAGCTATGTGGAAAGTATTCTTCAGAATCCACCACGCGGAAGACTACCAATGGAGAACATGTGTTACTACAAAGCTTACAAAAAACTGAGTTCTGTCAAAAGGAAGAAAATTTCGGAACGAACATGCAATACTCGGATTCTGCAACCTACCGACATAAACTCATTCAATATCTCCGGATGATACGTGAGCTTAGACATTGTCGAGTCGTTCAGTTCTACGGTATTTGGCTGCAACAATGTGGAATAAACTCAGTACCTTTTTTGGTCACTGAATGGCTCCCAGCTGGTAACCTGGACAGCTACATAAAACATGTAAGTTTATTGCAGACCTCTGCATGCATTTATTTTCTCTAAATAGCGGGAATAACGGATATCTCACGATCACCAACGCCTGAGAATACCACCGATTGCTTTCAAGCATAGTGATCCGAACTTTCTCATATGCTGCTAACATACCGATAAAATGAAACGAAATTTGGTGAAAAAGTGGAAAACTCGGAAGAAGCCACCCGTTTTCTGGCACGTCATAGAGAACCACTGGGACGTTAGGTTGTTAAATGAGAAGTTACGAAGTCCAAGATAGGCTGTGAGAAATGAGCTGATCAATGCAAAATTATCGTACTAGTGTGGTGGACATAACTGATTTGTACGTATTGACCTGAGGGATGAAAATAATGCCCGTTGGTTTGTTATCTTGGTAGTGGTTAGTGGTTCTACTTTACCTCCAGTGAATAAAGTGCGGAGAGAGAATTCGCATTAAGTGTGTACACAAGCGAACGTGTAAGGAGACGATTATATTTTGTGGTGCCAAATGACTTGGTCGTTCCGCTGAACGTGATGTTATTCTTTTACTTATATGGCTTATGTGACTGCTCTCGGCATTGCTGCCATGCGAGACCGCATGACTCATCAACGGAGGTCACATAAACCAATATTTGCTCGACAATATTTGCACTGACATATCCAATCTTCTCTGCTTCAGTTGTAAACAACATTTAAAAATACACCTATGTTTCCTATGAATCCCGCGTCACCACAATTGTGTGGGACACAAGTAAGCTGGGCAAAGGCTTAGTAAGGTATATTACGCAATTGCCCAGCTTTCCGTTAACCTTCTATCATAAAATGTGAAAAGAAAATTCCGCAGGTTGCCGAGTTCTGTTTTTGGGTTCTCTGTTAAAACCAGTCAGCTTGACTTGTAATGCATCACGTAGCCCAACACCGCAAAATGCTAGAAAAGCCACTTCAAAGCGATAGGAAAAATCATTTCTGTCTAATAAGTGCTCTAACACTTTACATATAGGGTAAATGCCTGATAATCTGGAGAGTTCTAAATTAAGCTAGCAATAGTAACGTGATACCTATAAGTTGACGACATTAAACTAGAAGCCTTCGAGCAGTGATATCAACAATACCCACCCATTTTCCATTCGGACGGCTTCATGGCAGACCATAAAATCCACATAAATTTTGGAACCTGCCCCAGGATTCTTAGATATGCCAAATTTATCATGACCGTGTCATGATGGAGCATAATGCATTCTATTTGGCTACCTGATGACCGGATCTTGTCAATATGCACCACCTAATTAGTATACCCCATTTCGCTCTCCTATCTGACTCTTTACCGGCAGAAATTGTTGCCACAATATTAGCCCTAAGCACTGAAAAGCTCCCCAAACTTCATATTGATAATATATCAGACTGAGTCTTATGATCATCATCTTCGCTTTCATTGAATATCACACTCGCCCATACGTGGTGGCGCCGATCAGTTTTCGATACATCCCATCTAAATCTAGCTGATAAAGTATGTTTGCATCCAGGCCACATGAATCTCAAGTTTTGAGAAGATTGCAGCATGTTTTGTAGTGTTGAGCAGAATTCCATATGCATTCCACGCATTAACTTGCATGCGCTTTCATGAATTTTGCACGTAGTAATAGTAGTAAATGGATGGTCTGAGAATACTTAGAGTCGTTTTCTCATCGCACATATATATAGGCTGTTAGTGGTCCCAGGGCAGGGGTAGAAATCAGCAGAGCGAGTGTTGTTTTCGAGCTGAGACGAGTGGTTCATCAGCATCGTGATATACCTGCGTTACCATTACGTCAAAACATCCCACATGTCGCTCTTCAGCTTTACGTGTTTTTGCCTCCATCTGGTTAAAGTTGTTGACTGCACTGCAGGTTTAAGAAGGGTGTTGCGACACTGGGGCAGCCGACCCAAGATGGCATTTCTCCCCATCAACGCACACTTTCCTTCACAACCAAAAATTGCTGTTGTATTTCAGAAGTTTCACCACTGAAGCAGGTGCGTACAACTTGCTGTTGATTGTTGGTGGTGGTGAGATTTGAAAGTTGTCAATTGAGATTTCCTCCCATAATTGAAGCCAGTTTATAATGAAAAGTCGGGAGCACTAAACGGATTTTTTACCCCATTGGTAATCGTTTCCAGTGCATGTCTTATCAAATTCCAGGAAGTTTTGAGCCTAAACGGTTGACCGTATGGCCAGGAGTGACTGATATGCTTGTGAAATTTAGGTGGTTCTGCTAAAGTCGAAGGTCAGTCGAGTAAGTCACTTACTTACTTACTACTTACTTTGTAAGTAGTAAGAACTTTGTGTCATGGAGCATTAAGTTTCTCCGCAAGTTATCTTGGTTTTGGGGATATTTTGCAAGTTTTCCACCATGTTCTGACTACTGGCTGGCTTAGAACGTTTTGTGTTTAGCACTATACTTATAAGATCAATTCAAGGGTAGACCGAAGCTTGCCAGTTCAATTTTGCCTTGATGGCACGTCAGTTCGGACAAACTTGTTCGGAGGTGTCTAGTAACTATTTCTGGTTAGACCGGACACTAACAAACGTAGGTAACTTCTGCTTTACTCAAGATTCTCGAGCGATACGAAGGTGAGGATCTATCCAACCCTCCGGTGCAGGATCTATATCAACACAATACATTACTGGCGCCTTCTCAAGTATTTGCAATGCTTGTCGACATATCGATCGGATTGGAGTACCTTCATGACCGTGGATACGCTTATGGTGTGAGTTCTCGATGTATGGTTATGCGTCCACATAACAGCTATACATAATGCGTATAATAAATAAGTTAAAGAATCTCACGTTTCTCCATGTTACAACACTTTGGCTAGTATGTATGTTATAATGCCTCATGGTCCACCGGCTCAACTCGTTCATTCAAACCCACGTTAAGTTCTACCAACCTGAGGTCACAAGAAATGAAAGTAAGAGAATTTCTATCATAAACCGCATGAATGGCGCTGAATCATTATGATAAATCTCTGAACTCCATTTATTTATCTTAGTGCCATACACAGGTCATTTTGATTTATATACTGGATCGCTTGTCGGCCCCAACTCTTCTGATTGTTTGGCAGAAGTCATGCACATATATACCCCGAGATGTTGAGGATCAGGCTAACTGATGGCTCCTGTGATTCTTGTTGCGCCGTGTCAATGTAGCTCCCACGGACAAGTCGATGTTACGTCACATTAAGCCGTACTATATTTCTCGTGCCATACTGTATCGAAAAAGCGTAGTTTCATGAACAATTCATGATGTACGAATGCCGCAGGAAAGTGCTGAAAACAGATCTCATCAAGAGCTCTGAAAAACCGATGCATTGAAAACCAGTAGGGTGGTGGGTCCGGTCGCGTGGTACACGATGTTTAATTGCAAAGATGTGATCGCTTGATTCACCAGAAAAATTTAAGCATCAGTGGTATTATATAAGCACTGGTGATTTTTACCGTAAAAACGACCGTCCTCGACCGACTGTCATGGGACTCCAAGATATTTGAGAAGATTCACCGGCATTTCAATGGATTTGACATCAATGAACAATATTAATCTAGTTAGAATGAGAGATATCCATTTGGTTCTTCAATATTGCATAAATTATTTTCCCAACTATAGTAATCAGTGAAGGAGTGCAAAGGTCGAGGGAACACAATACTCACAAGTTGCTGGAAACTCCTCAGCAAACAACGAACGATTTCGCCTTTGTTTGGGGCTCTTCAGATAGCCGCAGCCTCATCATAAACGATCGACTCAGAGGAATTCAGTTGACTTTCAGCTGAGTCAGAGCGAAACGTTTGTGCAAATATGAGTATTTCTCGCGTACCAGTGTCCACACGTAAACAACTAATTGAGTTGCACAAGTTGGCCATCGCATGCATTCACTGTGGACACTTGTTAAGCAAATTAGCAGTTGGCAGGTGTAGAGTGCTTTCAGAATTCTTATGCCCGCTAGCCCGTTAACTGCATACTGCATCAGAGAATGCAACTGTCAACTTTGAATCAAATCGCTAGAGTTTGTTAACGAACGCGTGTTCCGTTAAACCGTCGGATTTTGTCAGCAAGGTGGAATTTTCCGTAGAACCGCTAAATTTCAAGAGGTTGTGTGGTGAACGAGGTAGTACACACAAAATAAGGAATCAGTTGGCTTCTGTGCTCAAACGAATGATGAATAAAAATCACATCAAGAGGCAGCAATACGATGAGATCAAAAATGTTTAAGTAAATCTACCTAAAGTGTACAAATCCGTAATGCACTTACACCGTATTATTACTCTGCAGAACTATCATTTTCACACTAGAACCAAAAGTTTACGCCGGCTTCTTAAATCCGTCCACATTTTCGTACTAATATTGTCAGTATTGGATCTATTTGATCAAAGAACTTGACAAGTAGGACAATTCATATGTGAACCACTACTTCAGACTATAGACCACATATACGTCACAATATTTGGGCGCATCCCAAATATACCTTCTACCACAACCACTTTGTGATGTAGTATGAATATCGACTTCTGTTTTTAAAGCAGTGGATGGTTTCTATGCCGACTGGATCTTCCCTTGGTTAAATTCTAGCCGATATATTTATATTCACAATAAAACACACAATACTTAGGAACTGTCATTAGTGAAGCTTTATCTGAGACACGCCGACGATAAGCGGGCAGTATGCGACTGAACGAAAGATCGCATGGCAACGTTGGAGACGTTTAACACTCTAACCTAGTGTTAGAGTTCTGATGTGGACCGAAAAATTCAAAGAACCTGGACTTCCCTATTGCACCTTTCATTAGACGACGTGATAGAAGCATGCAGAAAAATGCTTGGGTAGGACACTATACGAACGTCGTAAGTTTTCTTCTCATTTGGGTTGAAATCACAGATGCATTGTCCGTAAAACGAACCATCAAAAATTTGCAAGCTGTGTAAACTTCCACGGGGAGTTAATTAACTGACTGCCATCTTGAGGGATACTGGTTGGCTATCCTGATCCCTCTACATAACGTTATTCAGCGCAGTCTTTTTCCAAAAACTGGACTTGAGCACATCAAAAGTATACTTGGACAAAATATCGGCTGACTGTTCTGTCACCGTGTCCTAATGAAACGCGAAGGATTTCCGTTTAGTTCTAAGGTCTTCGTGAGGAGGTTTAGTTTACCGATGTGCTATTTCAAACATCCTTCCTACCATGCTCCGTTGGTGCTCCAAAGAAATAAAACTGGAGATCGGCATATATTGACAGGGGTTCTGTGAACACCACCTTAAACAGACGAACCAGTTCTACGTGTAACCAACTTGCTCAGGGAGTCACTGGCCTCCTCCTAATTTTGTTAAAGAAATGTTTTAGCAAACGTAGCCCATAAACTGAGATGACGGATATGATCCACGTCTCCTGCTATCACGATTGAATAATTTTAAATAATACCGACTAGTGGTTAATTTGAGCATGCACTCCGTGAGCTGTCTGTTCAATTTATCATTAAAAAATCAGCGAGAAATTGGCCCATGGGCTGTCCCTGGTGGTACCGCCGATCTCTTGAAAATACAAGTTCAAACACTCCGAAACAAGGCTTTCAGTGCAAAATAGCACTACTCAACTTTAAATATCTGCCAGAATGAGTGAACGAAAAGTTACGAAAGGTTACCACATCACAAAAAAAACAGTAATGGCTTCGTGTGTGAAGGACGTTGTTAAAAAGTGACCTCGCATTCACAGTGGACGTGGGTTCAGTCGTAATATTAGGGAAATCTGAATGTTAAGCAAGTCCGACACCTATCCGTCGACATTTTAAAACAAAGGCTTTGGAAGTATGCTGTGACACCTAGTCACTGTGTTGAAATGAAAATGTTTCAGCGCATGACTGAGGTGATGGTTGACGAAACAGGAAGCACAACGAGTTCTTTTCTTAGATAAACAGAATGACGGATTTATACACACTAAAAACTATGGATTACATCACTCTACAATTTTATGCAGCATACAGAGGCCAAAAAGACGCCAAGACCTGATATGCACTTCTACTTCTGTTGGCTAGTTAATTGGCTCCCACTCTGTACATTTGTCGCAACCGACTAACTGACGTGGTCACTCTAGTCTGGGCTTATGATTGGAGTGGCTGGTCAAAATCCGTGACTCTGGGCGAATCCTCTATATTAGTTTATCAGGCGAGTGTATTTCGTACTGTGGACCATTGCACACGTTTCACCTACGGGAAGGGAAAAGTTAGCCATCCAATTTGATTTATTTTTTTTTCGCCTGTAACAGTTAGCCCTTTGTACTGCCTCAGTCATGCGCTAGAACCCACTAACCAACCCACTGACCAGTTTTCACTCGATCATACCCTGGCAACCTGCCTGCTTGTTGGTTATTCCACAGTCTGGCAGAGTACGAACAGACTTTTTTTCACCCCACTCCCTTTTCCAATACACCGGGTGCTTCACTTGAATGTGAGACTCACAAGTAAGATTCGGTGAAGTAATTCGGCATCCAACTCGGTATCGGCAGACTGACAGGTCAATCAGTTGATGTTTTGTCGAAGAGTAATTTTAATTTGTCCAAGGCCAATGTAGGCATGTCTCTTGTGTATTGAAAACGTGTGGATCGAAATACGAGACCATCTACACAGACGGTCCTACATGTTGCTACAATTACTCTACTTGCAGGCAGCGTACAAGTGCAGCATACCTACTGAATATTCAAAACAGAAATTAATCGGAGCGTCCGAACGCATGTTCTGTGCAGCTGAACTGCAAGTGACCTTCAAAAGCCATCAGAAGTTTGGAAAAATGCCGAAAGATCATTTCCTCATCTCACCCTTTCCATGTGTATATACTAATTTTCGTGCTCCCATGGTGTATGCTACGTCAAAAAATCAATGCGGACGTTGTCGTTTTGCGTGTCAGAACGTATCCGACCTTGAATACTCAACAGTTTACAAGAGGAGTCAACAACTTGGTCTTAGAACGCCTCGGAAACTCAGGAGGTCGACTGAATAACCGGTGTATCACTGATGCCTCGTATCAGCAACAGAGCACCTCGCATAATCAGCCTCAGGATGTAGTGTTATCGGTTATATATCATCAACTACTGCATTTATGCGTGCCGAAAAATTCTGCACATTCTCCTGGTAGGTTAGCATAAATAAAGGAATATTTGCACAGTCGTATCTGACCACCTCTATCGAGTTGCAACGAAACACACAGGAATACACCTCAGCTGATTTCTGAGTATCGGCTTGCCGCGAAATCTGTTAGACGGGTTGTACACACGTTCGTTTTCCGGTTTTAATTCAGCCTTTGTTGATCTTAGTTCACCTTGAAAATCTCAAGAACCACTTGAAAAATGCATGGAAGTGTTTTTTGCTCAACTGAGTTCCCTCCGGATGCACTTTCTTGTTCGAATTTCATGACTGGTTTCGGACTGTCTGTGTATACAAGTCACTGAATGTCAGGTCAACTTTGGGGAGACACAGCATCTAATTTTACACTTTTCGTATCTGCAACATTTGCAGCAAAATTCCTGAGTGCATTACAGGCTTCGACTAAACTATCCTAGCGACTGCCCACTTGTGCTCAGTTTCCATTCTGCTATTTAATGACCCAGGCTTCAGTGGTGATGCCATTACACGTAACAGTCTCACTAAAATGAGTTTAAGTATTGTAGTCAAAAGTGGGTTTACAGACAGCAACTGCAAGTCAGTGGCAACCAGTGTATGAAGCGTCCACTTGTGTGCGTACGTTTTTGGTTCCCGTCTCTCGTGTATGAAAGAGACATTTGATTAGTCCGGTATGTTGGGGTGGATTGCTCATTTTCTCCCAATATTATCACCATCGATTCAGCACTTTGAAAGCTTTGGCATCGTAGACAATGTGCCTGGGCATACAAGTATTTAAAGCTGCATCCAGTGCTTTAAACTTCAAGTTACACATGTTTTCTTTATTCACTGCTTTCAGAATCTTAATTCATCAATGATATTATTGGACAACCGACTGGGATGTAAACTGCAACTATCCATTTATCCCGTTTGTCTACCAATGAAGTATTCAACCAGTGCTCGCCCTGCTCCTAAGTTTCGGTGGGAATTCTGCAGTCGACGAATAAATGCTCACAATCGACCAGATAGAAAAACAACCAAATTTGAACCCGTGATGGTGAGTTCACCACTCATAAGGTGAACACCTAATCAGTTTGTAACTGGGTGCTTAACTGCATATACATCCAATTCAACTTTTAGGTGAAAAGTGGGATTGACGTTAATTGGAGGACTACGCCAACCTGATGTGTACATACCTGATGTCGAAACCGCCTGTGAATTGTCCCTGATTTTTCATCCACCTTATAATTAGCGTTACATCAGGATTCATATGTGATTACAATTTTCCCAGCAGTGCAAAGTGACTGGCGGATGTTTCTGTCCGTATCCAGATGCTTGGAACTGCTGACCAGTTGTACTATTCAATAAGGAGAAAAGTCCTACTGTAGCTCAGCTTATGGGGTCCAACAACATATTTTTATTGAAAATGGTTTAAAATGTACTTTAGATTCTTCTGGCACTTAGTAACAAGTCACCTGTCCGGTCACCTAGATATTTCTTGGGTTACTGAGCTTGTACATGGTCGTTTTCTTTGTGTTTCCAACAGTAGTCTATCAGCTGTTTGACATCTTCCTATTTACTCGTTGATTCGGACCCAACGCTTGTCCCGTCATCGTTACATCATAATAAAAGCACACGGAACCGAAGGACCCCGGGGTTCCCATCTGATTATTAAAGCTTTTTACAAGCGAAGTTTCTTATGATCATTTGACTTTTTCATCGCAACCGACCTTAACAATTCTAGCAGAATCGGTTCCTGTCATCTAATTTGCCCCTAACTATCTTGTAGCTGGGAAAATAGGTTTGCTCCCAGACTTTAATATGCAAACCTGAAGCAGTTAATCTGTACGTATTTAATTGGACAGACGTCCCACAAATGTCACGACAAGCGGACATTGATGCATGCGGATGGATCGCTTTCTAAACAAGCCCTGTGCCTTTAAATATACTCTGGTTGAGTTATCTTGAAATTAGTTTTATTTTAACCACTGCTTCAGCGTTCGGTAAGAGCATTAAAGTAAAAGGCGGAAAATAAGTTGCCTCATAGATAACTCTGAATCACATCTGACCATTGCGTTTCTTCTTCGTTCGCTGGGAAATTCATTTAAAAACATCCCTCAAAATCGATAACCGACACCAATCCATGACCATACATGAGGTTACTGTTATGTTCACCTGGTTGTGACTCTGAAAAGCGAGAGCAGGGCGTTTTCTCGGCCGGCATTCAACAAGATTTATAGCTGTTTCTCACTAACTTATTACAACACAGTTACAACAGACACAATAAGTGTATGCAAATAGGGAACACCTGCAACAGTCGCTAATTTTTTCATCTAATTCGACCTCCGAGCAGTATAATTAGCATTCCTAACTTTATTTTTTCTATAAAAGGACTGCAGGTACAAACAGCTGAGGTGTATGTATCATAAATGAGGATGTACAGACTTTTCTCTCGACCGTTTTTGAGCTTAAGACATTTCACGTCTCCGAGGATGGTGAGCTTATCGGTCTTGTTCTAATGGAAGGACAAGTCAAAGAATGACATCACTCATGTTTTTTTCATGTAAACCGCCAAGGCCATTGTCTGTAACTCTGAATTACTGTAAGTCGTAGCCAAGGTATACTTTTTCACGTCTCCACTTTATTAAAAATCAACGTTTTAAGCTCCCAGTTTACTAACCGTTCATACACTTGGAGATATGTTCAAGCCCACTTATTTCAGAGTAACCTTTGATGTTTCCTTGTAAGTGAGGTTGAGTACAGTTAGCCAGATGTGACGAATTCATCGGATTTGTCCTATCAACTTAGTCTCTAAAGGCTACTTGTACGCGTTATGAATGTGAACATTACTCAGTTGTTGAAATGAAGGTCTAACCCATATCTCATTTGACAATTTCGACGCTTCATGGACACTTAAAATTGTGGGACATATGACAGAACTTTCAGAGTTGGAAAGTTAGTGTAGTAGCTTCGCAAAATATTTAGCTTAGTATTAATCTTTATACGACTGGTCACTCAACATTTTTTCATGCAGCGTTTTGCATGAGCACTGTCGCCAGTCTTTGGTGTACGGTTCTCCATTACAGGTATCTGGGTTGATATTTGAACGCAGTTTAGCGTCGCAATAGCATCCTGATATCAGAACGATTACGATTATCTACTACATGGTGCTCACTCGGTTTCATGCATTCTGGAGTAATGTTTTCCCCGATAAAATATTTTTCAGCTTCTTCTCTAGAAACCATACTTTTGGTGTTTTACTCGTCCGATTGATAAGAAAATTCCGCGGAGCTAATTTATGAGAGAGTGAGGATGGGGAGTAAATAATATTGTTCTTTGCAACTTTCAACTTTCGAACTCTCAACATGAGTAACGCGTCAATTTTTATTGCTTTTCTGCAGCTCAACAATGAATTGTCTATGGAGCAAGTTCCTGGCAATGATACATCCCAAAGCGTTCAGCTTACTAACCCGATTAATTTGACTGTTGGTACAACAAACGAGGATATTTTGCTGTCAAAATATTATCAGATTCTGTGTGATCGATTGCACACTAAAGACGATAACGCCCCCTTGGAGAATTGTTATGATCGCAAAATGTGCCAAGCATTGGCATCAATTTGTGAGGCACTTAAGGCACGAGATATTTGGGGCTTCGGCGGAATACAGATAGAATTATGGCTGGTGCACCTTCTAATGAAAACGGTGACCTTAAGGACATTAAAAGGGACCAGGATAGAAGATGAGGCAAAAAATGTTAACACCAGCAGCCATCTTTCCAACGTGCCACATTCGGTGCAGAGAAGCCATACATTTCCGGCTTTCCTAAAGTGCTCGAAGGAAACAGTCGTTTACGGCAGTACCGGCATTACTGATTGGGATCCCCAACAACCACATTCAATCGAAAGAGCGGCTCTGCACGAAGCTGAACAACCCCCAAACCTATCAAGTTTGTTGAAACGCGTGCTAACTTTGAACGATTTGTACGGTCTGCTCGAGTTAATATACCCACAGTTTTCCATAGGAACCTTGATCAAAATCTGCCGAAGTGAGTATGGAGACGGTCATATCATCCTGCACAGTATATGTCGGAGAATGCGAATACAGTTGTACATGGCTGGACATTCCGTTCACACATCACTTGGTGAGTAATTCAATAAAAGCGTCCAATTAAGATTGTCCGCATGGTTCTTCATTGTATTTTTGTGCTGTCTGTTTACCTACATTTAAGAACAGCTGATTAGCTTTAGGATGCGTATTTGCTTTGTCTAACCACATCGATCTCTCCTAAGTACATCAGCCTCTTGATGGAGTGAAAGGTATGCATATACTTGCAATAGTGTGTGCGCCGAAGATGAAGTTATTTTATGGGATGCACCCATTGGTTTTAACGCAAACGAACTGCGAGCGAACTGTTTAGGTGTGACTTCCGAGGCACGAGTGCTTACACGTTTTCCGATATCATCCGTATATATCGAAAACACTGGAATTTGGTTGCAACAGTTGTTTCCAATAAGTTCTGCAGCGGCATTTATGTTTATTTATACCCGTTTTGTTTACCGGTGATGCGAAACAACTGTTCTATCGGCTTTTTTCTTGCGCTACTGCAGCGGCCCTCTCCAGGATCTCTGCTAAGAGGGTCACCCTCAAGGACCCGTGAAACGTGATCGGGAACAGAGTTCCGTTTTACATTATCGCCACAAACTCCCAACACTGATCTTTCTAGGCCTAAGTACTCTAAATATTTTCCAAGCAAACGGCTGGATGCACGATTCCTGTATTGCACAATTTCTAATTCGGTGCCAGGTAGGTGTCTGCTTAAACTGGTTGGGATAATATTGTATCTTATTAAAGATATAAAAACTACAGTTTTTTATCTACATACAGAGCCTTCTTCAGAATGGATTTCCCCTGATGGGTTCTTCAGAAATAGCGGTCACCCTGATGACACTTCGCCTGCAAATTTGTCTCTTCGAACAAGAAAACCGGTATATGATTTTTGGAGGACGAGTAATTCCTTGATGGCGTTTCGCATTCCTGATTAGGTTTTCTTCAGAATGAAGGCAGTAGACGGACCGGTAAACCTGACGTCTGTAATTCTGATATTTCCACAAAAGTTTGCAGATCAAAATAAAATAAAGCCCTTTGTTACCCAAGAAATGTTGATTGCTCCGCCAGACTCCGCGGGGTTTGCAGAAGTTGCATTACAATGTAGTGATAAAGAGGTCCAAAAAGTTCAACCCAGGAGCAGTGTTCATTCGTAACCGGGCTGGAAACTGTTAGTTTTGTTCAGCAAAAAATTTAATGCGTTCAAGCTATCCCATGCACGGTGACCTTTAATGTACGTTGAAGTTCATAACAGTGACCATAATCACTAATATTGCGTTCCGCTTTTCGTTTGTTTCAGAAACTCAGATGCACTAGCTGCACATGAAGAAACTTTCCGTTCCTCAGCATGCGAAAAACATGCAGAGTATTTTCCATTCCATCTCGCGATTGTAATTTTACCAGCTGTGATGTTTACAAGGCTTACTGTCATAACCCTGCTCTCTACTTGGTGTACGTTACCCCTTTTCGTGTACAGTTATGATGAATTTCTATTTTTCTAGGCCGCAACATCTGAGATCTCTGAAGAATTGTGGAGCAGTGGAATTAATTTGCTAAGAATAGACGAAAAAATACATGTCCAAAATAAAGTACTGCACAGTGTGTTGTTGACAGCTTGCGTCTTTAACAGGTAGCTCGGTCACGGGTAACTATGCGACTGAAAATAACTCCGAGAAGGAATGCTGGAGAGCATTGTATGACCATTTCATCCTTGGTGAGATAATCAGAACTACACCCCTTACCACTCACTGTGAAAGTTCAAACGTGCAACTCTCCGGTAGGGATTTGGCACTTAGCTACGAGTAACTGATAAGTAGCGAAATCAACTAGGCATCGTCAGTTTATTTTAGTCATACACGTCAGGCGATCTGGTGTTCTATAGCATTTTGATTGACGACCTCACAGACAACGAGCCCAACCCATTCGCGAAGTGACTAGTTTTTAATCGGACTGTAAAGTAGAGGTCCCTTTAACACCTACAAGCCTTCCCGGCTTGGTCATTTACCTTACCCGTTCAAAGAAACTGGCCCAAGGTCAATGAAGGGAATTCCGCGAACAGTTGTCAAACAAGCAACCGATTAATTGGACATTAGTTCCTAACAGTCATCCGGTTTGCAACGTTTCAACGTGATGTACCTCTGTAAGATACAAGTGACGGACAAAAGCTGCACAACTATATGTGAATTGGGGTTTTGCACATCACTCGTGGTAACAACCGGGCAATAAACCAGTTAGAATAAATACTAGGCACTGTGCGTTAGTTGGAAGTGCAGTGTGTGTCTTTAACCTTAAGGTCAGGAGTTTTGGGAAGTGTATGGGACTTATTGCTAGGGATTGTTTCGTTTTGGACACAAAAATTTCGCCAAATCAGTTGAACTGGTTACAAATTTGGTGGAGCTTTAGGACAAGAAGAGGACCAATCGGCATGAAGTAGGTGCCATCGTCAATGCCCGGGTGAAGTAAGGCTGGTGTTAGCGGTGGCTCGCGCATGTTAGTTTGGGTAACTAAGTGTTAAAACCGATCAGATAGGGGATAATTGCAGAAATTCAGGCTAATTCTAGGGTCAGTTCTTCCGTCTCACTCCATATGAAGATCGTTCTGGAGTGTCGCTCGCAATGAACCGGTGATATGACATTTAGGTAAACAGGAGGGATTGCTTGATCTTTGGTCAAGTTAGATTTATACTACTTCTGCTTATGACCATGTGCTTGTTGGGAACATCAACAAGTCGTGTCAACTTAGCCCGACGGTTTGGCCTCCTGGATTCCATTCAAACTAGGGGGCTTGGCTATTTCCACCGCCTCGATCATCAACCGCTGTTGTGTGAACCGCGGTTGCCGTCTTAAACCTCGCATTTTCGAGACCTGTTCTATGTTGTTTCTGGCGCAACTTCCGCCTTCTCCTAGTTTGGGCCAGCAACTGGTGGTTTGTGTGTTCTCTTCTAGTGCTCACTAATTCTGGTGTGTATTTCCCTGACTGCGCGTCATACGTAGACTTTAGTGCAGTTGTTGCATCTAATTTTATACACCCTGCCTGCGTTCTTTTCAGACTAGAGACCCAGTCCAGCTATTAAGTTTAATGGTTTTCCTTCTGGAACACCATTCTAATGTGAACTGTGTTTATCATTCTTCTCAGATGATCTTGCGTTATCCGGACTAATTTACAGGCCAATACTTACTAGGTCCTGATTTGGGAGCCGACAATATTAGTAGATTTCGCTTTATCAGACTAGCTGGATAGCGATTATCTTGGAGTTTGTCTGTCTGTCTGTTTCGTCAACCTCTTCTATGCAAATCACTATGATTCGACAGCATTTTTAGATGTAGTTTGTGATGGTCCCTTCACCTGGCTGTTACTCGCAGAGAGTAGTTGGTAATTGCACGCCGCTCTCATGAGTCATGCACTCCCGGAGGTAAGGTTTGCCCGAGGCGGACTCCATTTCCATGTTGATTTTGGTGTGAGGATTAAAAACATCGAGATACTCATGGTAGTTTTTGACATCCTCACGTCTGGTCGCAAAGCTCAAAAACAATTTTAGTAGGTAATAGTATATTTCGTAAATCCCGTCCAGTTTGGGTTTAGGTATAATATAAGTTTAACAGAACCTCGGATATGGCGGCCACCTGATGAGTCCCAAGAAATGCTGTCTAAGAGATATTCGCAAACTTGTGAATAACGTGCCGAAAAAGTCCCCGTTGGCCCCAAAGCATCCTCCCCTTAACAAACTGTAAAAAACACCCGTCCATCCAAAAGGGTCATCAGTAGGGATGATTGCTTGAAGTGAACCGGAAGTACTGAATCTGATCCCGGCTCAAATTCATGCAACTTCCCCAATCTGGTCGGCTTAGACACTTACCGACCCACAATAACATGTACCAGCTGCCGCTAACACCACGAACTCTGCTCAGGCATCCACGGCCTCACCTACGTGACCTCTTGATTTGGATGTATGAGGAGGATTTCTGAAGGCTATAAAGCAAGCAAACAATTATGATCGTTCGTTGCGTTCATTGCCAAACATTGCCTAGTGTATTGTGCAACTGCTTTTCCTACTACTTGTTATTTGCTAGAAAAAATTGCGTAACGCCAATTGTGCAAAATTTATTTGATTACTCTGTGGCGCTCAAGCTGGGATACGATTTGCCAAGGATGCAAACTTATATTGAGGCGCTCGTTCATTTTTTATTTTTCTTTACCTTCGTCTAACGTAGCTTCCTCAACTTTCAGACACTTGCTACTGAGGATTTTTCACGGAAAGTTCCCTTAACAAGCACAGTGCAAAAAACACGCTAATGGAATGGGTTTCAGCAATTTCTAACACGAGAACCTAGTGGGACGATTGATTTGTATTTGAAGGGGTTCGTACCTGTGAGTTTGGGCACCCAAACTATTGTCATAAGGTAAAGAATCAAAATTCATGGGGTCGATGGAGGCTGTATGAGTGAACATATATATTTTGCAAGTAACGCGGATTTAATTGGAGTAACGTGGTAGATTTTGGAAACATTAATAGAAGACAGCAAGCAACACTAGTTTGAACAATAAGGACGTCTTCCCATGTGATAAAAATTATTTGGGATCAGAAGATCAAGCTGGTCTAACTATATTTTCGGCGGGTGTTTTTTACCGTATGGAGTGGTGTAGATGAAAAACCGGGTGGTCTCCAGTTCGGAAAATTGGGTAAAGAAGCACGAGGGAAAAAAGATTTCTCCATCACATTCAATAAACTGTCAATAATTTTAATGGTAATGTCGTCGTAAAAATGTTGATTTTGTGTACAAATCTGCTGTCGATCAGTTGTTATGTTGACGGTTGTTATATTTTCCGAGTTTGGTAAGGGGGAACAGAATAAGCGTCAGGATTCTTGATTGTTGAGCTGATCATGCAAGGTTAGGAAATAGATCGCTGCGTTATGATGGAAGGTCTACAAAATGGAATCATGTCACTGATAAATTGAAGGCAATCGCCTCTTATCCATTTTAATACCATGAAATATAAAACCCTGGTAATCCAATCATAAAATTGCCGATGTTTCCCATGGTGCCATTTAAGGTGCAACTTTCCCTGAATTAAATTTAGCTGTTCACTCCCAAAATGCAACGTGGCTTCTCCAAATATGAGCGGCGCGAAATCGAAATCTCTGTTTAATTCAGAGGATCACTAAAATCGATGAATGATCTTGGGAGTATTATGTCGTAAGTCAACTAGGAGCAATGAAAATGGTGGATATTCGATTATCCTAAGTAGTGAGCCTTAGCGATAGACCATCGGCGGCCTCTGTGTTTTGCCTTTGAACATGTGAAAACTTGAATATTCATGTAAGCATAAAACACCGCGTCAAATCCTTGAGATTACTCAATTTATAACGCACTTTGTTTGCTATCTGGTACTTTTTGTACAACCCACGCCTCACACAGAGGTAAAAAATCTTGACTGCATGAGGAACCTTCACATTATTGCTTAATTTTATACCAAAAATCTACCAGGCAAGTTGTTAAAGCCGTCGATAGATCCGTATACTGCCGGTTTTCTTAACAGAATAGTTTGTGACTAATGGAGAATTTAACTTGTTTGACGTTTTCATGCGCTGTTTGGTGCAACGCAGCTGGAAAGCAGTGTTATCAGACTAACGATCTCTGTTTACAAGTCCCCTTAGGCATGTGGTCAGCGGTGAAAACATCTTCAAGTTCAAACATTTGCTCTCAATATAAATGATGTATGCAAATTCACTGGCATTTAGGAAACGGCATTCGAAAACTAGAGAATCCAATATTGCCTAGGGTAATTTTTGCCGAAATTAAATACATTTTAGGTCATTCCAAGCGGCCTGATGAGAAATTAGCATTGCACCATTCTGAAAACTCAAAATATCTCCGAGTGTTTGAATGTGTAATCAATCTCCTAGTTGGACCACAACGAAACGCAAAGTGAGAAGGGGTCGATCAAAGGAAGAAACTCCGAAAATGGAAGGCACTGAGGTAACCAATCGACTCAAACGAAAATAGACCATAACCCAACAAAGATCGTAGACGGGCGAGTGAATTCACGAATACTCTGTCCTCCATCGAGCGGATCACGGATAGTCTCTAAGTGTCATATAAGCGCACGCAGACAAAGAGGAAGTACCAACGAAACTGCGCAATGATACTGTGACGAAATGTTTGCAAAGTCAATTGCCAAGCTCGGCGGACAGATCAACATCCGCTTAACCAAACACACAATATATTAAATATTATCTAACGATGGGTAGTGGGCACTTAACTTCTTAGGGCAGAAATTAATATAAATGGATCTGACCGTTTGTCTCGCCTTACACTGGCCTTACACAAAGTGCATATAAATGTCCCCCAACACCTCAGGTGTAAACGGACATTCACCTCTGAACTGAATCGTGGTTAAGCGTGTTAGTGATCCCCTCTAGTAAACACCCTGTATTA
This sequence comes from Opisthorchis felineus, assembly GCA_004794785.1. NCBI lineage: Eukaryota > Metazoa > Platyhelminthes > Trematoda > Opisthorchiida > Opisthorchiidae > Opisthorchis > Opisthorchis felineus. Next base: position 214,145 of record SJOL01006418.1, on the reverse strand, counting down.
AAATACGAAATTAACCATATAAGAGCATACGGAACAATTGAAATAACGTCCCGTCCCGGATAATGTTGTCTTGTGTCTCACTTTAATAAATGGGTGTTGAATGCTACAGCTGCGCGAGCATATCGCGAATCGCCTGATTTGTCAGTATTTACAAAAAAACTAATTTATTATCCTGATTGATTTAAAAAAGTTAGTCAGGTAATATTGGCGAGGTGAACCTCACAGAAATCACTCACTGTTTTGAACATGGAAAAAAGTAAATACAGGAGGTGGTTGCTTCTACTCCATCCAGGGAACAGCATGGTATATAACACTTAAAATCAGTGATACAGCTTGGTGAGTACAGTAACCCTTAATTTTAGCAGTCCGTTTTCGGAAAAAACAACCAGTTATCATACGCAGTATGTAAATTAACGATCGCACCAATTCTATATACGGGCATTCATAAAGCTTGGCACTGGATGTTTTTTTGCAAAACTTTACATTGTGAGTTTCTCACTGGAGTAACTAGGAAAGCTCACGTTGTCACTTATTTGTAAATAGTGAGCATCAATATGTCTACATGTTTAACACATGTCTAATCAATAAATTTGCACTGATTGAGCAGTTCCGCTTATAGATAAAACTTTGGGTCAGAAAACTTGCAACCCTCAGAAGGGTGCAACTATACCTAATACCAGTGACTCATCTCATCACATGGATCATTATTCTAGGACTTACTACCAGCAACCTCGGGAATAATAAATTTTCAAATGGCTAACAATTGCAGATCTCAAGCACCAGTTGATCAGAATGAGTTGACGTGTTTTCAGGAGTGGATGCACTCAGAAAGAAAAAAATCAATTTTTTCTGGATTGGCTCAAAAGTTCATTTGTTACAACTCCACTACTGTCTCCCTTGGCCAAACGTGTTTATCTCTGCCAGCATTTTCTATATTACTGACTTTGAAACAGCAAAATATCAAGAAACATAAGCAGAGAAAGGAGCAACCTCAGCTAGCTCACTGCTTCTTATCAGTTGTTTAGTTTGAATTCATTTAAAGTCTAAGACAAGGGAACCAATAAGAAGATGGACAGTTGGAGTTGGAGGTTCGGAGATGAGTGCATTACGAAGATGAAAAGTCACCTCGAAAGTTTGATGGGCTGTAGGCAAAGAGATGAGAACGTGAATCACGTTATCAGGTGAAACATAATGGAAGAGAAACACAAATATGCAGTAAAAGTCCTCTTATAAGTTAAGCTTGGGAAGTCAAACTGTTGGTTCAGCGCAGCGGTTGCGGTCTCGACTGCGTAGAACTTTACCCAACTCGTTATTTTGCAGCCATGCAGAACATTCGGGGAGGTAACGACTAATAGAGTTTGACGATGCGTCGTCATAAATTTTACTGAACAGCCACTGTTGTTCAACGGGTTCCCTATTAATTAACTCTTGTCCAAGAGATGTTGCGCTCACCGTGAAGCCAAAAACATCATTTAGCGGTTGGAGCGAAATCTTGCTGATCATTTCTCACAACAGTATCGGATGTACATCTATATTGGTAGAAAGCGTGTATCCGTGGTAGAAAAAGCAGAACATGTATGCTCAACCGCAATCTAATTGTCCTGTTAGGTCTATCTACGTGGTTTGCAATGGCACTGTGGATTAGCTGCGTACTTTGTATTGTCATCTCTAAGGCAGTCCCATTAACCATTCAATGACAAACCAATCAACCGCATGACAACATTAGTTTACAGAAGGACGATCCAGACAATCTTGACAATGACTATCTCAAGAAGCAGAAGTGACGGTCAATGGAATTCGGGTCAAATATGAGAGGACGCTTGTTTGTAAACAAAATAGTCGCTTGGATGTGTCCCTTAACTGGTACCCATAATCCATGCGTCCAGTAAATTGGGGTCACGAACTTTGAGAACACCGGTCGACCGCATGTGTGCTGCAGCTGACAATATAACCCCGTTTCATTTTCTGAGGTACGCATTCCTTTTTCGCTTCCTGAGGTTTGTGCTCATTGGGAAGGCGCCATCCTGGTGTCATTGGCAGTCTTATGTTCTAAGTCAGCCCATGTTGTGCTCTGCAACGTGCCTTTTCCAATTAGGAACTGTTTTAAGCTGGTCCTCAGGTAGAAAACTAAAACATAGCAGATTAAATGGGCTTTTCTATTGGCTGAACTTTGCTCGGCTTGCCGGGCTTGGAAATTGGCTTGTAAACATCTCGTCACCGAATGAGTAGACGTCGTCGATGCGTGGTCTGGTAGATACTTCCTCGCTTGTCTCCCAGTTTTGTGACGAAACGTTTGAATGCCAACTGTCAAGTCACCTGACCAACAACCCAAAATGCACCCGAGCTATCAATGTTTCGAGAAAGTGACAAAATTGAAATTCGGTGTCTTCAGTGTGTGACGACCAGTCCTACAGTCGTTCTTCCTACTAGTGAGATTTATCTCTCGTCACCTTGCAGTAAAAATATCTGGTCGGTAGCAAACTAATTCGAGCCGAAATTCGGTAAGAAAGACCCGGTTTGTTAATGAGGCCACACCAGACGAATAACCATCAAGTGATTGACTGTGGCTCTTGACAGAACCTGCATCAGTACGGAGCACCAGTTCGGTAACCGGTGGGTTAAACCAACTTTTATTAGGTTTTGCTTTTCTTGACTGACAGGCTAGCTGGCGTACTTATGCAAAACCCTTACGAACGCAAAGGAATCCGATATTGAACCAAACCAGAGATGTCACGACGTGAGTGGCTGCTATATCCCGGTGATCGATCGGTGGCTAATAAAGGCTTAGTGACAGAAGTTACCACTTTTGTGTGCGCGGTTGAACTATAATTATTATTTTGTATACAAAATGAGTGAATAGCTACCCCATGATTAGATGTCAGGGAAAGCTAACTGCCACAGATGGATTAAACTGGCAGATCACTTTGATTAAATCACCTAATTAAACAGACGCTGCCCTTGGATATATTGAGGCTTGCGCTTCAGATGATCTGTACAAACGTATTGAAAAGAATGTGCAGACAGTATTCTTAAGAGTGCGAACTGCTGCAAAGAAGTCCCACTGATTTGCCCTTGAAATCCGGCGAATAAAGCACATCAGTACATTTTCGTAAACACCTTTTGGAAAGCAAAGATACTGTGCTCCAACCAGATATATATCTAAGTCGCTGCACTGTAGATGGCTTTTGAAGTCTATCGAGGGAAGGGAGATTACTCGACACATGTTCGTTTTGTGCAAGAAACAACGCCCCAGACGTCGTGAATATGCCCATCATAGATTTTTCCTGCCTTTTTCGATAGATCCTCTTCAGGTTACCAACCGAGGTCGTTTGTTGTTAAACCACACAAAACAACGGTAAGCAGTTCGAAAGGGTGTGACGTGTACCACAGTTTGCACGCAGGCAGGAACACAATTGTTTGCAAACTTGTCGACATACATGGAACCAATCAACGAACGTTGTGCAGCCGAGTTCGATTGGTGTCCAAAACACCACATACCGAACGAACATTGTATTTAATATTCGAAGTTCTATGCATTTTTATAGGCTTGTGCAAACAACACAGCGACGAACATTCATTTTATCGTGTTAAAATTTACATCCAAAGACTTTAAAGCAGATTCTGATAATTCGGACGCTTGGATTTTTACGCCGTAATGCTTACCTGCTGGAAGTAAACCATAGTGGATGGTTGCACAGAAGAATATTCTGCAATGCTTGAAAGCACAGACTGATCGCTCTCTTTTACGCGTAAGTCAGTCAATGAAGAAATTTACTTTCGAATGACAAATGACTGGTATATGTTTCTTTACGTCACAACAAACACGGTCAAGATGCAATCGAGTCCCATGTTGTGAACGCTTGCCTTATCAAACTATTTCTGTAAACAAGAGGTAACAGGAGAGGTTAAGGATCTACATAGTCTTCCTGCGGTTGGGTGAACTGGAAAGTCCCTAGTTGGAATTCCATCCTCCAGGTGAAGTCGGCCTGTACAGTGAAAGGAAAGCATTGCAGTCCCAGTGATCCGGGTAATTATACAATGCCGTACAAGTTGTCTTGATGTAAATTGCGTGACTTGGGGATGAGGGATTCATAAAGTAAGTGAATGTTAATTGCATTTCAGCTAGACTATTCTAGGTTGTATGACCAGAAAGTCGTGGTTTGAATCGCCTTAGAGACGCACAAGATGTGCACTCGTGACAATTCCAAACTGGGCAGAACAGGTGTACAGCGCTTCTTGACTGATCACAGATTGGCTGGCTATGAAAAATGGAGTGCCAGTCAGTTGGGTGGTTATCTAAATTCACGTTGCGCACGATATCTATCTGGTTTAACTGCTCAAAGCTGTCTGTTCTGCGTATTGAGTTGTGTTGTCCGGGACCAACTTGTCTACAACCAATAAAATCCCAGTGGCAATTCTTCACAATGTGGTGTGATCGGAACGAAGTTGTTTATCCTGTATCAAGATGGTTATAATATTCCAGTTCTCTAGGTAAAATCTTTGTGTATGAAGCTTTGATTCTGAGTGAGGTTACCTCCTGGTCAAATAGCGGACTAGTTTTCAGTGCGTCAAATTCAACCTGTCCATCAATGAATAGAAAAAAATCACACCAATGCTCCTCTTTTTCCAACACTTCTTCTAGTTCTTCCTTCTTCCCGTCCACCTTCGTAAATCCACTTACCTGTGGAAGTATGATTTACTCAATCTAAATAAAAACAATGTCCTCATCTTCAAACTCAGTTGATCCTCCAGCATATGAAGTCACAACTTAATTTGAATATCGCTATTGATTTCAGTCGATACGCGCCAGTGCATTATAACATAAGGAAGCACGTATAGGTTACAGCTGGGCACTCCTTGTTTCGTGAGCCAGTGTAGAGATTATCGAGTTTGGGTAGTAAGATACTGGAGTAATTATAATTCAGCCCATTATAAGCCACAGAAAATTGTGTGTAAAAGTCTGGGGTTCCGATGACTATACACGAAATCTGAGTTTGTATGACTACTACCTCAATACACCCCACCCCCTGTTTTCGAGTAACAGCATGCTGTTTTCTGGTCCGGTCCGCTGATCAGCAAGGCGGTACGATATAATGAGGTAAATTGGCCTTCCTGTCATTAAAAGAGAATCCAGGTAGGTCTCCCCGGCTAGAACAGGGTTGCCGCACCATCAGGTCTTTCCGACTCACTTTCTGCGTCTTGAAGAGAGATAAGAGAAATAGGCTGTCATGCGATAGACATGGTGTAATTCACCGTATTAGTTGGGTTGTACAGTACAGAACGTCAGATAAATCGGTGAACAGAACAAGTATCTTTACTATCGAGATATCGAAGACAAGTCAATCACCAGGGGAGTGCCAGCGGTATTATCGTTCAATTCCGGTCTCACACAAATAGATTTAACAAAAATACAGATGATCGTCTTGGACACGATGTGAAACATAGCTGCCCGATCGAAACAATGTCCACTTTCGGTTTCGCGCTTAAGTAGGGTTTGTAGTTCTATTTAAGCATGGTAGGTTGGAATGATTCATACACTACTCTCCAATGTTGGGAGGTGTCCGACCTGACTTGTTCAAATTTATCTCCCACTTCCTCCAGGGTGTGTGGCTGAGCACCCAGACGTAAAACAGTCCAGAAATGATCTAACCTGTGTAGCATTTGGGAACGTATAGCCACACAAAAACCTCATGTGCACCCGGAAGAACAAGAACGAATAAAAATAGAAAGCATGCACTTCTAAAGTCCGCAGAATCCGAACCGGTTGTCATTTGTTGTGTAAACTGCTGAGGATATCCTAAGTGGCTTGTAAACAAAGCGAAAAATATGTTCACTGGTTTAGCCGGCAAGGTGAAACACAAACATGATTCTCAGTGTGGCCGTTTGTGGCTTATTGATACCATCAGCTGAGAGGTTTTATGCCTAGGAACCGGACGGGTTAATGAACTACATAATATCATTGTCTTTTGAATGAACGCCAGCTGTGAAATATCTCCACTTGCCCGTCAGGCGTTTGGGTTGTTGGCTTCATTTTGTGTTATAGTAGACGGTACAGTCATGCAAAACCCATTCAACACACACAACAACAGTTTCTAGTCGTTGTGATGCACATCTTTTCCGAAGATGTCAGCAGGCTATTTTTATCTTTTTCACCATAATATATTTTGAGAACTCTTATGGGTATGTCAAAAATCCGCATGCCAAGACATCGGGAAGACGAAACGCTTTAAGCGTGCCTGCCCTCAATTACCAAATTGCACACTTGGTTCTGATGACATTTGAAAAGAGTCTGCTGCGATTAAGGAAGAACCTGAATAGTTTGTATGCATCCTTATCGCGTACCAGGTGGGGTACATGCCTAGAGAACTTATTATAACGGCACTCCATGGGTCAAGGACATCTGGGTGCCGTGATGTGAATTCATCAATAAATTCCTGACCTTATTTAACCGTTACGACAGCCATTTCTGGTTATTTATCTCAACGTACATCTCATCATTAAACACAGAATAGGATTCAAAAAAGCGGGTGTCGGATGGAAATCCCACAATTTATACTTCGTCGTGAAAGCGTCTACGCAAAACTATCCCGATAGTTACAGTTATATACCTATTGAAAGGTGCAAATTTGTGTTTCACTTACCTTCCTTGTGGTTATTGTTAGCCAAATCAGCTCTTAGTCAGCAAAACTTTTCCGAAATGTTTACAGAAAGTAGTATGAACATTTCGACTACTGGGCAAAACATCTCCCAATTAAATTATCGTCATGAGGGCTCCAGAAATCAACAAAATCAGATTTTTGAAAAACTCCACTCTTTGGTAGTAATCCCGGATTATCTCGTTGAAAATATTCACTTCGGAATTGTTCAAAGCCTGATGGGCAATGGCTGTCAAGGAGCGTAATCTTACTTCAGAAAGTGATGGCGCATCAGTTGAAATTCCTCGGATCATGCCTCTTTGAGTTGTCACGGGAAAATCTGGGGAATAAGACCAGGAAATATGGTGAAATTAAAGTACAGTCATTCTCTGACCAGTTGCAGTACCCACAGACTGCAAAAGGACTGGTGAGTAGAGGCTTCAAAAGTACATAAAACTATATTAAAATCCATTTTCTCCAGGTAACTCCACAATAACGAGTAAATGAGAGCGGTGGATTGCAAGTTTGTGAACAGAAGTGTTTTCAGTACGTTTCTCATAGCGAAGAGAATAAAGTAACTTTTCAGTTATCACGGCATATCTCCGGGTGAAAAATTTACCTATGAGTGTCGGTTGCTTCGCAGTAAAAGCCTTTACGAGGAACAAAAGACAAAATATCTCGTATGAATCGAAGACCTCTATTGCAACTTAATTTGGCCACCGTTAGGAGCAGCACCATGTTCAGTGACACGCTCAGGGTAACTAAACAATCAGCTCCTGAAGAAATTTGCAACCGAAGAATTTTCTCATTATGTCAAATTTGTTCTAGATCCGTGCAAAGAAGATGAGGTCACAAAGCATTTGTGTGAAATTTAGGCGAGGATTCAGAGGACTGTGGCCAAACCTAGAAACTGCTATCCCGAAGTCGTAAGTCTTGCCTATTTGAACTCATTGTGTAGGTGTAAATGGATCTCTCCGTGGCCCTTCGGAATGCAGGTTTGGGATTTCGCCCGGCCTTCCGAAGCTTACATGAAGAGCTTCCGTATTGGTAAGGGATATTTTAACACACTTCCTACTCAGAAGCAATTTGTTTAAAGAAGTAAGGGATTCAGAAACTTCAGGTCGTTTAACATATCTCACCTCGTCCTCCACCACTTTCGCGTAGCGCTTGTCCACTATGATAGATAGAAGACACAGAACGCAGGTGGACTGATAAGTGGCTGGGGTCTTTTATTTGAAATTAAGCCAACCCTGAGCCATGTTTTTTTAAACACGTACTTCCTGCTACCAGCTGCTATCCTAGTGGATGTGAAAACACCGGTGAATGTTAGATGCTACCGCAAAAAGGCTCACTGGGAAAGGTTTGGAAGCTGTAAGCGAAGGTCAGGAAGTTGTGATGTTCCTCCGCATGATCCGTCCTATGTACTCACCTCGCTATGTGCGGAGAGTTGACTGCGCGAGAGCCCTTAATATAGGTTAGAAGCAGGTCGTTGGAAGATTTGGTCCAAAACGTTTGTTGTGATCGTATGCAATAAGGGGCACCGAAATGTTCGAATCTCTGTTTATCCAAACACTTTGTGGTGCTATACTGGTCACTCTGCTTCCAAGCTTTTGTACCCGTGATTTGGTGAATCATTAGTCAATTGTGTTAACTCCCTATATACTCTAACTCCAGTTCTAATTAAAGCTTCACGAGTTACAACACTAACTGGATGAATGGGTTGAATTGCCGATTGAAAATGAAGGGTTCACCTAAAAAATTACTATCCACGAGTATGAGATTGTCTTGATCACAGGACCGGGGCTAGTTTAGCGTCTCACGGCTGTCACATCTTGTCGCACACACCTATATGCACATATGCGAATGTCGTTTGACAAGTAAACCAAACTACACACTCGTTATCTGTTTACTGCATCTGGTTTACTTCGTCGTAATAGATTTATTTCTCTGTGTCTCGTCAGTTCTTCAGTCGTCCCGTCGTATTTAGGACGCAGCTGATCTCCTTGTATGGACCGGAGACCATATTACATATATATCATACCTTACATTACACACTATAGAGAACGCCGAGTGTCCCGATCTCATCGATCGCTGATTCCTATTGACCAGATAAGGGGCGATCGCACTATCCATACTTTATAACTCCGGATCTGGTGCAAGATGGTAGGTGCTTGAAACATAGTTTGGTGTCTACCAACATAACTAGGAGTAGGTCAGACAAAGAAGGTGATCAGCGTGATTGTTGCTCAGCTAATGAGCACACCATTTACCTATCACTATTACATTCATAGAGTTAACACGTTTTTTTCACTGACTAATAAGTGTCTCTGACTGTAGTTTATTTTCTCACTTTTCCATTATGCTCTTTGGTCACTTTTCAAAGTAACCGAGAGAAGAAACTCATACATAGAGTATTTGTACTGAATAATGGATCCAATATCACATTCTCCTGTAATCGACACATACTGAAAGTTTTTGTTTGAAGAAATTGAGACCAGCGGATTTAGACAGGTGGACTCTGCGGAAATTCGTTATCCGATTATTCTCCGTGATTCAGAATGCTCCCAAAAATACCGCTCACATTTATTATTTAAACGAAGTTAGTGTAATTAGCTATATGAGGAAAAATTCATCCTGGCCATGAACAAGTGACGAATATCAGTAAAAACTCTGAAGGGATATCTTTGTGCGTCTTTATTGATGAACCAAAGGTTGCGCAAAGTTCCAAGACAACGACTGACACTGAATTTCAAGATGCCTAAGGAGAATGTTGTGAACCGAACCGTAACTCTATCACTTATCCGGCCGACAGCCTACACCGAAATGGCAGAGCCGTCGTCGAATAAAATTATGAAGAGTACTGCAACACTCCATCCGCCGTGGTGAAAAGTTTCATTTTAGCTACCCAGCTGGCCACGAAAACTGGACGGACGATCAACAGTATAAACAACTTAAAGAGGGGAACTCATAATTCATATGACGTCCAACTCATGCTGCCTTAATTGTGTCACATCTAATGAACAGTCAGTTGAAAAAAAATCAAGACTGCTTCCGAAAACTCAAGTTCTAAGCTGTCTCGCTTTCCCAGATGTAGTCTCATCAGACCCAAGTTACTATCTGAAGATAACAGCACTAACCAAGTGGCTGGTGAAAGTTTGACAGGACATACGTACAGAACGAATTGTACTGTTCGATGTTTCCGAATATCATTCGCTTTTAATGATGTTGGGACAACTGTAACAAAATTTACCCTTTTAAGGTATACCCAGATACATAAAACATGAGTAAAACGAGACGTGTACGGGCGGAACCCAACCACCTGTTTCCCGCCCTTTTAATCTTCAAGAACCCTTTTTTCACCCCACCTATGCGTCTGAACTTTGCAACAAGTTTGTCACATTGCGTAATTTAATAACTCAATTAAATAATTCAAGTCGGCACCAATGGTGAGCACGTTGTGTTACGTCCACGGCTCATCACACGCTGATATTGTACAGATGCGCAAAGCTCTTCAGTGTGAAGCTTAGGAAATTGAAGCCAGTGTTTATTTTCATCCAAGCTACTCGTATTTATAGTTTTACTTCAAGAGTAGCAGTAGTGCTGTCTGTAAAAGCTCTAATTTGTCCGCAACTCATAGTCCGCAAGCACTCTGAGAAGCTTTAGGCATAGCTGACACCACACCTTTCCTCACAAAAATCAGTGCCTGAGAGGTGTTGCCAACCGGTACCCTCATTTTCGGTGGTCTAGGCTTCATTTTTGGTTCAAAGCGAACAACGGCAAAATTGGGAGGCCAGCCTATCATTCTGATTATACGGTTTTTTTCAATATGCACGGGAGTTCGCCGATCAATTATTAACGGTCAAGTTGATAACAGTTGCAGACAGGTTAGATAAACAATGGCATTTCAGCTAGGTTTGCGAAGTGCCTGTGTGAAATATGTATATTCTAAGTGGTGAAATTCGAATGATTCATATAGGTACTTTAAAGATTTTAAGACTAATTTTGGCAAGATATTGATTGGTTGTTGTTTATCCATGCAGCAGTATATTGAGAAGAGCACTTCCTCCCAGTAGGTGTTCCTGTATGTCCTTTGGAACGACGCCTGATACCTGGAAGAATTCATGGTTCACCATATGGCTGTCTTCGGGAGAGTGGATTGGACGTAATACCCCACAAGTTTGAAAGTTTTTGAGCGAAGTAGTTCAGATGACTGGAGTAAACCAATGGAATCAAACGAAAGTTGCATTCCCTAAGTGTCATAAGTGCTGGTTTGGAAGTGATGGGAGGTTGTATCCTATATACACCACACGTAAATTATCAGGAACTTCTACCGAAAAGAAGGATGGCATTGTACAGTATGCGGTGATATCTACTTGCTTTCACCCACTGTTTCTCAGGGAACTGGTCAAACAAATTGCAATGCTGGAAGTCGGGGGGGGGG
>SJOL01006418.1:158156-202609 GCA_004794785.1 Opisthorchis felineus | reverse complement strand
GTATATATATATGGGCATATATATGAGCATATATATGAGCATGATATATATGAGCATTTACTGTCAGGTCTTCAGAAATTGCAAATTAATAGTTTTGTTTGAGTAAAGCACATGAGTAAAAGCAAATCTTCTCAAAGTGGTTATAAATTGGCAATAAAATTAATTAAAATCCATTTTAAAGGTTGATATTGCTGTCACTTTGGTCAGAAAATAGGTAGTAAACAGCTCAAAAGAATGAAGGGATTGTCAGTTGATACTCTACAGGTCGTTCTAATGGATATGAGAAACAAGCTGGTGTAATACCTTCCATTCCGGTACAATTTTAATTCAGACCAAACCATTGGATTCGATACCATCCATTAAGAGTCCTTATGTAATTTATCCTAGGAAGCAACGTGTAAAGTAGAGGTTATTTGGCATTCACATCAAGTCGATTGGAACTCGTTTCTAATATTTCCCATGAAGCCCTGATAAGCAAAATTCCCCAACCGGTAAACGTGTTTAGTTAACTTACAAACTGAGTTCACGTATCATGAGAAGCCCCAGAACGCGGATTAAAATGCAGGCTAATGAATTTACACATAACTCAACCTGCGTGTCCTTTTAGACCTAACCAAGTTACTCGTACAAGGATTCTAAATGATTGGTTCATGCTAGTCAACTGTATTCAATCGTCCATAAGACATTTTCCACAGCGACCCATTGGCTGACTGGAGCGCGACTTTTGAAAATATGCAGTGAACTCATGTTATACCGCATATTATAGCTTTGGCCTTAAGAGCTCATGTGCATTTTCCCAGTCGCACCAAGTGTGATGTCAGCATTCTTAATAGGTGTACATGTTCATTAAAAAGCCCCAGAGAATTTCAGGCAGCATGTTTATACCGGATAATTTGCACCTCGATGGAATTAAATGTCTTTTGTTAAAAATCGAGTTATTAAGAAAGAGTAAACAAACCTTATTTATTTTTGTTTCTAAGGTCGCTAACCGTTTGGACTCATTTGCCCCAAAAGGATGGCTGACGTCAATATTTTGAAGAGGAAAACACGCTTCCTCGTCAGCCTCGGGTTATCTTAAATAATTGTGCTCTCTTTACAAGGAACAATAAAATCAAAATGCCTTCTAATTCTGGCCTCTAGATTGTTTTCCAAACCCGTAAATACTGAACCAGATGGCAACCACGCTAATATACCCCTGGGAGCATTTGGTCTTTTTTTCCGTTTCGGCGACCCATTGTGATAAGCTGTGCCAGAGCGTTAGGGAATAAAATCGAGTGGATATAATTCCATGTGTTACCATGTTTTCCGGTGGTCGGGTGAATTCAACAATCCGATGAATTGAAAACTCAACACTTAATGTACTCTTTTCTATATCCTGTTCTCCATAAATAAATTCTTCGGATTCTGATTTCAGAATTTATTGGCACTTTGTTAGGGTGTGGCGGTAACTATTTGCCTACAGATAATTTTCATGGCAATAAGATTCCCATTAAAAGCTTGGCATTATTCTAGACATGTAGTTGAGACGACGTGAACTAAAAGGAATGAAATATAGAGAGTAAGTTTGCCTCTAAGAAAGGCGATGAAGTTTGATGTATACTTTCCCATTGCTAATGCATCAATCAGTTTGCATCTTCATAAAACTTGCGGCGAAAATGCATGATTGCGAGATCTGTGGACATAGCAGGTAACAAAAATTCCAACAACACAGTAAAGCTGACGAAGTAAAGGCATCAGTAATTTCAGAATTTCAGTTCTGCGCACGAATGATTACGCCGTTTTTAAGGTGAAATGCACGTACCAAAAGGACCTAGGTTCCAGATGAAAGTTTTGAAAAGAATTATCATGCTTTATTTCCGTACAAGTTTTAGTTCAGTAAATGTGCTTATATCAGGAAAGCTGCTGTTTACTGTCACCCAACAACAAGCATATTGAACACTGATTATGAACGAACTTATACTGGCCCCCAGGTGTGAAACTTCCGAATAGACACTGACCTACTTAAACTTCCCAAATAGTGATTTGAATGAAAAGGACTAGCTTTTGACTAGCTTAAAGGAAAGTACTGCTATTATAAGGTCAAATAGCTCGGCCTGTTTAGGAAACACCATAAGTGGAATACCGTAGTTCTTAATGGCTGGCTAGTGTTTCGCGTTTCGTCACCGGCCAGGATGTCTTCCTAGTTACCAGGAAACGTGGACCGACCACCATTTGGAACAACGGAATTCGAGAAGAGTTGGACATTTGGACTGTGATAAACCTATCGGATGAATATTGTGCCAGTATCTGAAAAACTGGTTAGGCGACCGTACATCGAGATGATTACATAATTGCGTGATGATGAAATGATTGCATGATTACGTGATACCGTCTAGATGTATGTGTCCTGGCAGCATCTCGGCCCATGCTAGTTAAGCCGTCGTGTGGTGTCATCAGCCAAGTCGCCTTACTTGCAGCATACAGGAATGCGGGAAAGCGAAAACTGGCTACTGATGACGCCTTGTCTAATTCTATTTCAAATGCTTTTTCCTCACCTTCCCCTACCCCTTTAATAACTCACTCCTTGTAGGTTTGTGCGCCAGGACGGACAACTCCATTTGGCCGCAGCATCCGCGAGTCAGCCCCCACTGACGGCCTCAGGCGTCTTGAAGTCCATCTTCAAACCTTGACGTTCAGCCAGTCTGGCTGTTTTTAATTTTGGTACTCTGAAGCAAGTAGAATAACAAGCTTCCCTTGCTCTCACAGTGGATACGCTGGATATTGGAGTGTGCCGTGTATCAGAAGAATGAATTCAAGATGCAAGCACAATGGTTGAGCTAACTGTCCCATCTCTGGCAGTCCAGAGGCCGCTGCGGCGGGACGTGCCGGGATAGGTGCCATCCTAAGTCAGTAGGCCGAGGTATCCAAGCACGAAGGGATATCAGTTGATGGCTACCGTGAGCAAGTTAAGCAAGCATGAATCTGAGCGTCGTCCGCATGTTGTATCTGCCTATGCCTTAACGGTTTATTGTTTTGAGACCATCAACGACATGTTTTATGATATCCTGAATGTCCTGTTATGGGCTGAGGGCTTAGCTTTCGTTATTTACGGGAGATCTGAATATATAACTGGGCAGACATAGCGCGTTTTGGATTCAGTTAGGTGGTCGACATGGATCGGACTCCATAATTCCGGATAGGGCCGAATACGTGCTTCAGCTATGTGCTGACCACAGATTTCTTGTGGACTATCAACTTCCAAAATAACCGAAATCTTGCAACACGGTGTTCTTTTAACAGCCAGCTACAAACCCAAATTAATCATATCACCATCAATTACCGATGGGGTGGATCAGTAACTGAATGCTGCTAGGTTTGGAAAATATTTGTGGATTCCGACAACGCGGTCGTCCGGATTCGTTTCTGTCTTCGTGTTTCAGAATCGCTTAAAGTGGGGAAAAATCGCTTTGCAACCGAGAGAATTGGCAGCTCCCGAAGTTAGAGGAATCTATCAGAAACGTCTTTTGGATTTGCTTCCAACGGATATACCGTCAGGTTTTAGTTCGTGGTTGGACGAGATCGGCATAAATTTACAAAGCCCCGGGAGTTTCGCCAGTAGCACGGCGCTACCAGGTCGGACCAAACAGTTGGCATCAGACAGGACACTGTTGCTGCTTGAATCTTGAAGAGCTGTTTCCGCCGATCCCAAACATAATTTGGCCCGACACACTAACAGAAGCCAAATTAAACTGGGCGTGCGCGCTGATCCTCAAGTTTGGTGAACACGTAAGTCCAAGGAAATGGAATAGTTTTCAGAAAGCCGTGAATGACTAAAGGTGATTTCATTTGGTCTGTGCGACAGTTCCCCGGAAACTGCCTGAGTGGAACTACCGGGGATGGAAATGGCGCGACCATCTAGGAGACGTAGTGGCTCCTCGTCCTCCAGGCCAAGCAGTCTGAACAACAACTCTCGCGGTACCTCTCTGCCACTGTTTAGAATCCTGCAGCTGAGCTATTACCCTGGACAGTAAGCTTGAAAGCTCTTCGGAGTTCTATGACTGCACATCTCCTCCCAAGCGCCACCTAGCCGTTGTCCCGGATGACCTCCCCTCCGCATAGTTCAAAGATGGAAGTGAACTGCTAAGTCAGCGCTTGTCTGATCTCTTTACCTACATCTTGGAAAAGAAGAATGTTGCATTTTCAAGAAAGTGGTCCGTAGTTAGTGTGGTAGTCACTAAGGGATCAGCTTGACTTCCGTGGAACAATGTGTCCCGTCCTAGAAACCATGTATTCCGCATGCCGAACTATCGTTTGCCGAAAAGGGTGCTGTTTCTTGTACCCACTTCAGAGTGGCGGAAACATAGAGGTAGTCAATTTTTTACTAAGTAGAGGGTGCTTTTGGCATGACTCGCCTTCTGAGATGAAGATCACGTGATCTCCACTGAGATTGATTGGAAACGCTGCAACATGTGGATGCTAATCGATTTCATTTGTGCTTCTGTTGTCAGTTACCATCCAGATTGTTTGAGTGAGTGTCTGGAGGTGTAGATATCTCAGAATGGTTGTGGTAGGCTGACAATAGATCTCTCTTATCCACTTTTATTCTTTTCTTCATAAAAAGGCAACGGAGCATCACTGATGTTACGCTGTCGACTGTGAGGATAATGATTGTCTGTTGCAAGTTCGCGTATAACTCTACACGGAATGCATTTCAATATAAAGCAGCTTGTCGCGCTGGATTTAGCGAATCGTATTTGTAGGCCCACCTTAGTTTTGCAGAATAGTGGTTCATCCTTAAGAGTAAAAACAATAAAGCAGCTTTCAGGAAGCCACTCAACTTTCGGGGAAAAATATTATTCTAACTCATCAACGATAATCTTTTCTAAAAAGATAAGGCTTTCATGTCTGCTGTTTAAAAGAATGAAGGATCAGTTCACACAACAACATGCTGCGTTTCTATTCCGCATCGGTGTATTTTTTGCCTGAGTCTCGAAAAAATTGCAAGAGTTTCTGGGAGAAGGCGAGTAGGCCACATGTAGAGGACCATGCAGAGGACCTTGCGCCCATCATAGAAATTACAGTCAACGATCGCATTTACCAATCGCAGTTTAATTAATCTAACCACGCCTTCACTCAATCATTGTAACAAAACTAGTATTATTTATTTAAAGGTAATGGTAGACGAGTAGTCCTTTTCGGGTTTCCTTGGAAAAAAAAACATCGCGTGATGAGTTAGCAAAAATTCATGATTTCACATCAGATCGCGGAGAAACGGTATCAAGTATTTCATGTATTTCCATCTCGATTTCTGTACAGTCCATCTGTTATCCGGCAGGAAATCTACCAGTGTTTTGAAACTGAGGGTGAAAAAAGCATACCTGCATTCATATTTGACTAAAATCCTTCAGATATTCGTTTTAACCGCATGGACGTTTCACAATATTAGGTGAAATGTTATCTAATTTACAGGAGGCTGACATGGATCCACTCACTGGTAAGCGATTGGTAAAGTCTTTTGAAGTTTGACAGTGCGTATAAACAGAATTCCACTTAGCTCTTTCAGTTTTGTAAATGAATCTGCCGAGAGTAAAACAAAAATTAATTCTGAATGTTATGGTACCAGATTCTGGCTGATGGTGCATCTGAGTGGAGGGCACTGATGCCTTCTTATAACGCCTGAGAAGAAACAGGCAATTTCATTCAGGAGTCACGGGATTCTGACGGATCATGCTATATATATATGCATATCAGTACAATCCTATTATAGGCGAAGAAATGAGATCATTTATAAAACCGAAACCAGTCAGTGATGTAAGGTATTGGCAATCAACAAATCCTCCAATGTCTGTGCGGTTAAGTGAAATAACTCAGTCAGGCTGCCCGTTTGACGAATGAGTCATCCAACTAAATCAAAGGGTCAGAAATCTAGAATTGGGACGGCATTTCACGATGTACAGGGTCTGCGGGGGACGTGTTAGTCTTTTTACAAGCTGCCGCTACCACGATTAGTAAGCATACAAACTACCAAATATTCAACAACTTACAGTAGTGTTGTATTTTATCCAAAGAGGCACAAAATTCAGTCTGGTTTTATTAGTCTGTCTTTTTTACTGTCTTATTAGGTTCGATGGCTTTTACGTCATGTGGCCCATCACAGAGCACCAGCCACTGTCTGCGATTGGCACAAATGTTCAGATGTCATCATTATTACGGAGAAGTACGTTTTCCCTAAAAATAACCTGATCCGCCACCTTCCATAAGACGGTATGCAGGCGTTTCATCGCCCGGGTCCTTTATACTTAGCCTTGGATAATTTACTTATCCGACTAATTGAGGCTAATGGACGGCTGGTAATTAAAACTTCGAATTCCACTAACTTTCGGGGAGTGTTTTTTTGGGGGGACGGAAGTTACTGCACAGCCACGTGCTAACACAGCACCAGAGATTACAGCCTGAAGTAATGCTCCTGAAAGGTTCACGTAGAACGAAACAACGTAGCATGACATAGTACTTTCTCCCGTTCAGCGAGAATTAGAAGGCCGTTTAATCTGAACCAGGTGCACGACATTGAATAAAGCACATAAATACCCCAATAACATCCACTTCATAGATCGGTTCTTCCCTCGATGTCCCCTGTGTAAGAGACTAGTAAATAAGTGAATTTTCGCAGTAGGGCTGGACTATTGTAGAAAAAATTAATGCAATAAATGAAACAATGTGTCAGCCTAGTAGTAAGTGTAAAAAATGGCGTTACTGGCCATTTTCCAAAAAAACGGTAGCCGATATATTACCACCCTCGACAAGTTTGGTGTACAGAACAGACTTGATGAAGCCCTTGAAACAACTAGCCGGAAACGGTTGCAACAGAGTTGTAACGCTGCTCTTGTTGAAGACAATTCTCTTCCAGACGTGGTAGTAAATTTCTGTCATCCACTGTAAAGCGTGGGATAGGATTATGGCAGTTAGCGAGGTAAATTGTTTAAAAATTCATTCTGTTTGTTGTCTTGTTTCAAGACACCATACAAATAATCGTCGAATTGAAGTCCACCTACTGATTTCAATGCGTTGCGTTTGACGTGAGCGAGACATAATTTTTGTTGGCCTGGCGCATATTCATTACCAAGGAGTACCAGATTCAAGCAGATGAAAGCGTAGGAAAGTGAACAAAAGAGGATATGAATGGCCGCGAAAAATGCGCTTCAGGAAAACCCGGATCGAATAAGTTGGAACTCTTTACCTATTATTTCAACATTTCGGGCCGAGTTATCTCGCGCGTGATTTATTCCATATCCCAAGATAACAAACAGAGCTCTAGGGACATTTTGAGCACTGTTTAAGAAGCCACTTTCAAAATCGTTATTGTCAAAACAGACCAACGTGTGATCCATTAATGATATCCACAGCTAACCTTTACCGTTAGCTTAGGTATGACAAGTAAGCTGAGCACTTACATTACTGCTTCCGGTAAGTAAATAAAGCATAGGCATTTGGGAAAAATAGTACGCTTGAAGCGGATAAACGACCTGTCCTCAACAAACACACCTGGTGAATGCAACAAGACGCGATTGGTGAGACAGCTGTACCAAACTCGACACACTGGTAAAAGCAGCACTGCTCTCTCACAACACGCAGCAACATGAGATCTTGGATAAGTTACAATAAGGAGGTAACTTCCCCAGTATCCGGAAAATCTGCTTTGGAAAATAGTAACCCACCGCAGCTTACACCAATAGCTCACTGGTGTTAACTGACTAAGTCTAACGGATATTGTAAGCCCCTACATGATAGAATCTACTGCGTATGCGGTATCAGCACCAGACGCTTAATAATCTCGTTGGATAAGACATACAATTTATCAAGATAATGAGCAGCTACCACCTAATTCACAACAGTCAAGCTACCCAAATTAAACAGGATACTACAACCATAGGGTCCAATAGGATAATGCCTTTCAAATTACCGTAGGCCTGATAAATATCGAATCATCGTACGTTGCTCCGTCTAGCTCGGCTGAAATCGAAAGGTGCATCAACCGTAACATGTACCACCAAACGATTAGAACCGTGATCAAGCCAGTAAAAAGGGTTCCTTGATTTTTGACAAACAGGTTGTCACTAGTTCACCATCAAAGGCTTCACTGTTGAACCTGAGCGAATAGCACAGGATAGCTTTAGGGCGGTATGTCCGCTTGACTGGTAAATTGGAAATACCAGAAGGCGCATCTTCATCTGTTCCCGGAGGTTTTATTTCAGGACTAATTTTCCGGGAAATCTAACCGACATTAAACCAGTATTATTGTAAGTGTTTCTTTAAACAAGAAAAAAGGCGCTTCATTGATTCCAATGTTGGCATCGTCTAATTCATGGAAACATATCGAACCTTGCAACATGTCGGCATGAATATACTGATTAGGAGATCTGGACGAAATACCAGCCAATGTTTTGACAGTACCATTTTGAACTTTATGTGAAGATGACCATACCAGTTTCTAATCTAGATAATCTCTGTCGTCCCTGATTCTCACCAAACTGCAAACACCTTGAAGCTGTTTCTTTATTGATATCGTCCCTTTTATGACAACTTTAGAACAATATCGGTGGTTTGCTGGCGGTGGTTAACTTAGCGCTTGTTCTTAGTTTAAAAGGGCGGATGAACTGAGAGAACATGAAAGAAAGTATCAAAATTATTTGCTATAAAGTATATTTAATGCAGTAGACTGAGTATCTTGCAAAATAATTAAAAATCAGTGTATCCCATGTTAAAAACAGACGAACCAATGATTACAACTTCACCTGACTGGTTAGCAAGCCAAACCAAAAAAGACAGTGCACTATGGTGAAAGTTTAAATTTAGAAACCCTAATTAGTAAAGCCCAGAAAATCAACTAAACCCGACTAACTCCTTGGAGCAAACCATTTTTTAACCATCTCGCCAGACAGCCGTCTGAAATGCATATTTTGTTACTTTATCGCAGTGCATTCATGCACTGTTAACTTCTCGTGCAGAGGGATCACTCAGCACTGCAAATACCAGGTGCTGTATAGACAGTGAGTATTAATAAAACAAGATATATTGGATTAAGGGCATCCAAACCAGTTGTTCGGTCAGCGGTTTCAGACATCTATATATCTGCACAAGTTGACGAAACTGGCCATGAGCTGTCGAAGAGTCTTTTGCAAACTTGTAAGTAGTTTTCTTCAAGAAGTTGTACTGCGATAACTCGAATATCGTACCGACTGAAAAATGAGGCGGCATTTGAATTGGATATTCAGTCAAATGACATCGTGAACGAAAGATTCAGCTGGGCTCCATTTGAGTCTTCCTTAAAATCAAGGTTTTGGCATATCCACCTCGGTTCCGGGTGATCACATTTAGCAGATAGATCCGTGGGTACGTTCGTAAAACACAACGCCAAACCTACGAAGGCCTATGTGGCCGCATATCCCACAGATTCACATTGTGAAACCAGCGTGTGATGTCTCAATGACTTCCGGGCGTGAAATGCGTCGAACAATGCAAAATCTAGTCAATCCTCAAAAATATCACATGCCAAATTTTCACCAAATGTTTTGCGTTAACATTTTTGTGTGACATCGTTTCACATTGCTCAGCAAACCATCTCCGGTCACCATAACCTAATGGTCAACTCTACTTGCTGGCTTGGTTCCTCACTTTAAAGTGGTTGATAGAAACAGTTAGCGTCTTGTGAAGCTATTCCGGTCAAATCGTATCGATCACGATG
Organism: Opisthorchis felineus; assembly: GCA_004794785.1. Lineage (NCBI taxonomy): Eukaryota > Metazoa > Platyhelminthes > Trematoda > Opisthorchiida > Opisthorchiidae > Opisthorchis > Opisthorchis felineus. The sequence goes on along the minus strand of SJOL01006418.1, from coordinate 192,888 downwards.
GCGTCCACAAACTTTGCTGTGAAAAATCATTTGATCGCGTTACCAAGTAGCACACGACTATCATTTCTAAGTTTTATGCCGTGCATATCCTCAAGTCATGGTGTACTTGGTTTGCTGAGTCACGTGGGTTGATTAGTTTCACATCCGGTCTATTCATTGAAATCGTCTTGCGTCATTCATATTCAGTAGTACTGAAACACCCAAACATGTAACACTCATGTGCTGATTCGAGTTAAGTTCCGCGTAAATTTGCTGCCTAGATGCTATGACCTTAAATGTAGATGCTGGTTGTTCCAGCTTGCTATATCGTGCCAAGATCTTCGTCAAAATTGTGGCACCATTCGTCCACGTTATTACAGTCCAGCCGGAAGTTCAAATGTTATGATATCATATTGATCTGCGCGTATGGTTTGCTGAGCCACGCAAACCGTCCGTCGGGTGTTCAATGTTGATATGTAAGTGATTGTGTGCTAAGGGACACTTACCATATGTTATTCTCTGTGCCTAAACGTTCTGTGCACTAGAGTAGCTGCAGCGCTAACTGGTATCCTACCAACTAACGTGATGTATATTTTAAGTAACAAACAAATATTTTCAGTGTTTCATTGTTGTTATAGTATGTGGTCTTCTCGATATATTTTGAGTAAATTTCACAAGCTGATTATCTCGGATCCAAAAAGAGATCATTGATGACAATGATTCAGAAGTGATGTGATATTTTTAGGTGTCTGTTTGACTTGATCCTCTTCGGAAATCGGTGGCTTTTTCGTGTTACACTAATCCCGCAGAGAGATACTGAACAGCCGACCATCCGGAATTTTTGCTTCTACATATAGATTAGCCCTGAATCAGCATGTATTCTTCGAGTCTGTTCAAAAAATGGCGATACTATGTTATATTTACAAAACAACCAATTTATGGCCAAAGTGTAGCGAACCGCACATTGTCATAGTCCTACTTCCAAACTGTGACAAATTATCCAACAGTTGTCCGAAGTTCACTAAAAATGGATGTTCAGTCCCAAATTTGAACCTATGCTTATGAGTTAGGAAGACCGTCACGCCGCATATCATGTGTCAGACTGCAGTCGAACTCTGCGGTACAACGAGACAATGTCTCTTTCGAAGATTAGTTGTTTCCCTGTTCCCAAAAAGTATAAGCTAGGGGAGTGTGTTGCTGCTCAATACGTATACTATAACAAGTGAAACCTAGGACAGTTTGAATTAAGATAGCCTAGCCGGACCAAGTGTAATAACTGAGAGAAAAAATTGATTTCTAATCTTTGTATGGCAGTGATTGGTATACGGGGACTCGTAGTACATGCACATTCCAAATAAGTAATACCTTCCTTGAAAGAAGTAACTTTACCAAGCCAAATATTTTTACTGTTGAGTAAGCCCAAAGAGCAGAACACTTTACTGAGTGTATTGAGCAGTTGGCTACAGGGTGCACGAACCCCATCAGGAAAGAATTGATGGTAATCAAGTGACAATCACGCATAGTTGTTAAGGTCCAGACAAGACTGCAGGGTACAACCATCGCGTGCACTGGCTTGTGAAGCGGAATCCATTAGACAGTCAGATTAGTCTTAGTGGGATACTGGTTAAAAGTTTACCACTTTTACATGGAAAGAAAATGATCTGCACAGTTTGACAAATAAAACATAAAACATTTAGCTTTAACTTTGGCGACTGATTGGATAAATTTACTAGGCGTGAAATTATCCTGTTTCTCATCGCACTAGTCCTGCAAAGTGTTCACTGTAGCACTTTGTTAGCCATCAGGACAGCACAGGATTAGGTGTACAAGCTGGGGGAACCTGCACCATGGCAAGCCCTTCAAAAAGATAGGGAACAAACACAATTCAATGATGAAGCTTGCTTTTGAACTTACTGCATCCAGTGTAACAAGAGGTAAGTTTTATTGCTATAGATAAAAACATGAGTTTTGTTCCACAGTTCATATTTGAACTGATGGCTTAACTATTGGCCACAGGTGCTTTCTTGGTGGTGTACTGTTGAGCATCCCGAAGAACAGCTAGCTAAACATCATATGTTGACTGTTTCTCGGATGTTGTCAGATCAGCGGGGAACTGCTGCCTCTGACTATTTCAGCTTGAGTGGAACAAATATTTCGGATACTCATGTGAAGTTTAATGGAATTTTTATTTCGGAGACCGCTACAGCAGTTCTTGTGGATGAACATATCTACCGCTTCCAGGCGAAAAAATAACAAGTTTGGTTGCTGATGGTGCGAAGTCTGTAATCCAACTACCAAGCTTGGTGAAAAGACCAACAAGCAAGCAGCACACTCGAACTACTTATTTTCAGCAACATCGTGAACGTGAACCTCAGTATTTACTTACAAGTTAGACCGATTTGTTTACTGCCGTGTGGCCTTGAGGAAAAAAGGTCAACGTCCGTTTTAGCTGCATACCAATACTCTCAGCTGATCTGGTCCCACACGGTACGGTACATCCAGATCATGAGCTCGTTTGCACATCGTAAAGTTTCCAGTTTGCGTACTGCACCGATCTACAGTAAAGCCAATTGTCTGAAAATTTCACTTTTTGTTTAGTTCGTTTAAATGCCAATAGAAACGTTCTTTACCTCATTCGGCAAAACTCGGACAGCCCAGGTTGATTTTATCAATGCTATTTTTATCGGTATCGGTGTAAAATTAGAACATGATGCATTAGTACTAACTGGCGATTGAGATACCAACAAGTCCCACATTCCTGGTTTATTTGCTATTACATGGCACCAACTGAGTTACACGCAATATAATGGTGGACGTAGTGATGATGGGGCTCAGATTCATCCTTTATTGGCTTATTTTTTGCCTTATTAATACCTCTAAAGAGCACTGCGCATTCGCATCTCTTTGCAGGCCTGCTGCGTCCATTGTGCACTGTGACTGAAGGGACTCATCGCCTTACGCGCACGAAATATGTCTCAGGAATTAAAGCAGATTTGTAAATGACATTTACACCACAAGAATTTCACTGGATTTAGCCAAACTGACTTTATGAGCGTTGTTAACTATCCGTTCTAAATTAAACTTTCACTGAAGTGCGGTCTTTTTTGGTTCACCAGCTGACCAGTCAAGTGAAGCTGTAATTCGTTGGTCCGTTTTTTCGTTTATTTGGGACGCATGGGTACATCGATGCTTAACTTTTTCACAAATTCCACATGACTGCAATAAAATACGCTTCGTGGCAGAACAAGCTAATGTAGAGGGATTTTCTAAGTCGGGTTATATGTCCAGCTTCTGTTTTTTTTCTGTAAGCAGGGCATTTTGGTCACTTTTTAAATTTTTTTCTTACCTTTAGTTGTCATTCATGCCCTACCTAAATCAAAACTTTCCCCTGGAACGACGTCAAAATGAGCCAGTAATCCATTGTAGCATTTGTTCAAAATCTGTCCAATAATGCGATGACAATTTTATGGTAGATTAGGGAATACGAAGGATCATTTTGCATTCAATCAATGTAGCAAAATCTAATATAGGTGCTTCAGCAGATTACGAAGAGTCATCGCTAATTCCAGTCACAGGATCCAAAACATTCTTGTTAACGCATTATCATTCGCCCAGAGAAGCACGGTGTTGCTGCTCCACCCTTGATGTTAATCAGCAGTAGTGCGCGTCTCAACAAGGGCGATTAGAAACTGTCATTACCCGGCTGGTGGTTTGAACATTTGGGCTTTCGTCGATGAGCAGAAGATCGGCATTGTGATTAATCCCTACTTAGACAGGATATAATGCCACCCGTCCTTCCATCACGGAATCCACATCACGTGGTCATTTATTGACTGGCTCCTGGGGTGAGGACATCTTACATGGAAGCTTCATTCATTGTTGAGGTTCCCGATACGGAACTTTGAGTGACACGTGGGTTCGACAATCCCGAATACCAAAAGGAAAAACTGGGTTGAAAATTCTACAGTAATATTTACACAAGGATAAGCAAATTTACACAACCAACCTCAATTGTCCACTTTCGTAGCGTCGACAGGTGCACAAGTCTATCACTGACCGGCGGAATCACGACGAGCGGAATGTTGGCTCAGTAGTGTAGGTTGCGGTCGTCCCTTCCGACGACAGTCTCTTGATTCCTATTGGCGGTGCAATCACACAGAGCTCATGAGAAAACAGGTCAAGGCAGGCTCGGCAAACGAGACACGAACGCGCATGGGTAAGTAGGTCAGCTGCGCACATTCACACACATTCACACATGCTAATACACAAGTGTCGGACAGGACGGCCTTTGCGGCAAGGTGAGTGGCGGGTACACTAAGCAAAACAAGTGAAGATTCAAAGTACGTAGGGGGAATAAGCAAATCAATGGGGTGTTATCATGAGTCAAGTTCGATTCAATATTCAAATTGTAAGTTATTCTTCCTTCTGAGTTACCAACATCTGGTTGGTCGGGCACGGAAAATTAAGAATTTTCGGTGGAACTTCGAAATTCCCCTAGGTTATCTGAGATGTCCACTGTTGATGATCCCCAATAAGAATGAAAAAGCTGCACAGTGATTCTCGGTCTTTCAGCATAGACTGGCTTTGGTAGCAGGAGGAAACTTGCACTGAAAACTCACCAGTCTTCGTGTACGAATAGCCAACTACAAGTAGCTCGGAAGGAGAAAAATTCACACTAAGAATGAAACTTCCATTTCAGATATCGCTGGTCCAGAAACCCGTCAGCACCTGATCACGTGATGTGTAATCCGTGACTGAAGGATGGGTGGCCTGCTAGTTGATCACACTGCTGATCTACCGCTTGTGATTAAAAGGTTGTATTCAACCGCCAGCCGGAAAGTCGCGGGTTGTTGGTGACTCTCATTAAGGACGTAACAGATGTACAATGTTTCTGGGCTTCTCAGTATAGATCGGTTTCCCTTGAAGCATGAAATCTCCTTTGTAAAATCTGTTTTAGTTCTTTTGGCAGTGATCTGCTTCCACAACAAGGGAACTGGCTTACGTGGGACAAACTCGAAGAGACCAAGCTTTTTGTCCCTACCTCCGTCGCGCGCTTTCAAGAAAGTCTCCGAGAACTCAATGGAGCCTTTATCCAATTTTGGCCAATCCACTGGTCAAGAGGAAAAACAACCATAAATAAGTCCTAAGGCAAACATTCTAGCTGATAGACTGTCTTTGTAGATTAAAGGGGACTTCTTGACTGGCCCGGCTATAGTTCATCCACGGACAATCATACGGTGCCGTTGGCTGGAGCAGGTCATAGTTGAAACGCAGATCGATTTTGGCCAGGCTTGGTGGCGAAACAAACGATAACTCAATACCATTCGGGATGTTGGCAGATACTCTGCTTTCGTTACTACATTAGAATTCATATTCGCCACAACTAATCTTGTTTTGCTATTGAGTCTGGTTCTTCATTCGTCGTGGCCTACACATTGGGAGCTACTCATTCCCTTTAGCTGCATACTCCAGTCAACACAATATTCGGACATCCGGTATTTGTACCCCAGGTTAGTTTATGGACCCACTCGGACGTACACAGAAACCATAGGTTAACAACAACTCTCATTCATCCACGAATATGTTTTCCGGTAGGCTTTTCTTCACAAGAGAACACTTCTGTCGGTGTCCCCTTGTGTGCGTGGTAGCTAACTATCTTCAAGTGAGCCGTACAGAACTATCAAATGCAATGTTATTATCGAGTTCAAGCTATGGTACACCAAGAACATAGCTGCTTTTCCACGCCATGTTGGATACCACATGGAATTCTCACATATGGCATGTTAAGGCAGTCACAAAATTTGTTAACCCGGTACAGGTCGAAGTTCTTTGTGCGTGTCAATGTTAGATGGTTTTCCTGATTTGCCCAACCTTAAACCAACTGACCCGTCGTAGGAACTTTTACAAGCCGTGTGAACCCTCAAAGCTCGCCAGTCAAAATAAAGGTGAACAGAGTTACGAGGTGTTAAATTAACAAGACATTGACGGGTCACGTGTGGGCTTGCTTTAATAAGATTGGTGTGAGAAGTGGATTTTCGAAAAGTACCTGGTATACCTCAAGAACTCAGCCCATTCCTATGAAGCTGGGAGGTAGAATAAGCGAAATGCCAATGATTGGATTGTCAGGGGAACTAGTAATTTCCCACGAAGAATTATGACTCACTGTACCCTAACGTCTCCCGAGAAGAATTTCTTGGGTTTTTCACATCATCCCTTTCGGTCTCGTATGCCACAATTTTCTGATGTGATCGACCTACACGCAAGACTAATGGGTCTAGCTTGCATCTGGAGCACTTGTTTGAAGTATGACTAAATGCGAATAAACCACCGCCATCATCTGCGCGGTGACTTCAACAAGACGTTGAATTTGTAGGTTTCTATTTCATACAAAGTCAATTGAAAAAAATAATGCCATACAACAGTCAGAATCCTCTGATACAGGCAAAATTAGGCTCAATTAACACCGCGGAATGAGCTCAGTTTAAATCTAAAAGCGCATAACCAACAGTACGATGTAGACGATTCTAGGGGACAACAAAATGGTCGTTTTTTGCGTCTAAATTGGTACTCAGTAATGTAAACTAACAGTCCTGAGTGATGTGTCTATGTGACTTACATGAGGAAAGATACTGATGCACACACACTGAGCTAAACTGAATTTAACTCGCGCTCGGTATTCGGTAGATTCTCATTGAAATAATCAGCCCCGGTTGCTTCGTTTCGGACCCTTCCATTCAGTCTGATTCCGTTGGTTTGCTATTTAATTGTCTTGTAGTGCTTCGACACCCTTATCCGAGTTTCACGTGACTGGAATCAACTGACGCCCATCCTGCGGGGCGCCTCATTGATGTAGAGATCAGATAACCTTGCTATCATTTTTACCAGACAGTTGGAATATTCTTTTCCTTATAGGTTGCAGGTAGAAATAATTGCATCCAGATCACGTGGTTTTCCCTGATGATGGTTCCAAGCATAATAGTGAGAAATAATCGCCCAGCTTTAACACCTTTCTAGTGTATAGCTGCTGTACCGACCGCCGGTCGAGGCTGTCGAAGCCCGGACAGAAGCAGTCGAGGTGCCGAGGTTGGGTTCGGACCACGAATCTTCTGTGAGTAGCATAGTGATGTTCACGTAAAAGCCTCACAGTTCAGAAAAAACATTAGACTACAGTGTGATTAGAAAAACACCGAAAGCTGTTGTGGAAGGCACTTATGATCGTTTTAGTGCGTGATTGATTAATTATTGGAAACTACTGACCTATGAAGACTGTGCGCTTGCTGAAAAAGCTGAATCGTTCGTCAGTGTTTTGGTATACTCCCAAAGAGATGAAAGACAAGATTTTGTTGCAGTCGAACTGGTTGTTATCCTAACTGTTTAGATATTTACGGTTAAATCTGATCCGATTATCACTTGCAGTGTGTGGGGCTGGTGTAAATATTCACAGTTTAGTGTTTTGCACGAACTAGTACACCCCTCACAAGTGACAGTTTTTTGTCTGGCCTTAGTTGTACCCCTTGTGTTTAACCTCAAGCCGTGGTCGCTTTATCGGTTCATCACTACTGTCACTTGTTTGCACAGCTTCTACGATTCAATCATAACCGGAGGCATTATTATCTCTGATTCGCCGTGCGATTCCGTCAGTGGCTTATTAGTTTGAATGAGTGGCTTCTGCTGCAGAGAAACACTCAACATGCTCTTACTCTGGATTGTGTTTTGAAAATCTTACAAAAGCACAAAAACGGTTGTATGAAGGCTTTCAAATCCTAACCTTTGCTAAGATAACTGGGAACATCATATTAACCATCACATCCACACTCGCATCAATCTTTATGTCCTTCTTATTGTGTAAGGTTTAATGCAGAGAATAACACTGTGAGGGACGCAATTCACTGAGACTTGAGATTTCTGGCAGTACTGTCTTGGTTTGTTATCCCTAGGATTTTTGAGAAATGCTAATTAAGTAACGTTCAGGAAAACGAAAAAAGTTAATGCCCTGTGTGTGAGTTTTGGTTTATTAGTTAAAACTTATGCCGCAGAATTGAAGTCAGGGTTGCAGCACACCCTTCTTCTACCAGCTGGCATTAGAATTAGGGTCAAAACATTCTTGCGATGTAAAAATTGAAGTCGTAACTTATCTCTAATTGAAAGGTTACTTGTGTTGGCTATCATCCTTGCTCTTTCAGAAGCTGCCGCATGAAAACAGATTATCTTGCTGAATTTAAGCTGGCGATAATTTAACATTCACGAGGTTGCTTGTCAAATTATAGCTGCGACTCGCCTATGGAAATCTCAGAAAACCGATTTTTTTCGAAATCGCTATTGTTTTTCATTCGGTTGTACAGCCATAAACTTTGTGTTTCTGTCCGGAGTTTGGGCACGGGCAGGTGAGTCTCCACATGGACTGCGAAACGCATACACAAAACTGCTCTGGTAATGCGAAATGATGGATCAGCAAATACAGGGATATTCGTGAATGACTGTCGTTCCCATACCTAAGAGTTCCTCCAGTCGTTAACGGCGTAACCTGTAATACTCAATCCGGCGTTTGAAGATCAGTTGTGTTGCGTCTTCAATTTGACCTTGCTGTGTTTTCTAACTTTTAGAATCTTCCGACTGTTATCCTCCTGATGTAAACCGGCTGATTGCCTGCCTACTAATGCATTGACTCACTGACCTCAGTCGACTGCTCAGTACCAAAAATTATTGATCAAACTTCACAGTGTCGATAGCCATTTTTGTGATAGGTCAAATGGTCCAAACTACCAGTGATATAACAAGGGAATTTGTCTGCTGCTAAGTCACAGTCATAACTCTTCATACCGTTAAAGCAAGCATGAACGCTCTGTCGCCACATAGATATTTAGATAGATAGACAGATCTAGACGGATATTTCTGTCGTTTAAGAGCCACTGGCACAAGCGTGAACATCGCCTGCTTAGATCCGATGACTCAGGAGCGTCCAGTGTGTGGTGCATTGGAGTAGTGGTAACACGCTCGCATGTCAGATGTCCGAAGTTCAAACTCTGACATGGCCAAACATACGCGCTGCTGTTGAGCCCTAACAAGAGTTAAATTCGAGTCCATTTCCCTCTCCTTGGTGTGCACCCCCAAGAATAATAATTAGCCCACCGGGAAGCTGTAGTACGAATAAATTCACAGACATCAAACAACCAGCTAACCTCTGGTCATGACCATTCCAAACAGTTCGAACCAGACTGGAGACACGTTCTATCAAACCCGGTCAAATGAGTTAGAACCGGTAAATCAGCTTGTGAATGAATGTCTGACATAATTAACTAGCAAGTTTGGGAAAGCGGTTCATCCAAAGGTCCGATCTGCGTGTCACCAGTTACACTGACTTCATGACATGTGCTTCAGAAGCATGGTCGAAAAAGCATGCCTCATTCGGCCACATAATGGCAAATTTATCGACCAAATTGATAGATTAGTGCATCATAAGATTCGAAACATCTCCAACACGATTGTTTGTGCCAACCTGACAAACACAGTTTGCGGATATATGTGCTTCACATCCAGTAACTTCGGATGGCAGTGGTGAAATTTCGTCAACATGCACTAACAATCTGTTTTCATTTTAAGGCGCTCTAGTAATATCGGGGACTTGTTTGATGTCCGGTGGGAAATGTACACATCTGACGAAATCGTGACCGGACAACTAGCAATTTTCAAGTTACTATCGGAACGCGTAAATCACATACTCCTGAATCTTACCTTAGCTCAAACAGCCGGAACGACGTGGGCTTCAGGACTCTTGATTCGACGTTGAGCATTCTAGTTGTAGTTACTCTAAAACAGTCGAAAACAGTCTTATTTGAATGTATGCACAAACAAGCGGATGAATGAATGAATGAACAGATCCCACAAATGCCATCAGTTGTTTGGTGTTCAGGGGCATGCCAATCAATGATAGACCATTAGTCAAAGTTCATCTAACAACTAATTCCTTTGATCAGTTACATCTGGCGGTGTGCCTGTAAGCAGCAGAACTGAGACGTCTTCAAGTTCTTGACAACCGTTGCCTCAGAACCGTAGCTCTTATAGGCTAGTGTCGGCGAATCCGCATAGGTGCAGTATTGTGCAGTATTCTGTTGTGTAAGGGCGACTCCAATCAAGCCTCCAGAAGATACGGTGGTTTGATCATGTACTGAATCATCGTTTACCGGAAACAGCGCTGCTTTCTTTACCGATTCTGGATGACGCATGCACAGAGTTCGCCAAACTATGACCTGGAAAATGAGTATGAAAAGGGTGAAGAGAAGTCCGGATACGGTCGGTGCGACTTGCCATACACGGTGGGTTTCTTGCGATCTCTACTGTGTGTGGTCAAAGATGCTGAGGGGCGTGACCGCCTGTTGGTATCAGAGGCGTTTTTCGCTTAATGTTTTATTCAGAGCGTCTGAATGAGTAGCTGAAGGTGTAGACACCTGGGAATGATTGCGTTGAGCTGGCACTAGGCCTCTTTCTCACCCACGTTCTATTCTTTTCTTTTTTTCGCAATAGGGTTTCAAACATTGTATTTGTACGGCAGGGAACAGTCAGTGCTTGGTCACCGATGTTGTGGTGTCGATTGTGATGCCTCTAAATCCTAAATATGTGTCTGGCTGTCGTCGTCCACCGACAAAAATACAATGTTTGAAGGTGGATAGTCATCCGGCCGCTCGACGTTTCCGGTAGATAACCGAGGTCTGATGAAAAAGGGTACTTCTCAAGAAGACTCACACACATCTCAGGACGAATGGATTAGGCTTGTGTGATATTTGGGGGGGATCTATTGCAGATAACCGACGTTTCTGAACATAGGTTCATAGTTCGTCTATTCGTTCTGATTAACATGAATATTTTGTGAGCACCGTTTTGACTGCTCCAATTTACCACTAAATGTTGAATCCACGTTTAGTGACTGCAATTTAACATCATGTTTGACGGCGCAAGAAAAAAGGGGGTATTCTGACCGAGCACCAAATCTGTGCTGCATTTTTTGTACAAATGAATTGTTTTTCTATTTAACCGTGCAACGTTATCTTCCAGCCTAGAAAAGTCACTTTCTGGGCGACATTTTTCTCATTTGCGCTTGTTTCTTCTCCAAAGCAGCCAGGTCAATAAATTTGAGACTGACTGATTCGGCCAATTCCAGTAACAACCTCGGCCCTTTTTCCACACCGTTGCTCGGATAACCTCTTTACGAAAGGGACTGAAACCAAGGACTGATCTTTTCATGACTGCAATATGGTGACGAATATTCTCTAATCTATTCCTCACCTACGTACTATGACAAGCAAACTGATTCAGTGTGTAGAACCTTAGCTGCGCTTCCCCTTAACAACTGGACCGCGAATAGTAATAAATACAATCGTTCAGCTTTAGCACCCTTTCGGTGCCTAGCTGCCATGTCACGCGAAGGGAGCATGAGGGATGGAATACTTCCAGGTTGCCCAAGCCTAGACAGGAGAAGTTGAGATGCAGTGGTTGGGTTCGAACCACATACCTTCCGGTCAGTAAATTCACGCTCTAACCACTGAGCCATCTCACCCCAAGGATCCTTACTAAGCTTGCAGAAGCCTTTAGAGGACCTCCAATAAACTCACTGCATACAATGAAAAATAAGGCTCGAAAAGACCTGATACTCTTCGCATTTAACAGCGAACGAAGAAGCCAACTGCAGCACGAGTTCAAAGTTCAACTTTGGGGTACTGTTAAACAACGAAATCACCTGCGGCTGCCTGATAGCCAGCCACTACCATCATATCTTCGCTCCCTTCTGGTGGCATGGCAGCCAGGCACCGAAGGGTGTTACAGCTGAAAACTTATTAGTTTATTATCTTCGCTTTCGACGTTTTGAAAAAAACACCCTTTTCAAGTAAATAGGCTGCATTATTTACCCCTGTTCCGCAAGCTACCACTTCATTATATTCGAGGAGGCTTGCCGGTGGACCTGCACTTTCCTTTCTGCTCAAGCCTTTCGGGCAAATGCTGGTGCCTATTCCTCCCTTTAGGCAGACGTGCCATCTGGAATCCCCAATGGCTCTTCCTATGGCCTATGTTTTCCATGGTCTATGCAAACGACAGCCGCGAAACTAACTTTGAATGCTCTTCCGTATGCGAACCACCGCCAAGCATCAGTACAAGAAAAATAAATAATAAATCGCTCAGCTGTAACACCCTTTTGGTGCCTAGCTGCCATGCCACCCGAAGGAAGCACGACGGCTGGGATACTTCCAGGTCGCCCAAGCCTAGACAGGAGAAGTTGAGATGCAGTGGTTGGGTTCGAACCACATACCTTCCGGTCAGTAAACTCACGCTCTAACCACTGAGCCATCCCGCCCCCAAAATTCTTTCCGCTTTAAAAAGGTAAAAATCACTTGATAGTTCTCTGGGAGCACTAATGTGCAAACCCCTCTCTGTGTTAAGCCATAATAGCAATCAAAAATATGGTTCACTTCATAATTTCTACAGTAAAATTTCCTCAAATTTCTTATTCAATTTCAGCCGTTCTCCATGTGTCCGCATTGCCATGAAGCATTATACAGAATCCAGGCTGCGAATTCCATACTCCTTACAGTCCCCATTCTTCCAGCATTGGCCCTCACAGTTTGCATCCAGAATCACAATACTCATTTTGATCATCCTCCAGCTCGCCCAACCCAGTCATACAGAATTGTCCTCCAGCGGTGACCATGCTACTACATGGAATGGTCGAGCCCTGCAAGGCTCCGCAACCCCCAACTCCTCAACTGACTCGTTATTTGATGTGTGTTGTTCTATGGGGAAAAGTTCTTCGCTAGCTATAGACTTTTTCAATCCAAGCAACAGCGAAAGCGAACAGATGAACGAAACCTGTGCGTCTATGTTGCAGCTGGATGCCATTTCAAGACCTCAAGTGCGTTGGCTTGCTGTAAAGAAAATCTTTTAAAGCCATTAATTGATAACTTAGGAAACTGTCCTTATCTACCACAAAGTTTTGTCACCCCAGGTATCGTGAACTTTTTATTCCATTGTCCGTTTTTTTGTCCGTGTCCACCTATCATTTCTGCCCTTTGCATAAGAAATGCCACTGGCATCAGGCGCTATTCCTACACGTTTTCGAAACCTTGTTTTAAATGTGCATTTCAATTTCTGTTCCCTTCCTGTTCCCAGCAGCTCTTTTCATTAGTACAAAATCTAGCAGGCGGACGAGAAAAGCTAGCAAAAATCTATGACAGCACATTTGTTTATATAGGAAATGACTCATCCCACAACTTACTCGACAATAGGCGAGACTATCGAAAGTAGTTCCATGCACAAAACGCTACTCATCAGTGTAGTGCCAATTGCCTACTGGACTACCTACACAGATCTTTTCACTTTTGCAAGCACAGTAAAAGTTCCTGAGGATTAGTACTTTGTAGTTCCGTATTGAATATTACCGTCAGTCCACAGATGAAGGTTGATGTGCCTATGTCATTAAAACGTGTGGTATATCTCACACTGCTGATTTCACGGAAGTGTTAGTTGTGCTGAACCTTGGTGTATAAACACAACGATATGAGCAGTTTTTTTTTAATACGCAGCGCTTCAGCCCACCAATAATTCAGCCCAAACAGTCAATTTTATTTCATTATTAGTGGAAGCGGGCGGCGTTTGTGTACAAGGTGTTTTGGGTTCTGCCTGGAGGCGTCAGTCAAAACCACGATGTTCAAGATTGCCATCCGGTGGTGATGATTTTCTCATTCATTGTGGTTATCCGAAAAAGTCATAGCGCGGATGATAGGTAAACTCAGTATTCCACCCAAACTTGTCCCACTGGATTACCAGGTGCCTTCTCGTATAGCAATCTCAACTACGTCACCGTCTGCAACTCCATTAATTGGCTGAATGGAGGTCTGAGAAGAACGTTATAATGTAGTTGGGAAATATCGCTTAATTTTAGGCAATCATTGAAACCGTAAGCGCAGTTAATTAGCTTATAGTGTGGCTAAATATCCTCTGGGACAACCGGGTTGTTCTAATATAAACTAAAGCGACGGTTACACCGCAAACAAAGCAGTCAGCAGTAAAATGCAAAGGGACAAAAGGATGATATGCAAGCTTTCCGTCGGGTAAAAACCTGACACGATCATGAATGACCATATTCTGTTGCAGAATATGCCCCCACAACATATTTGGCCCAGTCCAACTGCACAATTTTCACAGAAATCTCACACGGAAATACTGGCCTCTAAGTTTTAAAGTTCTTCACAAATGCCTATTTTTTGCAAGAGATACCAGTTTTTAAATACCTATTTTATTCGGATTAATATGTCGCACCGATAGATGTTGAATAGCAGTACGCTAAATGTAACCCTTTTAAGACCCTAAATTTATGACTGGATTACACAGCCACATGAATCTCTGGAGTACGTTATCCCAAATAAATATATTTATCTCATCGTTTGCGTTCAGCACTTTGAAAGCGTCGCAGAACTAGAGGGATATTAACAGGCGTGCATTCCGTTTTGACCAAAAGCATCAGTTCAACCTATCATTTTATGAACAGCACAAATCCAGGTCTACAAGAGCGCGGGAAATGTTACCGAAAAATAGGCTGTGAAAAACAGCTGAAATTTAAATCGGCTCAGAACTTTTTTAACCTGGTGTACCAGTGGCGGTGGTAAAATTGATTTTTTTCAACGCCATATTTCGGAAACCGCTGAGTAATAATTCGCCTCTGCTAAATGAACTTGGAGGGATTGACGAGCCTTTCGAATCAACGGTCCATCCAGTGAGTATATCGTGCTCCCCAAGCGTTTAGCTTTCCCCACATTGCATGAAGACCACAGTTTACCGGTTGCGTATGCCTTTGGATTTAGGTGGTCCTTGTCTCTTTGGCCTCGGGTGCGCATATGTTATGGTGCATCCAGACTGCTTAACGCACGATTTCGCGCAAAGTGACGTGTGGCGTTAACTATCCTGCCTGGTATTCAGTTGATCTAACCTGAAGATCAAATTCCAGGTGGAATTCTGCACAGTAGTGACGTTATCCCTGTTCTATTTAACTAGCCATACTAGGTACGGATCGGGCCTACCAACCTAGAGAATTACCACTTTTGCGTGACTATGCAATTCGCACTCACCTGAAACGAGTTTCTGCAAGTGGAACATCCCTCCTGGCTACACTTTTGGATCTATTCACTCAGTCAGGTGACTTTTGGGTAGACTTTGAATGTTGGTGATTTTCGAGGCCAGAAATTGACAAAATGAATACAAGATTCTCCTTGCCTGTGAAAATATTGTAATGGGAACCCTGGGTTCCCTTGGTTTGGTTTTCAAGTATTGGTTCTTACTCCGAGAGTCATGCATCTCCTCCGACAAGTTACCGGGCCTGAAGTGCGCGACCACATTTACATGAGGCATGCACGCTAACTGGACACGCCGGATCTCATAGATATCACTGCTGCCTCACAGTATGCGTGATGGCTGTTCATGACATAATTGGCATAAATAAGTTGACTTACCCCATGAGACACAGACCCGCCTAAAGTTGGCCCATTTAAGTTAAAGCGGAGTTCCGCTTGGGCTGGGCCAGACAAATGGGCTATGCGCAAATAGCTTGGATAGTTCTACATGTTAACAAAATGGCGTGCTAGGTCTTGAAGACGCTTGGAGCAACGAGCTCTGTTGTTGCAACATGTCTATGGGATTCGAGCAGTATTCTACCATTTTACTCATCCATGACAACCTTTAGCGCTCCATCGTATACAATGGCAAAATTCAGTTCGGTCGTCGTTGTACTGTGAGGCTAACGATAAACGACGAAACAGAGATGAATACGCGGTGTCCGTAAACACAGTTATGGTTCTTATACGGTAGAGAAAATAGAAGGAATATAACAGAAAAACCAACTGTTCACTGAGTACATTCATCAAAGTAGTTATCAATTTTACTAGCCCATTTACCAGGATTGATTTGTTCAACTGATTTGTTCAGGTGGCTGCTAAAGGTATGTTGGTAAACAGAATCCACCTGAAAAGCTTACGCAGAAAACATAAGTACATGCTGTTTAATGCAACGAAGAGAAAATGGGCGGGGATGGGGTCTGAATGGGAGGTATACGGGTCAATGGGTCACAAAATCAACTCAGTGAGCTCAATGTAGGACGGGTTTGTGAGAGCGGATTTCTTGCCGGCCAGTTTAAGTTTAGAGATCCCACAAGTGTCTCCTGGAATCAAAGTAATGGGCCGTAGCGTGGAATTCTAGCCACCTCTGCGATCGATAATCGTCTGGATCGTACCAGTGTAATCGGTCCAGGGGTGCCCGGTATATGACATCAACGGCGTGCTCTTTGTGGGTGACATGGCTGGTTTCGGCCAGATACAATGCAAGTGCATTTGAGCCCGGTTGCTTCCTACCCTCACTCAGAGACATGGGATTGTGTTCTCGCATTCTGTCTCACAAATAACTTGTCAAAAGTCCAGCGCATGATGCTCGGCACGAGAATTCAAATGAGTACACACAGAAGGTGGTGGCAAAATGTGGCAACTTTTCCCTCAAGCAAAACCTGATAGTGAGAATGGAACTGAAACTCAAGCACAGGAATTCTTGTAACTAGCTCAGAAGCGAGTCGCATTTTAATGGTAGCCTTATGCAGACGGGCTTCTACCCAACCGAACGATTTCTATTCTTGTTCATTACAGTTTGAATAGTTTTGCGTACGATCCGTACAGGATTTTCTTTCTGCAAGACTGTGAGTCCTAAGAACTTTAGTAAACAGTTGGAAGAGCATATGTTCATTGCTTTCTCAGTCGGACATCCACATAGAGTAAACTTCTGTTGCAACGGAATAAAGCTATCGAAGTGAACACACTGGTTTGTCCAGGTTTACCTTCCGTGGACTTCGAGCTCTGTAGTCACTTTGGCCTCCTTTAAATACTAGCGTTGAGAAACTTAACTCTCTGTTCTGCTTTGGCTCGGCATTAAAGTGGATATTACCATGATGGAAACTTCGACTTCAATTTTATTGTTGAGTTCGGCTGTAGATATTTGCACCTCACTTACATCAAACGATACACAGTACTTACGAAAAACTAGAAGGAGTCAGTGGAATATCAAGATTGAAATTAGACCAAAAAGTAACACTGCTGAGCTGGGTTGTGTTTCAAATGAAACATTTGGGCGAAGTATGTGGTTCCTTGAAGTGTATATAGAGGCGTCATCCAGATGCCTTTTACAGGTCGCGTATGCTTTCTGGATAAGCTTTTGGCATTTTTACTTGATAAGTTAACGGTGTGTTCCATTATCGCTTTAACGACAATAAGTAGTGTCTGAATGGCTTCATAGAAGTTTACCTCCATTGTCCATTTCTGGCAACCACCTGCAGAGAACGTGATATGGCCTTTCACAAAATACTTTCGGCTTGAATGATCGAGTATTCTCTTCAAAGCACCCTTCTATGGAAGTAGCCCAGGCTTGGACTCGCTACTCGTATCCACTTCCTCTTCTAGAGTAGAATCATGGAGGAAAACATCCCAAATGATTTGAGTTTATCAGGGTCATTCAATGTATGAGACACCCGTTCGTTAGACTTTTTTTTGTTAAGCAAACAAACAGAAGCTCGCCATTTTTTAGAAACTAGTTAGAGTATACGTTCGCAAATATGACACTGTTTTCAACTTTCCTTGTGTAGGTGGACGACGTTGAGTCGAACCTGTCCTATGCCAAACGCGACTGGTGTCAGCGAGTGAAACATTTGTGCTGCGTGTCCATGAGAACAAGACGTGCCTGTCGCATTGGTTCAGAGCACGTCGTTCAAAACGGAGGAAAACGATGCACAGGGGAAGCGTGGAAGGCAACAGTCGAGATACAGCTGCACGGTGTGGCAAAGGTTGGTAGCAAGTGAGAATGGTTAATTAAGACATCCAATATTTTTGGGATCCAAGCGTTAAATGCCATACTACAGTCCTGTCAGAAAACATGCGCTCCAGGAACATAGGTGCTGTATCCATTTCCCGAACATACGGTGAAAGCTTTCAACGATTTCAATTAAAATTTTACAAGACCCAGGATAAGGAATTTTGGCTAATCTAGTTGGAGTGTAAAAGGAGACCTTGAAGGAAGGACGCAAATGCAAATATAATACTTAGTGCGACGATACCAGCAAGGTTTCTTAAGTTCAAAACACTGATCAGCTCATCAAGAAACGTTTCAGGTGCCCGGTGAACACCAAAAGTTGCGAGTTCCTGAGTTATCTATACTTTTGCTAAAGTAGAAAAAAGTTAATTATTGATGGTAACGTATAATGAAGCTTAATATTTAACTCGAGAGTGTGGTTTCAAGCAGCTGTAGGCTAGTGGTTTCAATTATTTCTGTCATTTACACAGTGTTGATGTTTTGATTTAGCCACGAGCATATAAAACACTACTCAGAGAATAAACCCGCTAGCCATCAGTACACACAAGATTTTTCACAGTATGTTGAGCAGAAAATCCAAAAAAAGTTCGCTGTGCAAGGCAAACGTCACTATTTGTGAAAATTGGGCAAAGTGCATCTGTCGTATTGGAATGGTATACCATCGGCTAACTTGTTATTGATACAACTGACTGCGGTCAGTTTTGGCTGCAAAGTCTAGCAGCTAGCTTAAGAAAACTAGGTAGGATATACGAGGACTATGATGTTTTGAAGGGAAGCTATTCCGAAGTAGTGTAGCAATCGTTGATTAATTTGAGGAACAAGAGTTCTCGGATTTCGCCGTTGTACTTGGCCATGGAGGTTTTCCTGAACAATGGCCTGGGGCGTATCATGTTGTAGGTTGGTAATTTTATTGTTGCACCTCCTTTCTAGGAGGAACATGAACAAAGTCACATTTGTGCGCAGAATTCTGAAACAAACTGGAAGGTTATTGTTATTTGGCTTAACAGTATGCCTAATTACCTTTACAGTCAACTCATGCCCGTCGATTTTTGTTGGAAAAATGAGTTTTCCAATGTTCATTTCGAATTCAATAACCACATTTTGAGGGTGTTCAGAACAGACGTAATGGCCGGATAGAATTTTGTTCAGTTTGCTTGAAAAAGTCTACCATTTATACTCTCAAAGCACTCGTTGGGAACTTCTATGGATTTTTATTTCGCTTTCATGTATGTTTTCACTTGGTAAGGTTTGCTGTTCGTTCTCTACGGCCATTTTTCCTTAAGCTCCTCTTTTTCGATATCGCATTCTTTTTGCTGCCACTAAGTAATTTAGTAATAAATGGAAAAATCGACTGTTTTATCAAAGACCTATTGAAAAAAGATCCCGAAGAGCAGTATACTCTCAGGGTAGTGCTAACGAACATGAGCGAACGTCTTATCTAAACCACATCTACTCGTCTTTCTGTGTATTCGGCAAAAAAATTGCCACTCCAGGTGGGTTTGACAGCAGTCCCAATTTTCTCCCCGGGAGATTTGTGATGACCATGGACTTGTTGAACAGGTGGCTGGAGATTACCATCCGGTTTGAACGGGTGCAAGCAATGCTGGTTAAAGATGAGACCAGGGTCCTTCTCCTTAGACTGGCATCGGAGGTTTTGGAAAAACATGATCAATAAACGAAAATGTCGTTTTAGGGAATGAAACCTAGAAATGGGAGCTTTTTAACCTATGAAAAGCTTCCATCAACCGAAATGAGAGACATATGTCATGTTATGAAATATTGGGATAAAATGCATCTTCGAAAAATAGAAGTAATTAAATTGTGCAAGTGTTTTGTGGAAAAATTTAAACAACCTGATAGGGAAATTATAAAGCATCAAACTCTTGATAAGTCGTTTCTTTTAAACATTTAATTGCCCCATATTTACTCCATTCTTCGTCACCTGTGATCGTTTTCAGGTTGGCCAACCCAACCAGCTGGTTAATGTAGACTTTCTATAATGTTTTGACCCAAACAGCACTGTTTGAGAAATTTCCCACATTACATTATTCAGCTGACACCGGATTACCAGGGCCTGGTCGCGGTAAGATATGTTGAAACTAGTTACTGGTTGGTCAAATATACAAACATCTGTCGATCATTAACGTAAAGTATTTTCTCGAAAAAACGCGTGTAAACTGTCAATTTGTGCACACATTTCCCTTTGGTCATCCTCTCCACGTTATTTTTCTGTTATAGGAATGTTGTTTGTGTCGTTTGGTTTGGACAGCAAACGGATCGGACTTGAAGGAATGGCACGAAATGAGGTCATCGGCGCAGAAAAGTGCATGTCCCGGAGCCGGATGTTGTAGTTTACTTAACAGTGGTACGTTGTACTTTGACGTATATTTCAAAAACGGCTACTGCTACGAGTTCCGCAGTGTTGCACATGCTCGGGACTGACCAGAAAATTCATATTCATTCTATACCAATTTTCTGGATTCACTGATAGTTCTGGTCGACACACATGATAATAAATACTGGGGTGAACTCAAACATTTGGCATTCAGAAGCACATTTTTCAAGTTAAACTAACGTAAAACATCACTACGTACAATCATTATTACTGTTAGAAGCTGTGATAAGTTTGACATTCACTTAAATGCCTTCTGTCGTAGGAGTCTCTTCTTACACAATACCAAACTTTCATCGTGTTCCATTTTCAAAGAACGCATCATAGTAAGTGCGAGACCATCCCATCACAGCTTGACCTCCAAGGAACATACACATACAGTGAACAACACTTCGAGAGTTTGCTTGGAGGAATTACCACAAGCATGGAGTCAACTGTATTTAGCCAATAACGGAGCTCCAGAGAATGGGAATCATAGGTAAAAGCGAACTGTCGACACTCACGTGAACGCAGCTATCCTTCTGTAGTCAGACCTCTAAAGTGTGCATGGCTACAGGAATCATTTATACAACTTTGCTTGGAGGTATTTCTCCTAAAGGTCGTCACTTATGGGCAAAACAGATTCACCTTCATGTGTTCACGGATACTTTCGGGTACTGAGGATACTTTAATTAACAGTTGTATTTACTCGACATGTCTGAAAACGGTGAATTGTGGAGGCGGCTTTCCATTCCATCTCAACCAACGCAGGTGATTCCATAACCAAATAAACTCCCCCATAAATGGGTCCATCTGTCGAAGGGAAGTTTGAAAAAAATGAAGTTTGCGGGATGTTAGGCAACTGTCTCAATCATGCATGAAAATAACTGTTTCAGGCAAGGCGTAAGAGAGCCACTTGAGCAACAGGTCGTAGGTCTGCAAAGATATCACCGATAGGTCTTTCACTTTCACATTATAAATTGAGGAAACAATGGTGGTTCTCTTCTGAATTGTACCTACTTTAGCTCTACTCATTAGGCTACTTTAACCCGTTTGTCAATATGGCGGTAGAATTTTTTTGAACTCTTCCAATCAGACTCAGACATCAAAATATTCAACATTTATAGGTAATTAACCCTCCACAACAAAACACTGTCAGAAGACAAAATATTATGGGATCCTGTGTCAGTTTAGTACTGTTTGTCCGGCCTTATTTAGTGGCTTTTGTGAGCAGTATATCGGTCTCAGTGACATTCCTTCAAAGATGAAGTTTTTGGTTCCTGTCCGAAACCTTGTGCGTTGAATGCAGCCGTTGCAGTCAACGGCCTTTGTTTTATTGATTTACTTACAACAAATACAATGATCACAGGTGTGTGCACAAAATCATTGCTGTCCAACTATCCCAGAGTCGAACACAATCCCCCATTTATCTGAAAGCAACGTGTCACCTTAACTCTTTCTCTCGCTTTTATCATCTCTGTCACTTACAGATTTCGCGCTTCTTTGCTGACGACTGATAACAGTAATTGGCGATGTTAACATCGTGACGTATTTTCGGTCACCGTACTGATGAAATGACCCAATGAACCTGGTGTTCTAAAACATTTGGAAAATTTTCGTCAACTATATTAAGACAGTCGCCTCAAATGACTGGTGACTAAACTATATGGTGCACAGTTGAAGCGAATTAGGGAACAGCTAAACAGCACAGCTGTGCGTTGTCGGTAATAAAGTAGGAAAGCCTCAACCAAGGTGTGCAACACATATGGCTGACGTTTAGTTTTCAAACGTTTATGGAAGCACTTTTTGTCTATTTTGCATTGTTCTGTCTATAAGTTACAGCAGACTCTCTTCAAATATCGTCTGACACTGAGGCACCGGGTGGAATGAATTTGCATGAGAACCTCCCGCAGTCAGATGAAGGCAAACAAAGTACCGCAACGAACCCAGTATCTCTTCAGCCGAACGAACCAGACGAATTCGAGTTTACAATGGTTGGTGGGGTTGGATTCTCCACAAACAGTAGCAGCTACACAGCACAAACCGATGAGATTAGCGGAAGCATAGCGTCCGTTCCACAGACGACAACGTTATCAGGCACGGAAGACACAAGTATACTGTGCCATGAAAATTACGTATGGGACAAAGAACAAGAACTATGCATTCGCTTAATGACAGCTTGCCCAATTGGAATGTATCTTAACAGGACGACAAACAAATGCACTCGCCGAATCGCTGCATTAGAAAGTTGTGACACCGGATATCGATTTAACGAAGAGAACTCTAGCTGTGAAGGTTAGTAAAATGCTGCTAAGTTGCCAATTGTCAAATTAATCTGGACATAATCCACTCGATGATGAGATAAACCCGCGTTCTGTGATACGTATCTGGATTCAGTATTTTGATAATCATAGGGCATTTATTGCCAAGTTGTTGCTGTTTGTTACGGTCTTTTCCAGCTTCAGTCAACATCAATTAAGGGTCAGTGGTTCGTTCAACAACCCAAACAAATTGGTTGCAAACGTTTCACCACCAATCGAGTTGACAAAATTAGTTGTTTAAGTACCTTCTTTCTTCCGCAGTGCTGCACAGTTTTTGGTCTCTTGAGTACAGAGTAAATACATCCTGCAGTCCATTGGATGGTTCTTAGTGCAGCTCACTATTTGATGCAAATGGGTCTTCTTCCGCTATACACAAGTTTCCAGGGCTGCATCCACTTTTCCACTCATCAAAACGCCCAAAAACAGCAGTTGGCGGTAGCTTTTCAGTTCGACTGTGAATTTGATGTTTTCGTATGTAGTATTGAGCAATCCATTCGCAGTCTACACTGAATTTTGTTTCATGATGACGGCGATGCGAATGACGCTTGGTAGTACGACACTTTCCAATTGCTGGATTACTACTTCAACAATAAAACGTGGTGTGGAAGAGTGCAGCAGAGCATCTTTCGGTTTCTGATATATTTGTTTATCAAAGCTGAAGTATATATACGTGCAAAAATTCAGCAATCTAATCAGATTTTCCGGCTTTATGGTTCCTCTTATGTTTGGGTTAACCTGACGTAATTCCGTGACTGTATCCTTGACGAGCTGGAGGCCGACTGTTGTGAAGAGTACCAAGAGTTCCCACGAAAGTCACACCATGGAGCCGACAGGGTCAACGTCAGAATTCAGTCCAACAAATGC
Organism: Opisthorchis felineus; assembly: GCA_004794785.1. Lineage (NCBI taxonomy): Eukaryota > Metazoa > Platyhelminthes > Trematoda > Opisthorchiida > Opisthorchiidae > Opisthorchis > Opisthorchis felineus. The sequence goes on along the minus strand of SJOL01006418.1, from coordinate 169,470 downwards.
CACTGAATGAGAAAAAGAGAGACCGACCTCAAAGCAGTTAGCAGTCCGGAGCAGCCACGTTCAGTGACAGTAGAAGTCAGAAAAGTATGCCCTACTTCCCCGTCCAAAGGGGTGGGTCACTGTCTTGTGGGCCAGACTATGAGGTAAAGGTTCGAGAGATGGCATCCGATATAAGCTGGTGGATAGCCAGGTTCCAAAAGTCAGTGGGCCCGACTGGGAGCACATTTCCAATCAAATGTTAGGGATACAACTGGCATAAAACATAAACATGTGCACTATTCATTGACAAGTACTTTGATTCAAGGGAAGTTTGCCTCCGTCATAACATACCAGGAGCTAGCAGACAGAGGCTGGTAAGCAAACAAGAAGCCCCAGGAACAAGTTTCCGGAACACCCGCGGAAAAATCGGAATGGTGGACTACAGTAAATGAAGAGATGTGGTTGTAGGCAGAACATCGTCGCTACAGAGAATTGCTTATCGGATTGAAATAAATCAATGAACCGATATTGCAATATCTGCGGCTGACAGAAGCTAAACAAACCGGTGTGAAAACTCAACAAGCCGATCGAATCCTTGACAGCATTGAAGCACCACGGTCAACACTACTCAAATGTAAAAGTCGTAATATCAGTGAAACCAATCTGTCCTGAAAAAACCTAGAATCACCGTACAGCTGTTTCATCTTTATTGGGAGTACTCAGCAGTGTACATTTCACGAGAGCTACTCACACTGCAGATCAGTCGCTCGTGTCCAAACGGTCAAGTGTTCAACCACTGGCCTGAAGGTCACGGATTCGGAACCCTGAGTCACCTCACACTACTGTCAACCGGTCATATGGCCAGGACATGCTGATTTAAATTTGGATTTAAATGACTATCCAAGGAAGCGTGATAAGCTTTGAGAAGAGATTCGCAACCCTGGGGAACAAGCAAGTCATTGTGAAGAGGTGAATCCCCCAATGCACCCTTAACCTTGAGAACTGTCGCATTGTACATACGCACGTGCCTTAGCAGGATCTTCCTTGTGGGTCACCAGCGTACTCATCTGTCTACCTGCTAAACGCAACCGTCTGGAAGCGAAAGTAAATTTGTTCCGCTTTGTGGTAAGTACTTGTTTGGTACTTTGAGCGACTAAGCACCCGTTTTTCTAATCAATCATGCCCGAAATAATGCTGGAAAGTCAGCAAGGATTACTGCATTAGATTTAGATATACACAGTTTTACATTTGGCCGCTTCTGACCATTTTCGCAAACCAGTACGAGGGAGAAAAGTGCTCTTTGCTTGAGCGTAAGAACCCCGCAAAATGCTGTCTAGGCTTTTCACGACTACTAGTAAACATCAACCAATAAATCGTTTAATGACTACATTGACTGACCACGTAGAAACACCAATGATGCACTTGGTTTCCTCGCCAAAGCAACGGTTCACGAACCTAACCCTTCGACTGTGGTCAGTCTTCATCGCCGGACCTCCATAGAGATGTTAATAACATCCGAACTGGTTTACATGAAGACTCGTTTCAATTAATAAAACATCTCATTGATATAAGAATGAGTGAAAACAATTTTACGGGTGAGTGAAGTACATGTTCGAAATAACCCCCAGGCTTTTGTCTGCCCAACTACAGCAGATGGCCATCACATACTTTAGAGTCCACTTGGTTATATCCTCATACTCGTTCAGGATATTCGAAGACCTCTTGGTCAGTTTAAACAGCCCCAAACAAAAGGATCAAAGGGCTTATGTCCGACTATCTGGGTGTCCCATCAGAAGACTGTCCTCGACTGACTAATCCATTCCAGAATGTTTTACTGAGCTATTCGCGGATAGTCCGGGCATAGAGTGGTGGAGTACCATTCTTTTAAAACAATACACCATTTATTAGGTAGAATCCCTCCAGCTGTTGAACTACTTTGGGTGGCAGGAAGCTGTATAATCAAGCTGTAACGAAAAAGTATATGATTACGATGGCACATATAACTTACCTTATCCGAAATGTAGAACGTTTTGGTGATTTTTGTGTCGATCACGTCAGACGAAGCCATCCGCCAAACCATTTGTTGAGTTGGACAGGGCCTGCTGCAACGCGGGTTTCATCTAGCCTGATGCTGATTTTCGAAACTGCCATTCATATGTAAAACTGCCTCATCAGTGAACACGATGATAATTCAAATAAATCAGACGCAAATGGTGAACTTGCGGACTGTAAAAACCCTCAGATTTGTTGATTTCCCATCAAATTATTGACTGCACGCCTCGAATTGTTGCAATTCGGGCGGTCCTCTGTCTAATCTGCTCAGAATTTCCATCCAATTCTAGTAGAAATGCATATGCAGAAAAATGATCAAAGGATGTGCGCAGCCGGCGCATCCTCTTCACGCCGTCTACTCGCTAGTGCGTTGCCATTTCGCCGCAAGCCTCTAAACAAGTTTGCATGTCATGGGCTGTACGCCAGCTGTAATTACGTTAAACAGATACGCAGTCTCATTTGCATTCCAACTGCAATACCTACTTCATCATTGCCTGTGTTATGTCGATCAGCGCTAGATGAATCATTTCACTATGGATAGTGTAGGTAGTGTGAAAGCTTCTATTCCAGTAGTGTATGAGGTGTTAACTACGTCGTAGAGCTGATTTGCTTTGAGGGACTCAGAAACGGGCCGGTCATGTCACTTGTATCCCATATTCCGTCTAGCGTGTACAATGGGTGGGAACGTCGAACTCGGCCTATCTACGCTGTTCTCATGCCATCCAGAGAACGGTTGCTAGCGCTCGACCGAGTTTCAGCCGGACTCACCACAGTGAGCCTGTTACGGTTTGCTGAAGTCGGTTCTGGACACGTGAGAATCTTAGCCCTACACCGCGGTTCAATTGGTGTCAATTGATGGAACTTGTTACCAGCCCATCATTTGATGTTTGGGTTATTCAGATACGCGCGCAGCTGCGGTCTTCCTTAAGAAATGACTGACTTTCCGGAACAGTAGCATAAGATTAGAGCCACGTTCGAAAAACAGTTATTTTCTTCGACCAGCCTCTGGAGAATAACAGGATAACACATATCCGTTGGTCACTTTATCCAAGTTTAAGGGGACTGTTGTTTGAATAATCGAAGGTCATCCCAGATTGTTGAGTGCGTTTGTGGGTGAGGTAACATTGTGGTTGCCTATGCATCCTTTCTGCTTCCCTGAATGAAAGTGGTTTACCGACTTTAATTTTCCAGGATCAAGAACATAGACATAGGATTAGTTTCTCATCATCCGCCAGACTGATGAAAAGTGATTCATAACTGTCCTGAGTTAGCGGTTAACATCGTGCACCTTCGATTTGACTAATCGGGTTGGAATCTATGCAAGGGCGCAATCAACTTGGCTGCTGGCACTCGTGCTGAATGTTTCGTGCAAGTTTCCTTTATCATTAGAGGTAAAAGATACATTTTACTTTTCCACCCTGGCCTTATCGACTGAACCAGTATATATACGGACCCATTAGCTCCAGGGAGGCAGATTAAGATATACAGCCCAATAAGATCTCCTTTCGAAGCCAAGGTGGGAATGGTTCTCTATGTTCACCGAGTTCATTTCCTTCGGAGACAAATTCGACGTCTTTGCCAAAAAATATTTCATCTGTTATTTTCTATCAATGCACTTTGAAGTTGAATAGTTTCAATACCCATAGAAAACATTTCACCATTATCCATGCTAACAGAATTGTGTTTAACTTAGAAGTCTTGATTTCAATGTAGTTTACAAGCTTTGTCTTTCAACTCATTATAGGCAAAGGAATTTCACTACTGTAAGCGATAATATGCTCAGCATACAGGACGGATGTTTACAGCTTTCATGGTTTTCTCTCTATCAATTCCACATTCCAGATGTGAACGAGTGTGTGGAGGGTTTAGTGAATGGCAGTCAGGCATGTCCGGGTGAAGGCATGTCTTGTGTAAACATACCAGGCTCGTACAATTGCTCCTGCATGCCAGGATTTTCGATGGCTCAGGATGGCAGTTGTGTTGGTAAGCAATATTTGTATATATCCGGTTTTTTGTTAAAGTTCGGACATCAGTGAGGGCCTCACGGTTAAATAGACAACCACCGTACCGCGAGAATAATGCTTTCGGCTACACCAATTCACTTGAGAAGAATAGCGCACTTATCAGCCTGAAATTGTTTTGAAGAGTCCATCAGTTAGAGCAACTGAACTGCAATGACCTGTTGTGCTAACTGAACTGCCACGTAACGTAGTGCTCCAAAACATAAAACCATCGGATAAATTAAATCACGTGACCAGTAGGACTCCATCTAATTTGCACTACATTAATCATCGGATTAGTACAGTTGAGTCATTCAGTATTACTAGCATTGCCTGATCCTGGCGTGTCTTATTGTTGGCTGCAACACTGTAGCCGCAGTACCTAACTAAAAGTATTTCTTGAGTTTGCAGAATGATATTTTCGAATAAATTTAGCTTTAATATGTGCCTACCTTTGGTTTGTCCCCATCGATGTACTTCTGTCATGTTTGTATTGGCTGAAATATACCCCATTAAACTGGCGATCGCATTACGTGGAGATTATATGGCGAAATATGGTGGACACACTGGACAAGTGTAAAAAGCTGTTTAAGGCTGGTTTAACTAATCGTAATATACGTAGCATGATAGGTATAGGAGAATTGCCCGTTTTTTCCTCCAGAATGTGTTAATTTACGTTTTGAAATGAGCTGAACATCTGTTCATGGCGTATTTTGATTTGCAGTATAGAAATAGTCTTTTTTACGGTGTAATATTTCCACGGTGCACTAGATGTGTCGGATTCACCAGCTGTCCCTCACATAAGCGAAAGTATTGCTATTGATCACTTTTTACTCTCATTGTTCAGAGCTCGCCGCTCAAGTTGAATGATTGTGTAAGTGACCGAAAGCATCTTGTCACATAAATCTTTGGAACTTGACTGTACAATAAAATTCATAATATACAAGTTCAGTGTCTAAACTGGAAGCAATCGGGTTGCAAGGAAATCCATATGGCTCCCTAGGGCTTTATCGTTTCCGCCTGCTACAAACCAAGCGGTACATTCAGACTGATTTTGCAGAGATCGACCGTTCCACGTAGATGGCACGGGCTGTTTTAAACCGGTAACTTCCGGAGTTTGCTAGCTCCTCAGATGAGGACTTCTAAGTTACAAATAGCCTTCGGGAGTCGGTTTTGGTTTACAGTGATGCCGAGTTATTCAGTCAATTATTTCACTAATGGTAAAAAACAGAAAGATTTGTCTATTTTGTCATTCCTATCACACCAAATCGATTTCTTAGTGGATAAACTAGAAACCTTCAGTGGAAATGTAACAACAAAATGTGTGGCAGCGACGCCATATAGAGTTTAGATCTTACTCACAATGAGACTTTAAACCGCCTTTTTGTCATGATTAGGACGAAGTGCACTGATGCATTCGGCAAATATACTCATTTGCAAATGAATTTAGTTTTGACAACAGACTCAGATGAATTCAGCTAAATCTCTCGTTTATGACGATCCCCTCCATGGTACATTCTATTTATCAACTCCACGTTTGTTTGTAACGGAATGCACGCCACAGAGTCGGGGGTTCCTTTTCTGAGGATGAGGTTTAAGGCAGAGTTCCTATCCATTTCAACCATAACACATTGAGAACGGTGATCTTTGCAGGCAAATAACAGAGGGATAACTGCACTGGCCTTTACTGCAATGTTGGTAGCTTCTTCAGGATAATTCATTCTTATCATCTGTTTTGCTTGACTCGATCCAGATATCAATGAATGCGATCTGCTACGCAACCCGTGTCACAGCGGACAGCAGTGTCGAAATATAATCGGATCGTTTCAGTGCGTCCGACAGGTTCCCTGTGGATTCGGTTACGTGTTGAATCCCAAAACACAACAGTGTGAAGGTAAATGCAAGTAGGAATAGTGTCCGTTCATTATTCCTGGAGTACGTTTTTTTCCTTATTATTCTCTTACAGTTTAGTCTTAAACCCAACGATTCTAATTTCCGAAATGTTGTCCAACGTTTACCACAGACGATTGGGAAGCATCAGCTGACGCAGGTCATAAAAGGACACTCGAGGATATTATACGTCACTGAAAAGTTTGCAAGTAACTAGTGATTCCAACGGATCTAACAGTGCTTCCGGAGATAAACGGTCTTCTTGAGAAGAAACAATTGTTTTTTTCCACGTTCTTCAGAGCTTGACTGGTCTTTAGCTGACATTACCTGGCATAAGAATACAACGGTTGTGATCCGTGTATTTATTCATACAAAAACCATTAACGGTATCATTAGGTAAATCAGCAATGCAGATATACATTACGTGATAACTGCTTGCACTCTGATTCTGCCTCTTATTCTCCCTATATATTCCTTTCGGGTTTACCACACCCTGTGAACCTTATCCCCATGCTTATTTGTAACTCGCTTCAAAGTTACTTAGTGTACATGCACTGGTTTTGCTCCAACAATCAAAGTTACTCTAAAAACCACTGTCAGTGACGAATTGGCGTTCGAGGTGGATTTAAAATGTCAGTCTATGACATACATTGCATTACACCATTTCGCATCAACCTAAGTCAAAATTTTAGGAAGATGCATTGGGGAGTTTTGTCCTAAATACTCCCGCCGTTGTAGTGCAGTGGTGCAGCTACGCGTGGGTCGGTACACTGCCAGAGGCTGCTGGTGACTGAAAAGGTAATTCGGTCAAGATTGCAAAAGTCAGCTTGTTGCTGACCACAACCAGATACGCCACAGTTTGTGCCAAACATGCTTTCCCATCTACGGAGTTCAGATACTTCTGTTCTATAACTGAAGCGTTATCCAACTGGGAGGACTCCTTTTTTATCCACTCTGCTGGATTCTCAGAATGTGGATGCCCAAGTGTCTGTCAATTATCACAGTTACCGATAGACTTTTAACAGAGCATATGATTTGGGGATGCTGAACATATTTCTCACAGATCGCACAAACCAATTTATCAGATTCTCCTATGAAGTTCCCGTGGCGTTCCTGGTGCCGATATTAAATATTCAGGTGTTCGGTTCTGAACTCAGTCCGTGAGTTCAGGAAGAAACCTATCCGGGCCTGTTTTTGGTTACATCGACGGCTTACACGATAATGCACTGTTTATCCAGAGAGTGAAAGCACCTCAGACGGATAGCGAACGTCAAACTGAAATGAAAGCAAAGCTTTGGTTGATTGCCTTACAACATCGTTGTTGTTAGGCATTTGGGATCCCTTAGAACAATTTGTATGGGAAGGAAGTGTTTGAAACTCCTTGGGAATCGACTTAAAAACTTTGTTGGACCTGAAAACCTGTTTAGGAGCTAGAAGAATACAAACTGCCCATTGCGCTCAATGGTACACATAATAGTAGTTTTAAGGTGAAACCTTTGAAGGCCTACAACATTGTCTAACCCAAGCAGAGCAGCAAGAACTTTGTAAACCATTACGTCTTTTTGAGTACGCAGCATTCTCTTTTGTCAGTGAATCATCGCTGGCTATTTAAATATATTCATGAAAGTTAAACTATCTAGTCGCTATTCTTTAACTGGCTAGTGACTGGCTGCTCGAGGCAAAAAAAAACAGAGAGATTCGTCGTCTTCAAACAATCATGTAAGCTTTTGGTCCAGCACCACTTAATAAAGCTTTCATGCAACAATAAAATCATCCTCAGTGGCTGAAATATGTGTTCTTCGGAGTACTGTGAACGACCTAAAGAAAGGTATATGAATTCACGTAGCTTTTTATTAGACGTGTCTTCTAAACACGGTCATTCATAGGCCGATTGGAACAACTGTGCAAATCAAGACAGGTAAGAAATTAAATCCATCCCACGCTACGAAAGGTCGGACCAAATCTAAGTAATATAGTTTGGGCGTTGGCTGAAATGCACAAGTTCAAAATAAACCGTCACTGAAATGAAATTTAGGCATCGATTTCACTTAAGTATGACCTCTAATGCAGCTACTGAAGTGAAAATTATTGCAGGATTATATTCCGTCTTAATAGCTTGATTTAGCTTAAGCTGGTAGTGTAGCAGTGTATGCTACTCATGGAAAATCTCATTTGCACAGGGCTTTTGGAACGTGAACATTCTCAAGCGTCCTCTTGAACTTTCCCGGAGTTCTTTTAGACAATAATTACACACTATTAAACAGTAATGGCAAAGAACTGCAAAGTGGTTCCATAATTTCCGTACTCATCTTCCATCAGCTGTGGGACGGGTCTTCGAACTTTGACCAAACACTACTCGCATAATTCATCAGTAGCACATGATTCTCAAAAAGCTTTATTGCAATTTCCGGAGTAATTTTTAAACTTACACCATCATATGAACCAACTGAAGGTACAACTGAAACTTCCTGTCTCAACCGAGATGAAACAGAGACTAGTAAATACTAGCTTCATAAGAATGCAGCTCCAACTATGAATTAAGTGATTATAATTGTTTCGAAGGTGTGTTACGCGAGGTAATTATTTAGTTTTGTGTTGTCTCTCATTGAAGCAGTCGCCATCAATGGAGACAATCATTCATCAAAGACCAATTTAAGCGTTTGATAACTTTTCTCTCTGAAGAATCCAGTTCCAGTAATTAATTAACCATCCGACTCTACTCGACAGCAAAAGCAGAATTGGCTTCAACTCGATTAGCACACATCATGGCGGCATCTAGATGACCTTTTAATTCGATCTAAATCTCCTTATTAGTCGGAAACTGTAGTTAGCTGCAACGGACAACCGAGTTGCCCATGACCCTTGCGGAAATCAAGACACCGACCAAACAAATCGTAGACGCTTCGATATTCAACTAAATTTTACAATAAATTTAATGCTATTTTACTTCTGAGACAACATGTTTATGTTTTACGATGAACGGCTGCGCCTCTTTTTGGGCGACCTGGGTTTTTCCTTGCGTATGGTGCATTTTACTATCTTTTTTACCTGGGATCTTATTGATGCCCGTTCAGATCTTTACCAGCTTTTTATTAGCCTTTCAAAAATACTGCTTAAGCTATTCCCGAATGCTCGCCTGAAGAGCTTCTTGTTCCTGACAGTAGAGGCTTATACTGTCATCTTTAATGGTGATAGAGATTGCACATTTGGCGCACTTTTACCATTCCTCAGATGTTAATGAATGCAAAGCTGATCCGAATATCTGTGGTCCAGGCATGCTGTGCATCAACGTACGCGGTGGGCACAAGTGCGTTGATCAAATATGTCCAGGGAAAGCAAGGTTAGTATCTTGGTAATTTGTTCACAGTTTCCCATTGTTCCAACATTTTCCGGATTCTGGAAAGGGTGAAACTAAGAATGGGTGGCATTCTAACAAGGCCAATCGTCGAAGAGTCTCCGTGTCATACGCAACAACAAATTTTGTGCATCTGAATTGTCAAAAACTCCTGCTGCATATTATTTTAACTAGGAATTTTTATGGCATGTATCAACTACATCTTCGGTTGTAGCTTTGCTGTATATCGTCTGTAGCATTCGTCTTCGTTTCTTTAGTGAAAAGCAACACACTCCTTAATAAACTCCTGCGATAGTAGTGAATAGAGAGCCTCGATCTAAATTCCTATAGGAATACGGTAAGAAGTTTCAGTGAGTCATCCACTTGGCCGTCACGACAAACTTCCAGAATGTTCTCCGAACCTTTGGGTAACTTAGGAGTGGAGACGACGGAAATTAATAATAGCCTGTCAAAATCTCCATGCTGTAGAAGCAACTGTGTAAGTAACTGTCATTTCCGCGGCATTCAGGTTTGGTTGGGTCATATTCACTTGTCATCGTGCGCGTCTACGTATAATCGCCGGTGCGGATCACATTCAAGTAGGTTAGTATGAATTGGCGGACTCATCTCCACAATATAGCCACTTTCATTACCTTACCAGTAGTGTGTCTTCTTCCCAAATAACTACGAAAAATCATAATGAAATTCTATCTCGATCATCCGCACTAACAGGCTGTACTACTGAAGTTCACTCGCTTTATGCGGGTGCCCTACGCGTTAGGGATAAAGTGACGGTAAACAAGAGTAACGTTGGACGGTTGGAAAAAGCATCATATCGAAAAATACAAGGCTGATCCTACTTGACGAAGTAACCGCTGAATACTCCGATACATCCGTTCACAGAAGGAACGTTCACCATGATGATAATGCACCCCAAAATCCTGTTAACTCTATTTTTGTTGCCGCTTTTGTAGCCACGAAAAGTTGCTTCGTCCGCCTCTTTTGTACGTCAGTTAAAACTAGTGAAGTCCTCATTTGAAACGCCTCGGTAATCCACTACTGTTAAATCCATTCTGGTGAATTTATGCTGTGTCTCCTAAGCATTTTAGCGAAATCGCAAAAATTAACCACTGAACTTATGTCCACGCCACTGGTCACGCAGTTCTCAAAATACCCCCTCCTCTCCTCTCTCAACGCTGAGTGACCTTCTCCACAGCGTTCAGTAGATTTGTCATGAGTTGTCAGATCAGATTTGTCATGAATCACTCTTGTTGACTTGGCCGATGGCAGGGCTTCGGTAGATTCACACTGATTGATGAAAGCTGTTAACAGAACACAATACAACGGACACAGCTGCAACAAAGATCACTTTACAGAGTCCAAGAACCATCTGAATGTCTGTTCGTCCAGTGGTGTCAAATGATCACGCCGAAATGATTCTGCAAGCAAAAGCGACACCAACGTTCATTGCGGAATTTGCGGAGTTCGAACCATTTGTTCTGGTAAATATGGATTTTCACCAAAGCCATCAGAGTGGTGGTATTCCATTGACGTACGAAATTCAGGAACACAATCCACTAACCATGTCGCCGTCACCGTCAAGAAACTCACTAAATTATGTAGTTGAACGTGCTTTGGTGATCAATGACGAATGCTGACGAGTGCAGGCGAGATGACAGTATAACCAGAGATGCATCTGAGAGGCCATTTGCATATGCAAGTGTGCAAGGAAAGTGGTGTTATGACTGTTGATGGACCAACCATGTATTCTTCATGGTTAAGGAACATACTCCATGGGGTGGAGTGGAACGAGTGGATGAAATTTGCAGGTCAATTTCATGTGTTCGGCGTGCAGTTACAGCCTCTGACTGAGGCCATATAGGATGTAATGCTGTTGTGGCAGACGGACCTAAACACCACTATCTCTACAAAACACCTGCTACCACAAGCCACGTAAAGAAATGGTAAAGAAATGCCGGCTATTGGGATGATCAGTGATGAATGAAGAAGGTATAGCTTAATAAAGATTACTGGAGTGAAACCGTTTGGCCAAGCCAAC